>OZ035824.1:10150702-10610062 GCA_964034765.1 Knipowitschia caucasica | reverse complement strand
CGTACGGAGCTCCCGTTTAGCCTACTGCTACACTTAGCTTGTGTACACACTAGCGCACACTGCCCAATTACAGTTAAGACCATCTGTCTTGCTCTTTTCTCCAAGCCTTCCTATAGGAATTCATTAAGTGTGCATTTGTGGCTGCATACGGAGTCGCACACTTCACAGTAATGATGGTGGTCAGCCGAACGGAAACGGGACGAGCAGATGCCTTCTCTTGCTGTCACGTTTCAGGACTCTTCTCTGCTGAGGTTTGAAGCAGGAGCCGTTTAACTCATGTTTGGCAGTGCTGCGTGATAATCATGCAATAACATAAGAATACATGAAAGAATGAAGCTCGGCACAAGGATCTCCAGGAATTGTGCGGAAATGTCACAACTTCTGCCAATCCTATTTTCTACGCATTCCTGTGATTTTTATGGTCTGTTGTGTTGCAACAAATGCCCACACATATCAAATGTGCACGTGTTCACGTTAGCAAATACAGTTTTTATTGGGCTGTTTCCAGAAACATGCAAACTGCCTGAAGAGCACTGACACTGACCACTGACGCACACTTCACATTAGCAAAGCTTCATGCACTGGATTAGAACCATTATCATCAACTGGTGCTAGAGGTAATAGACCCTGACAGAAAAACTAAACTATACTTTGGTTGCAGTCAAATGCTCAAAGTCTGGAAATTGTTTACATGTGGATTTAAAGAGCAGGAGACTTCCAGAACTCTAAGAAAGATTGATCAGTAAATTCAAAATGAAGCATGCCAAGGCTCAGAGCGAGAAGAGTTTGTGCATAAGATTACTGAAGTAAGTCTGGATGAAGCCAAATGAGGTTCACGTTAAGGTACACTTCAATGTTGACCTCTGCATTTGACTCGTCCTTCAACACCACTAGGGCCTCTGTCAGGAGCGTGGTCACTGCAGTGCAGCTCCCGGGGACCCACCTCCAGATGTTGATGCTCTGCTTGGTCAGGACCAGAGCTGGAGGATTTTTCCAAGTATAGTACATGTTAAGGGGTAGGACCACTCAGAGAGACACAGGGATAACATGCAACTCCACTCAAATAGGCCCTGTTTCGACCGGGATTTGAACCAAGGACCCTTTTTGCTGAGAAGCGAGAATGCTACGGTGTGTTATTGTTCTATGTAGTCTTAAACATAATTTTAAGTGACAACAATGACATCTGTGGGGTTGAATAATTGCAACACCAAATAATCTTAGATCTCACAAGAGGCTTTAAAATTAACCAAATATGCTGATTTCAATGTTACAAGGAACACAGACAAAAAATATTTGGCGACATAAAAGCCTAATATTCTTCACAGTTTTAATATGGCTAAATAATTTCTATATCATACAGGACCACAATTAAATCACCATTCATAGTCTTTAAGAATGCAGTACTTCTAAAGTTCTACGTGTGTGTTTCGTCTATCCTGGGACTATTGACGTTTTCCACTTCACCATTACTTTGAGTTAATTCAGCCAGCTTGCTCCTTGCTCTGATTGAGTGTAATCAGGAGAGTCCATGTCGTTTCCTGCTTCCGGGAGTCCAGCTGTGTCTGCGATCAATCAACTCCGCATGGGCCTTCTACAGCGAGCACTGCTCATCGCCACAGGGCAGTAACATCGAACTAACATCCTTCCATACATGCCACTTATATTAAAATACATCTCCATTATGCTGTGAAAATGTATGTAGAATGAGGAACATGTTGAAGGCTTGCTCACATGTGTGGAAGCGAGTGGACGCTGAAGTATTTTCAAAGGCTTTTCAAAGAACTCCTCTGACAACTGTTTGACAACTTGCGTACTAAAGTGGATATTTGCTAATTTCACACGTAGCACCCAACAATAATATAGAATATCTTTTCCGGCTATTTTATGTGACTCAAGTTATTCACTATGAGAGAATGACTGGGCTCAGCAGAAATTGTCAAATGTGGAGGATCTGGACAGAGCACCGGGCAGATTCTGTACGATAAAAGACAGCAGTGTATGTGTAAAACTGAGACAGCAGCATTCCTCAGAGCTACGTGAAATAATATCATGCATCCATTTGGAGTGTGCTTTTGCTTTTTGATTCAATTAAATATGCATATTTTACACCTAATGACAACAGAAGTCAGTTTACAAGCACAGTGGCCTGAGCAGAATAACATCCAATTTGAGATGTTATCAGTTATTTAATGTGTTCTCTATCAAATCATGTATTATAATTACAATTACAAATCTGACAGCTAACTATATCTCAATAAGTTGTAGTGATAGTAGTGTCTGGTTCAGTTCAGTTCAGTTTATACTCTGATCTAAAATGCAAGGGTCTGCTGGTACCTGGTTGTAGAGGGCACAAACGTGGAGGGCCGTGTTTCCAGAGGCGTTCTGAGCGCTCATGTCCGCCCCATAGAAGAGCAGATGCTCCAGGTGCTGCACGTGGCCATAACGGCAAGCCTGGAGAAAACAAAGCAAGCCAAAAATCCCATTAGACACAATACTCTTTTCAATTTCCTTTTCACCGTCATTTGTATATATTATTTCTGAAGGAGACCAAATCAGTGACGTCTCTTTTTTAAAATTTATTTTGTATTAATCACTTGTTTTCTATTCATTTACCCACTTAGTGCAGTGAGTCGCTTCATCATGTTAATGGTGGCAAACATAGCATAAAGGGCCGCATATAAATCCACCATTCACCAATTTAACATGAAGCCAGTTTCTATCGATCAATCTCAGTTGTCACCATGAGATCACATGCACGTTGGTCAGCTTCATGGGTGGCAAAAATAACATTACAGTTTGTAGAGATGACACAGAAGTGCGGTTTCCCTCATTGCGTCAAAAAATATAAATTGTGTAGTATAATAGTGTAGGGGTATGGTAATTACCCCTTTGTATGCTGCCCTTCTTCGATAAGACCTCTACCTCCCAGCATTCGGGGGAGGCGGCCAAAAGGAGTGACAACAAAACTCTCAGCTCCATTTTGAAAAGCTCTCTTCCAAAGAAGGTTGTGTAAGGAGAACATCATATCTATGCTCTCGCTCGGCCCTTCAGTGGAAAATGGAGGGCCAAGAGGCCTGACCGTCTATACTCAACAGTCGAACCTCAGCTCCAGGTTTGAGAGGACTCTCACTTCAACATGAAGAAGTTGCTGAACTGTGCCTCCCAGACTGTGGATCATGGGAGGACTTGGTTCAGCCACATGGTGCAGCCGCATGCTCCAGGCCCCATGAACAAGGGCTGGCCTCCATTCATCGCCATCAAGACCCAAAAGGACTGCCATCGACAAACACTCATTCTGGTTGTGTGACCTGCTCTTGCTTCACACAGCCGTTGGCTTATCAAAACCTACAATTCACACTAAGTACACTTAGTGTCTTACAGAGGCTGCAAACACATGGTAGCCTCAGCCTACCAATCCATTCATGGACAAAGGCCTTGCTTTAGCCTCATCTCACCTCAGCCATAGCATTGTAACCAGGAATCTTGCAATCAACGTTTCCTTCATGTTATTGTTGACAATTTGCATATTTCATATCTAATTTGTATTTGTACTGCATTAAATCTACAAAACCATCTTTGTCTGAAAGTGATATTTATGCTGCTTAAACTACAGAAATTAGGTCACTGATTTGTAAAAGGATTCACACCTTCAGATCCTATTGAAGAGAATTGGATTCATAGCTAATTAAATAATCAAAGGACTCATGAGATTACAGAATCAATAAATGGGCCAATTTATAGATTACGTGACGTCATATGCACTTCTCAGTTGTGATTTATCTCTGGTGCCCCGAAAAGCTATTATCAATGATTGTATTTACTACATGATTGTTTTTTATCCAATTCTCCGACATCAAATAAATAACTTAAGTTATGTGTGATATTGACTTCAATAACCCCTACAATAGTGTGGTAAAATATTAGTGTCTCATCTCAATGAACGTTACTCAAACGTTTATTGATGTTAATCCTTCAATCTGCGCAGCCTAGCTATCGCTAGTTGATCCGATCAGCTGCTGTCGTTATTTGCAAGGGAAACTTATGGATGAAACAGTAGAAGTAGCAATGTTGCTTTTCAAACGTATATGCAAAAGACAAACAAAAAACAAAAAAAGGAGTGAAAAAAGGGAACCCTTCAATGTATGTATGTACAGTATGTAAATTTCTATCATGTATAATTATGTAATTGCTGTTAATTCATTAAATATGCTGATGACACCACCATCATCGGTCTCATCAGTGACAATGATGAATCCTCTTATAGAGCAGAGATGGGCTTGTTCACACTAAAGGGCACAAAAGTGTGACAAAAGGCCAAAAATTTGATTTTAATAATCAGAAGATATTTTATGTTTTTCATGTTTCCAAGCACCTCCTCTGTCCATTAGAAGTTTCTAGAACATAACTGTTTTATACATTAGACAAGTTTCCTATAGTGGCCCTGTTTATTTTATCTAACGGACGTGATGATTTGACGGAATGAGCTTTGCGGAAGTTTGATAGGTATTTTCAGTTGTCCACAATTGATTCAGAGATTCTATTTTTTTACACAGAGTAGAAACAAAGTGATACTTTCATTTAGTCAACCAATTAAATGTGAAACCAGACAAGATTTTTTTCTTTCTCAAGTTTAAATTTTAGAGAAAAGAGGACGGAAACCATCACGTCCATTATACATTTTTCAAGGGTCATTTAATTAATTAATTATTTTTTATTTTTTAACGATTCCTTTTCATATTAAGTGATTTCCTGATGTTGTGTTAACCATAATAATCTTGTGGGATTTCATCTGCCGCTTTTTCAGACTGAGGACATTTTATTTTCTATGTAACTGGCGTCACAGTAGAATGGTCAAAAAAGAGGCTGATTTTGTCGTTTAAAATGTCACCAAAAATATATTTGACAATCTTTCCTTTTGATTTTATCCACACTATCTCTTTGATGTGTCTGTGTTTGAAATATTTTTTCCAATCTATGATAGTAATTTTAGTTTTTAAGTTATAACCTTTTAAAGTCGAGATACTTCAATTGACACTTAACTGTGAACACACTCATATACAAAATGTGGTTCAGTGGAGTAAAACTAACAACCTCCAGTTGAACGCATCGAAAACATGTGAACTGGTCTACGACTTCAGTCGCAATAGATCTCATTTGCCTGTCGTAATCGACAACTCCCAGGTGCAAATCGTAGAGGAGTTTCTGGGTTTAACTCTGTCTAACGACCTGAAATGGGTTAAAAACACTGACCGAGTCGTTAAGAAAGCTCGTCAGCGTCTCTACTTTCTGCGTAAACTTAGAGAATTTACCACTAACTCTAAGATTCTGCTTAACTTTTATCGCTGCACCATTGAGAGTTTACTTGTTGGTTCTGTGTCTGTGTGGTTTGGAAACATCACAGATAAAGAAAAGAGAGCTTTAAACAAGGTGCTCCGCTCTGCAAAGAGGACCGTGGGCTGTGAGCTTCCTGTTCTGGAGGTTCTTTATAAATCCAGACTTTTAAACAAAGCTCTTAGGATTGTTAATGACTCTTCTGGCCACCCTGGGAAAGCCATGTTCCAGCTTCTTCCCTCTGGCAGAAGATATCGCTCTCTGAGATGCAGGACATCTCGTTACGCTAACAGTTTTTATCCACAAGCTGTTATCAGTGTGAACAGAGCACTTTAAAGGAATAGTTCACCGTTTTTACATACTGACATATGTTCTTACCTTACCTTAGACTAGTTAATACGTACCTGTCTGGTCTTAGTCCGTGCGCTCTGTCATGCAAACGGAGCAAAAACTGGAGCACAACCGCAGCCTCTTCTGTATATTTTGTAGCACCAAAAGGTAGCTCCCGCTAGAAGCTACCAAACTCTTCCAAGTGTTCCCTATTAAATGTATATAGTTACGTGACGTGTTACACTGCAAAGTATAGTAACACAGAAATGTAACAGTCGATTTTCTCAGCGGATAAAACGGGTACTATATTGTGAGGCGTAGTAATCTGAGGTGCGCTACGTCCGCGCACTAACTTCTCTCCGGAGATTTCTCTCTCGCTCACTTCCGTCAATAGAAGCAGCGTGACTTGTAATACACACAGTAGCAGCGAGAAGAGAAGTCTCTGGAGAGAAGTTAGTTTGAGAGAAGTAGGAGCGCTAGTCCGCGCACTAACTTCTCTCAGAGACTTCTCGCTGTACTGTGTGTACTACACACGCTGCTTCTATTGACGGAAGTGAGCGAGAGAGAAGTCTCGGAGAGAAGTTAGTGCGCGGACGTAGCGCTCCTCAGATTACTACGCCTCACAATATAGTACCCGTTTTATCCGCTGAGAAAATCGACTGTTACTTTTCTGTGTTATATACTTTGCAGTGTAACACGTCACGTAACTATATACATTTAATAGGGAACACTTGGAAGAGTTTGGTAGCTTCTAGCGGGAGCTACCTTTTGGTCTACACAGTATACAGAGGAGGCTACGTTTGTGCTCCGTTTTGCTCCGTTTGCATGACAGAGCGACGGACTAAGACCAGACGGTACGTATTACACAAGTCTAAGGTAAGGTAAGAAACATATGTCAGTATGTACAAACGGTGAACTATTCCTTTAATGATTTGCACTTGTTTTGAACTGTTTTAGTCGATCGATTTCACAGTGACATTTGTTTACTGTTTTATTTGTTTTATTTTTGTCTTTTAATGTTGTTTTATGTCTGTATTTGTCTGTGCACACTGGAGACTTTTGCTAATGTATTCCAATGTGGTTTTTTTTACTGCAAATGGCAAAATAAACTGAATCTGAATCTGAATCTAATTCTATAATAGATTCCTGTCTATAAGCTTGAAATAAATCCAAAAAGGATATAATAAAATATATATATACTCAGTTTCAAAAAGGGTTGGACAAAACAGATACCTATTTGGTTCTCTGACCAAACACCAAACTCTGACACTCTCTGACCCTATAGTTCAGCTCCATCTCTTGCTCTGTTCTGAGAGCATCATTCACTTTCCTGTCTCAGTTTGATGCACTAAAATGTTTTGTAGCAGCCGACTCTGTGTGGCTGGAGCCACAAATTTATTTCAGATGTCACAATAAACTTCAGGGCAAATGCAAAGCGGTGTGAAGACATGTTTGGGATTGTATGTCTGGTGGAAGCGTGAGGATGGTGGTTATGAAGTGGATGTCAGATACGTTTCAAACTGTGAGGGGAAATCATAGAAACTCTGTTGCATTGAGGACCCTTTCATTGGTTTAACTATTCTCTGCCAGCCAATCCATACTGGCTGTAGTTATGCCCAGGGGAGGGACTATTTTGAATATGCAATTGATGGAATAATACTCACTGTACATAATAGTACCTGCCTCATGGTCAGAATTATAAATCCAATAAAGAAAATAAAAAAATTGAAGTTACAGCATCACCTTTAAGTTTATTTTCTAATTGCTGCTTTTCGTGTGAAAAACAGATATAATAACCCTAAACTATAAATTATAATAAAAAATACACGCATATGCACGGAGTAGGGTGTTGATTAATTACACACAAAAACGCTGCCTTTTTTTTCTCTGCGTATTTTAACACACTTAGTATCGTGGAGAGTTTGGATGGACTGATTATGCTTCAAACAACAGATAAACCGACCGCAGTGGTTAGCCCTGTGGATGGGGAATGTTCTTATAAATCAAAGAAATGAAAGCATCTAAGAGCATGGTTGTGTTCGCAAATCACCGCAAGAGATTGAGTATCACCTCAATGCTAAACACAGAGAAGCTGGCGTGCACGTTAGCCCACACCCAGGTACACTGCACGAGGTGGCTGTTTTAATGACCAAGCTAACTAAGTCCACATCTGACCCAACGGCCTGGCTGGATTGCAATCGACTGAAGACAACTTTGAGTGGTAGAAGATAAGGGCCAGTAAAATGTATTAAATGCTGTTGCTCAAGCGTCTCTGTATTCAGTCATTACTCACAAAATACTTCTCACTGTTCTCAGGTCAAATATTTATGCATCTTATTATTGATTAAAATGTGATTCATTTTGATGAATTAATTACTAAGCCTCTAATTAATTAGATTAAAAACAATGTTATCGCATCCCGGCCCAAGTACAGATTTAATATGTGTGTAACCCTCTAATGATTCGCGTTTCATTGTGCATAATTAGGTGAACTGGGATGTGTGAGTTTTCTTTTGAGGTTGTGAAGCAGGATTCTACATCATCATCTGGGTTTTGAGCATTGAGAGGCACACATTTGTAAAAATATGACATAAGATCAAATACACACTAAACTGGCATGGTAACAAGTTTGGACTCGAAGATTTTCTCCATAGGCGGTAAACTTTTGGATTAGGTTTTGATTAGAACTTTTATTAGATAAACATCAATCTTGTGATTCAAAATACACTACAAGAGTGTGTAATTAATTTTGTTCATTAACAGGACTGACATGTGTGTATTGGTTTATTTCCTAGACAAAGTATGTAATCCCAACTGTTTGGCACGGGCCTACATCAACCTTCCTTTGATTAGCATTTCTTTCGGCCAGAATGATGGCTCACTCAGCCCCTGGCTTTGCAGATCTGGAAGCAATAGACTTTTCATCTAATCTTTGTCTAGCTGCTTTTCTCTGCCTCCCACTCTGCTGTTGTCCTGTGCCACTGTGCCTGGGCCAAAGCATTGTTCAGTCCCTCCTGTGTCTTATGTGGGGCTAAGCGCAAGTGACAGCAGTGAGATTGGCCACAAATGATGGTGGCATTGTAGTTGCTTATCGGACGCTCTACACAGTGACAGTTCTGCTCTGATTGAAAATACTCATAGTCAACATCAAACTGTGTCTCAAAACAGCTGCAGGTTCAGGTGCTATTAGTTTCAGTTTTCAGTTTAAGTTTGTTTATTTACTATTAGGGCAGAAGTTAAACTTGTGCGCCCATTGCATGTTCATGATACAAAAGTTACCAAAATATATTTCAATGGTGAAAATGTATTAATTATATCTTTGACAATTGCTTTAGGATGCGATGGGAAGCTGCAATGAAAGTGGTTCTGGGGGGTCATGCTCTGCTGTTGGCCAGTAAAATGGACAGAGAAATCTGCGCGTGTGATGACTCGGTAAATATTAAAAGACTGGTGTTTTTGTTTAATATTTTATGTTCTAATGGGAACATTTGTATTTGTTTTAGATGTGCTAAACAGCCTTCCATCAATGACCCGCTTCAGGGGGACTGTTTACCAGCTCATGTCGGCAGGATGCAGCGTCCGCTACAGTAAAGACATTATGTGCTCTGAGGTCATTTAATGTTGTGATAAATTTGTTTATATTTATTATTCACTGTTTTCTATTAGTGTTTGTGGAGAAGAAAAAATGGGGGACTGGCGCCCTAATCTGGCCATGGTTTTGTCAATCCTTACACTTTCACTGGACCTCGACACTCGCACTTTTGAATACCAATGGTGGACACTCTTGGTAAGACTTAAAACCCTCTAGTTTCTATTATTAGTTGGACCATTTAGTTGCGTGTCTGGAGGAACATTTTCTTTTGTTTTGCAAACAGCCTCTAAAGGACTTTGTGGATGCTGCTCAATTTCTGTATTTAATCCTCTGCAGATGTGTCCTTTAATGTTCAATCAACGTTAATAGCTACTTCTGGGTTTACAGCGAATAAAACATTATTTTTGTCATGAAAACGTTTACAAATAATTCTGAAAACCTTGAAAACCGTGCTGTTTATGTGTGCTCAGATTAACATTTAAATGTGTTACGGAAACGTAGGTGTAGACCAATCAGAAAGGAAGGGGGAGGGAGCTTGGGTCGTTTTTTTCCAAATCCTGTACCTATCTCTCTTTTTTCTGACAAACTCCAGACAATCACTTTAATACTCCATCATCCGGGTCTTGAGAAAAAAACAGGCACATTCCCATCGAGCAAAGTGTTTTTCACCCAAAAACCCAGGTCTGCCTTTGCTTCCACACTAAGCGTCATGGTCTGATTTGTCATAAATAAAGTAAGTAAATACAAGTAAGTAAGTCATCTTTATCTACAAAAGCACTTTTCACAGACAAAGCACTTTGCAATTGTAGTCATTTGTTTCTCACTCCACGCAGAGATGGGAGCGAGGTCGCCAGTACAGGAGGCACATGCCAGAAATATAGTACGTGTTTTTAGTGGTAGGGGAAACCGGAGCACCTGGAGAAAACCTACGCAGATACGGGGAGAACGCGCAAACTCCACTCAGAAATTCCCTTTTAGCTGAGAAGCAAAAGTGCCTTTCACTCGCTAGCCACCGTGCAGCAAATACAGGTTTATGCGATAGACCTGTATTTGTATGACTTGTAACCTAGTCTTTTTGCCGAGGCACGTTCTTTGACCAAATATAACAGTAATTTAACCAGTGGTTAAACCTGTTTTAAAACCTGTTTTAGAGCCCGTTGCTTAAATATGGGTCAGTTAAAGGAGGTTATAAAACTTCACAAAAGTCAGACAAGGAACAACATTGTTATATATATTGTTTATATTGCTCCACTTGCTTTGCCTTTGTTGAAAGTCGGGAGTTTGTTTTGACCCTTTTACAATACAATACAATACAATTTATTCTTGTATAGCCCTAGGTCACAACAGAAGTCATCTCAGAGGACTTAACAAAAACATTGAAATCACCAACACAGGTCAGAGAATCAACGTTTACATTTGTAAAGTTCCTGTCTTCCAAGGTGAAAAGTTCCAAACAACACGCCTGTCTTTTCACCTTTCCCACTGTTGCTCAGGGTCGACACAGCTCTTTTACTTGGGTCAGCAGCCTGAAAACACCTGCAAATTAAGCTTGAAAGCAGAAATTTTTTGACTTTCATTATATGGTAAAAAGCTATTATAATAACTGCTGCCCACAGGGAACCCTTCTCCACAATCAAAGCTCTTGTTTGAATAATTTGCTTCTTCCAATGAGACAATAATTTAACCACGTTGCCATGAACACATTTTGGTATAAAGCATAACTGGGATTGGCAAAGTATAAAATGGCGGTAGAATACAGAGTAACATACCACTTAGGGTAAATGAGTGGGAATAACAATTATAACAAAAGCTTTTTGTTGAGATGAGAATCTCTTGCCTCTACAGCATACGTGATGGCTGATGCCCAGGCAGAGAAAGCAGATGGCCTTGATTAAACGGCAACCCATTGGAGCTGAGGTCATTTGTTTACCTGGTTCCCATTGCCCCCTGGAAACCTTTTGTAAAGTGAAACTGTGTGCCGACCTGACCTTCATCTGATCACAGTGTTTACCCACACTGCAGTGCACACATCCAGCCCAGCACCACTGAGCAGCAATTAGTGATGGCAAGAACCAGACTGAAGACCTGGGAGCAAAATCTACAATCTATGACATGGCTTTTAACACCTGTGGAACACCTGTGGAAAATGAGACAAAAATGAGAGAAAGAAGATTGGGCCTCATTCACGAATGGTTCTTAGGAACAGATTTGTACGTAAATCCTACTTACGCGGTTTTTACGAAGAAAGTGGCATTCACGAATATTTCTCGTAACCAGAATTTCTCTTGGGCAAGTACAAATCCTACGAGTCCTCAGGAGCACTCGTACGCATTCAGTGCCGACATGTTCACACGCCGGGGTTGTCCTCTTTGGTGAAGTTGAATAAAAATACAACATTCCAGTGATATGTCCGTCATATCGATGTATGTATTTATTTATTTGTAGTAATCTTTATTAGTAATCTTTATTTATATACCGCCTTTTTCACTGCAGATCTGGCCTACTTTTTAATTCATTTTGAAATGAAATGTGCCAACGCTTTATCAAATACATTGGAAATCTTGCCGTGTATTAGTGACCCCTTCCTATTTATAGGGGGCATTTCTTTATCCACGGGCCATCTATACGGGTCTGCACTGGTCTCTCCCATGGATCTATACGGGTCTGCACTGGTCTCTCCCATATACGGGTCTGCACTGGTCTCTCCCATATACGGGTCTGCACTGGTCTCTCTCCATACGGGTCCGTGCTGCATGCTCCTGGATCCATACGGGTCCGCGCTGGTCTCTCAAGTCTGGTCTATGCGGTCTCTCTTCGGTCCGCGCTGGTCTCTGCGCACCGGTCTCTCCAGTCAGGTCACTCCAGTCTATGCGGTCTCTCCTATAGGTCCGCGCTGGTTTCTGTGTGCTGGTCACTCCAGTCTCTCCTCGGGTCTGCATTGGTCTCAGCGCTGGTCCGCGCTGGATCTCCTCCCAGGGTCCAAAATATTTTGAGATTAATCTCAAAACATTTTGAGATTCATCTTTAAAATAATACATAATATATTTTTAAATTAAGCTCATAACATTTTGAGATTAATCTCATCATATTCTTAGATTAATCTCATAATTTTGCTAGTTCGACTTTTTTATCATAATATTTCGACTTTTAAGTCAACATTTTATAACTTTATTCTCAGTCTGGTAAAAGAAGAAAAAAGGGTGACTCTTTTGCTCCGTGGCTTGTTGCTTTAGGCCTGTTGCTGTTTCCTCTGCCGTCTGCACACGGCCCTGCAGTCCCTTATATGGGCATTAGTGGGCGGTTACTTATGCTAAGTACCTATGCTAATGAAGCACCTGGCACGCGCGCTGTACTTACGAGGAAATGGGATTCATCAATCTGAGAGAACAGCTGCGAACAATTCAGCGCCTTACGAGTGCGTTGATGAATCCCACGTGGGGACTTCTTAGAAATCTACTTAAGGACAACTTGAGAAGAAAGTTGAGTAGTTTCTTACGAAGTTATTCGTGAATGAGGCCCAATGTGCTTATATATAGAGCACATGTTATAAATAAACAGTTCCCAAAGTAGTAAGTAAGTAGTAGTAAGTAGTAGTAAGTTGAAATTTATCCTGTGTGGAATCAATAAAGTCTATCTTATCTTATCTTATCTGAATCCATTCTCACATTCGATATCACAGGCTGATTTGGTTCGCACAAAAATAGTAATTTTCTCTCAATAAGATGAATAAAATTAGCTGCAAAATCATTGGGCAGCAGCTAGACTCACTCACAGAGAAGCAGATAGCCCCCTCCCCACCTCAATCCACCTTTTCAACAGGTATGGTCTGCTTCGGCTGAGGTAGATGTGTAGGTTGATTACACCTCATTTCTGAACTTGTTATTGTAGTCTTGCAGCATTGTGTCTGTGTTTTTTGGATTCTCACTGGTGTTTAGCTCTGTCTGAAAATGTTGGATTTAAGTTATTTAAAGGCACACCGCGGACTTTGTGACCTAAAGAGTTGACACATATGAGTTATTTTATATGAATACTTGGGCCAATATACAGCGCTTGACACTTGCAATGCTCCGAGCGGGGCTGCCCTCTTGAAATACCGCCCATGTAAGTTTCGAGCAGACGGACCGTCTGCCACCAGGTCACGTGACTTGGAAGAAAGACTTGCTTTACGGCTACAGGCGCTGATATACTCATGGAGCTAAGGCTTTTGCTACTCATTTTTCACCTGCTCGACTCCTGGTCATGGCTGAGGCAAGGAAAAATTTTAAACCTTCGGAGGAGGCTAAAAAGAGGAAACGCGAAAGGGATCGTGCTGTAAGCTGCATGTCTGTATGAGCGCTGCTGTTCACCTGGTTCCTGGATGTCATCGACCGCAAAGATGTCATTCCACGCAGCACGAGCTAGACGCAGAACTCCCTCATCCAGGATATAGAAGTCCATGTGTGGTAGATTACTAATGCAGCGGTCTGGAGGCTGACCACAGCAGAGTCTCTCAATATCTGTAGGCATGTCTCTACAGTTTGAACACACACACCAGTGCATGCTGTCTGAATACACACTCAAAAGACACCGGCTGACTGTTTGTTGACTTTTGCGACAGTGCTGAGTTGCTTGTGGCCACTAGGGGCGCTAAACGTGAAAGTTGCAGGTCTAGCGCCCCTAGTGGCCAAGAGTTACACGGTGTGCCTTTAAATATAATTTGAAATACCAATATAATGGATAAATAAAAAGCACAGAAGACCACATAACTCACGCAGTGCTAAATGCTACTGAATAAAAGTGAGTCGTTTTTTATTATTTCAAAAATAAGAAATTTAAAGGGTCATGTCCATTCACTCTGAGACTGGCAGATTTGAGGGAGTACAAAAAATAAAGCTGAATATGATTGGATGAAAGCTCTCACATAAAGGCCTGCCCTCCAAACCTCAACCGGAGGCTGAAGCAAGGCAACAAAGATGCAGAGGCAATGAAAGGAAGGAGTTTAAATAGAGAAAAAAAGAAACAAAAAAAAAATCTAGTGATTAGTAAGGAAGGCCTTGCTGGCTGTGACGGCTCAACACTGCTTAGCATGCAGGAATCACCCTAAAAACACCAAGTGGGTAAATAAAAAGAGAAAACAATTGGGACTTGCCACACTACTATTAGCAGTAATCGTAGTGCCTTATCAGAAAAGTACATTCGCCCTTGCCATGCGAACATGTCCAGTTTAATATCGTCTATACAGCTCATTTATAACTGGGAAAAAGATAATGGCCAATTAAGTGTATCTTCACCTTTGACTGCGGAGGGAATGTCCTGACACTAGATGAGGAGCAGGGCATGGGCTGAGAAATAACTAGCCGTCTGGAAAGGAATTCTAAACAGTGTAACTTTCAAGGAGACGTCTGGAACAGTTGGAAATACAATAACAGCCTGGGAAAGAATATAAACGTTGAAGAAAAGTTTTTCCCCCTTATCATTTGGATCTTTTTGTTCCTCTTTAGCTCCTCCAAATATCTGACCACCACTGCAGGCACACACTGTAATAACAGATGTTTTTTTCATCCATCTTTAAAACTTGTGAACAAAAAACCCCATGAATTGGCTGTGGAATGGTGGTCGAATACTCATGCTGTTGCTCATCCGGAAACGGTTTTAGATAAGAACTAGTACACAATATGATGCTGTTTGAGAATCAGCTTCTGCAGCACTAAAAGCACACTAATAATTTATCTGTTCGGGATACCTTTCCTTATCTCCAGTTTCTTCTGCGGTACCACAAACCAGCAGGCACGGTATTGCCACCATGGTCTATTCTCATGGATTTGTAATTGGATTTAGGATCTGACGTCAATCACATTTACCAATTAAAATGATGTCAACCCATGCTATTCGGTTGTTCTATCAAGAATACTCATTGTAGATTTACTGATCAGTCCCAGGCTGCTGAGGACCTGTGCAGACCAGCTCTCTGGGGTCCTCAGCTACATGTACAACCTGAGCCTCAGCCTGGAGAAGGTCCCTGTCCTGTGGAAGACCTCCTGTGTGATCCCGGTCCCAAAAACAGCACACGCCAAGGAACCGGCTCACTACAGACCAGTCGCACTGACCTCCCACCTGATGAAGACAATGGAGCGGCTCATCCTCACCCATCTCCGCTCCGTGGTCAGCCCCACCCTGGACCCGCTGCAGTTCGCCTACAGACCCAACATCGGAGTAGAGGACGCCGTCATCTACTTCCTGCAGCGGACTTTCTCCCACCTGGAGCCCGCCGGGAGCGCTGTGAGGGTCATGTTTTTCGACTTCTCCAGCGCTTTCAATACCATCAGGCCGGCACTGCTGCGGGGGAAGATGGAGGACGCGGGAGTGGACAGTAGCCTCACTGCATGGACCATCAACTACCTCTCAGACCGACCACAGTACGTGCGGCTGCGCAGCTGTGAGTCTGAGGTGGTCGTCTGCAGCATTGAGGCCCCTCAGGGCACTGTCCTCTCACCGTTTCTCTTCACCATCTACACCTCAGACTTCACACATGACACACACAGCTGTCACCTGCAGAAGTTCTCCGACGACTCCGCCATCGTGGGCTGTGTGTCTGAGGGGAACGAACTGGAATATCGGTCGGTTATCAAGGACTTTGTCGACTGGTGTGAGCGCAACCACTTGTGCTTGAACACCAGTAAGACCAAGGAGATGGTCATCGACTTCAGGAGAAAACCACTTTCCCACACGCTGCTGAACATCCAGGGGGAGGACATTGAGCTGGTGGACAGCTTCAAGTACCTGGGTGTTCACATTAACAATAAACTGGACTGGTCCCATAATACAAACGCCCTGCACAAGAAGGGCCAAAGTCGCCTCTTCCTTCTGAGGAGGCTGAGGTCCTTCGGCGTGAGCAGGCCTCTGCTCAGGACTTTTTATGACTCTGTGGTAGCTTCTGCCATTTACTACGCTGCCGTGTGCTGGGCCCCGGGCAGCACAGAGCGGGACAGAAACAGACTGAACAAGCTGGTCAGGAGGGCCAGCTCCACTCTGGGCTGCTCCCTGGACTCTGTGGAGGAGGTGAGGGACAGGAGGGTGCTAGCCAAAGCCACCTCCATCATGAACAATACCTCCCACCCACTGCACAGGACTGTAGAGGAGCTGAGGAGCTCCTTCAGTGGAAGACTGAGACACCCTCAGTGTAGGAAGGAGCGCTACCGCAGGGCCTTTATCCCCACCGCTGTCAGACTGTACAATAAGTCACTTTAAATGATCACTGTGTGAAAACCTGCACTACTATTGACACTGTTTCCAATTGACACTTGTCACTTTTGTTGTACATAATTATTGTCACTTTATTGTACATATATCCTGCATGTAACTTGTTTGCACATTTCCTCCCTTTGCACAATCTGAGTGTCTCTATCCATGCCAAATGTGACATGTAAATTTCTCCTCTGTGAGATAAATAAAGCAATCTTATCCTATCTTTATCTGAGTCATAAAACCTGTTCTCAGCATGTTGCAGTACTGGTTGTGTGCTGTGACTATTTAAAGTTCCTGAAGCCTATATAATGATGTCGCCAATGTATATATTTTTGTTTTGGGTTCAGGAAGGGATTTCGACACAGCTCTATCAGATGTTAATCTCCAGAGCTGCTTCCTGGTGTGTTTATGTGAACAGAAAAGAGAAAGAGAGAGAATAACTAGTTACAGCCCTAGCCTGTTCCACATATTATCCCAATGTCTGATTATCCTGGAACACTGACATGCTCTTGTCGGGATTGTTGACCATTATACCGCTGAGGTTGAGTGCCCGAAGCCAACGTCTTGTTTGGGTAGCTGGCATACCAACAAATCTAACTATCCTCATAACCTGTGGATTTGATAATCAGGGACACTCTAAAATTCTACAACATTTATGGCCATTTATCAACATTCATGGACACTGGTCTCTCCCTTTAGTTTGGACCATTAATGTGTTCTGTATTTTTTTGATTCTCTGATCTGTGTTGGCGATTTTCAAGGGTTCTGTTAAGTTCTTTGAGATGACTACTGTTGTGATTTAGGGCAATACAAGAATAAAGTTAATTGAATTGAATTAACTTCGGCTACCTGTTTCATGGAAGAAAATGTCATGTACTGTACATGGTTACCAGAAAAGTACAATAACTTCAAAGGGAAAATATTGTAAAAAAAATATTTGTAACTGGTTTTTCCCTTCTCATAAGCCACTGTCACTGTACAGTGGCTGAAATCTTATTTATCCAACAGACAGCAGTTTGTCCAGATAAATGAATATAAATCTACCATGAAATACATTTCGTGTGGGGTACCACAGGGTTCAGTGCTGGGCCCAATTCTCTTTTTACTGTACATCAATGATTTATGCTTCGTATCTAACAAATCTAAATTAGTCCTCTATGCAGATGACACCACAATTCTGTTCTCTGGAAAGAACTTGGAACAATTATTTTTTGAGATCACAACAGAAATGGAAAAATTAAAGGAATGGTTTTACTGTAACAAATTGACATTGAACTTGAAAAAAACAAAATTTATGGTGTTTGGTAACAGGAGAATTGATACTGAACTGAAATTAACACTAAACAATGAAGCAATAGAATGTGTTGATAAATATAATTTCCTTGGTGTCATCCTTGACCGCAAACTAAACTGGAAATCACACCTTAAACTCATTCAAAATAAAATTGCAAAATGTATTGCAATTATGGGAAAATCTAAATACTTACTTAATGAGAAAGCTCTTCATACTGTTTATTGCACATTACTCCTACCTTACATTAGTTACTGTACAGAGATATGGGGTAATACCTATAAAACCAATCTTACTCCAGTTCACATTTTGCAGAAAAAGGCCGTCAGGATAATATGCAGCGCTGGTAAGAGGGAACATTCTAACCCTCTATTCATAAAATCAAAAATCATGATAATTCATGATTTGGTCAAATTTAAATCCTTACAAATAATGTATAAAGCAAGATATCGATCGCTTCCAAACAATATCCAAAAAATGTTCAGCAATAGAGACGGCAAATATAATCTGCGAGGTCCAATGAACTTTAAGAAACAAATTATAAGTCCATCCATCCATTTTCTACCCTTTAATCCATTTCTGGGTCAGGGGGGTGGCAGTCAGAGATGCCACCCAAGTCTCATAGCACCAGCCCCTCACTGACCCTCTGCAGGTGGTGAGTCCACAGGAGGACGGCTGCTCTCTGAGTGTGAGCATAGCCTTGATCTTTCAGTGGGGGCTTTGGGCAAAGTGGGGTTAAGTGTCTTGCCCAAGGACACAACAACAGCAGTCATCAGTGGGAGTCGGTGGAGAAGGTGCAGAGGTGGGAATTGAACCCACGACCTTCAGGCCTTAAGGCCAATGCTCTACCAACTGAGCTACTGTCGCCCCAAATTATAAGTACTACCCTAAAAAGCATGTTCATCACTCGCCGCGGGGTTGATTTGTGGAATGAACTCGAGGAGGACTTGAAATGTTGTAACTCACTGATTAACTTTAAACAAAAGTACAAAGAAAAGGTATTTAGTAACTATGCTATAGAAAATGAAGTGTAAATCTATACTACAAAAAACTATTCTTTGACTCTGAATTATATTTGTTTTTTTGGTATTTTGTGTATATATATATATATATATATATATATATATATATATATATATATATATATTTTTTTTTTTTTTTTCTTCTCTCTCCTTTGCTAGATCTGCTTCGTTCTCTTTTGTGTACACTTTGTTTGTTTTCTTATTGTACACGCAACTTGTGTTCTATGATGTATGCATTTAAATTAACTTTACCACTGTCTGTAACAACGCAATTGTTGTCAAGAAAAAGAATATGAGAAAGGGGTAAGCATTAACAAGTTTTATACTTCTGCTTACTCCTTTTGAGCTTTTCTGTGTGCCTTGCTTTATCATTGCATACAGCGCAAATTATGCCTGTTTGTTCATTGTTTTTTATGTCTTTTCACACAAATAGCTCAAATAAACGAAATGAAATGAAATGAAAAAATGAAATAAGCAAGTGTATCTGAGTCTGAGCATTCAAGGTGTCATTGCATATTACCCCATGATGGAGCTTGATAATCTGGGGAATCAGGATGTGTTTTTCTCATATGGATCATCTCCATTTTAAGATCAATATCTTCAATAGTAATTCCTCTATTCAATCCTACTATCATAAGCACGTGTTTTACACCAACCCAAAGATATTTCAAAGTCACACTACAAAGTGAATCCTCTCTCCAAAAAAAACCCAAACATATTTAGCGCCACTCTCTTATCTTTTATCAACTCCCCGATGGCACCATATCATCGGAGCACAGTTTTATTCCTGCGACGCTTCTTATATATTATCTGTCTGCGACTTTCCCTCGCATCACAAACAATTAATCACGTCTGTCTGCCAGGTGCGGCCCATCCATCCCTGCTATCTCCGCAGTCTCCTCTCCGGGCTCATCTACATACAAACCCTCTCTCCACTTCGTCTCATATGCTCCCGTCCTTAATTCCTAGTCAATCTCTCCTCCTGGTCGTTATGCGTTCGGAATACAAAGCCCTCGACATAGGGAGTCTTGCAAAGGGGTGTTTTCGTGTTTGCTGTGATCACTGGCCCGTTCTGTAGCCTCCAGTCAGATGCTTACTTTGCTCTGCTTTCCTGGCGGTGATCAATAATTGCGCGGACACTTTGAGCTCCGGAGCGTTTATTCGGCCGGTTACATGCATATGCGCGGCAATCGATAGCACTAGTTCTTTATTTGAAGCTATTTACAAAATGGCCTATTGAGCTGGGCTGAAAACATGGAGAGTAATAACAAGAGATAACATTTTTATGCCTGTTGAGATGTCACCAAATGGCGTAAGTGTGTTGTTTAAGTTCAGCTCAATGAAAGAAAGAAAAAATGGCTATGGTTACGATGTTTTGATTGCGATTGGTTGTTTAAGGATATCCACATGAATGCATCCCAGGGCATTGCTTTCCTAGAATCGAAGTTGACTCACCAGAAAGTCATTATTTACCCCGAACAGAGAAATAATGGCCGTGACTTGCCAGGCTATTGTGCAGAAAACACAATCAGAACCCGTCTTATACTGCTGTCATTGGACTCCGATAGTTCTCTAGTCTGCAAATCATCTGTTCAAAGCCTTCGGAGTACAATTCAAGGCAGGATTCTTCAAAAGCCGAGCCCATAATTAAAGAAAAGAGGAAGGCTTTATTGCAGCATTGTTGGCTTTGTCTTTATATAACTCCTCTTCTTGTTTAATTAAGAACCTAATTTTCAAACAAATTTGCTGCTGCCCAGTTAAATGTATATGCATTGCTGGACCGTAGTCACAATACTAAGATTTCAGTGTCAGTTATTATACTAAAATCTATATTCTACAACACATATTTTTAGGCCGAGCCAATACGAAGTATTGGGGAGGCCTATTGTTATTCACCGGTTTCATATTATTCTTTTTTTTCCGCATCTTCAATTCGATTTTTGACCCTGAAGACATGCACGAAAGTCTGCACATGGGGGGTCTAAAACGACCGGTCCGGCAAAAAATTTAATAAAATGAACGTTTCCAGATTGTCCGACGCTCGCCGACTCTATAACGCCCCCTAGAAATTTCATTTTTTTTGACCCTCTGGGGATTTTTTTTCAAATATTGGAGTAGGTACACGAAATTCGGATGAGTGATAGATCTCTATGAGACGAGCATAAAAGCCGTTCTAAGCACATGTCTGGGACCGACAGGAAGTCGGCCATGAGGGGCCGAAGTTTCGCCACTAATTTGACTTTTCATTTATAAATTCGAACTAGTCCCTGGTTTTTCATCACACAGAGTTCTACCACGTCATTTCCCGCTCTGGACGGATTGAAGTTATATAATCATCGAAAAAAAGTTAGAAAATCTTCACCGTTTTCGTCCCTCGCCATGGCGAATAAGGCCTTCGTTTTGGCCATTTTCGCTGAGCCCTGAGGGCCACAGGCTCAGACCTACAGAGCTGAGACTCACATCAGTAATATTAGGTTATGGCCTGAACGCAATGACACTAAAATCATTCGCCCAATTTGAGCTCTTTAGCGCCACCTGTCGGAAAGTAATAGGGCACTAGTGCTCGGATCAGCCCGAAAATCGCTGAGTGTATTCTCTGGACCGACACGAGCAAAACATTACATTACGCAAAAGTTGTAAGTCCTACACCTGACCACTGGGGGCGCTGGAAAGTGAATAAATGAGCTTTTTAGGGCAAAATGTTTGTCCGATGAGGCTAAAAATGAATTCAGAAATACAACGTATGACCCTGAACACAACGATATGCAACACACAACTGTGAGTGCAACAGCGCCACCTACAGGCAGTTCAATGTGTTGCATTTTTGGCTTCGTACTAGTCCCTGGATTTTCATCGCACAGACTTCTACCATGTCATTTCTATATCTGGACGGATTGAAGTTATGTAATCATCGCATAAAAGTTAGAATTTTGTTATCGTTTTCATGCAAGGTAGTGGGGAATTTCTCCATGTTTGATGCTCTCCTGACCACAGGCTCAGACCTACAGAGCTGAAACTCACATCACTAACAGTTGGTAATGGCCTGAGAGTAATGGTGTGAAAACACACACCTAATATGACTCTACAGCGCCACCTATGTAAGGCTTCTGACCTAAACTTTTCCGATCTTCACCAAAGTTGCAAAATCAAATCTTTACATCTGTACGAGCAAAATACTACTCTACGTAGAGGGTGCATGTCCCGGAGGTGACCACTAGGGACGCACTTTATCATATAAATGAGCTTTTATATATGTAATCCTGGTCAGATCGGGCTGCCAATTCGTCTGCGTGACGCTTGTGGGACTGGCGCCCAGGAGGCGGTCGCAAGAGGGGCGAGGCCTTTCATCGCCGCTTGCGGCTTTAATTTAAATTTCTCCTCAAAAAGGAGAGTATTAAAAGAAATTCCTATTTTTTTTATAGAAACTTAAAACGAAACAAAACATTGTCCGGACATGTCATTTAATCCTTTTTTTTCTTCTCAATTGAGGATCTAGTTCACAAAGCAAGAATGAAGATTTTGTTTACTAATTACAAAAAAGCAGCATGCAGGACTCACTTTTGTTACAAAGTTACATTATACTTTCAGGAGGATTAAGCAGAATTTACTTTTAGGGGGCGACAGTAGCTCAGTTGGTAGAGCATTGGCCTTAAGCCCAGAAGGTCGTGGGTTCAATTCCCACCTCTGCACCTTCTCCACCGACTCCCACTGATGACTGCTGTCGTTGTGTGCTTGGGCAAGACACTTAACCCCACTTTGCCCAAAAGCTCCCACTGAAAGATCAAGGCTATGCTCACACTCAGAGAGCAGCCGTCCTCCTGTGGACTCACCACCTGCAGAGGGTCAGTGAGGGGCTGGTGCTATGAGACTTGGGTGGCATCTGACTGCCACCCCCCTGACCCAGAAATGGATTAAAGGGAAGAAAATGGATGGATGGATGGATGGATACTTTTAGGGGGTACTTTACATTTCATACTTTATCTAGACTACATAGACTATATCATAAAGTAAGTCCTGGTGTGAACAGTTTTGACATAAGTCATCAGAGGTGCGAGTCAAGTTGTTTTGAGAAAAGGGTATGATGGAAAATGATCATTTTTTCACTCTGAGGGTTTTAAAGGTTATTTTTGTTTATGTTGTTTGTACTTCAAATTGTTGCTCTTGTAGACTATTATTCACCAACACTCTTCAGACTTGAAGAGGTGAAGTGCCCAAGGACACACCATTTGTTTTACCCAAATTATGAGTATAAATTTGTCTGGCCATATTAATGGATCTACTGTAAGTCTCCTGTTGCATCTTTTTGAGTATACTTCTCAGCATTCAAAAGCAGCTCCCACCGCAACCAAACAGACCAGCAAAATCACAAGCCTTCAACACTACATCACTTTGTACTTCCAGGTTGGTGCTGCCAAAGTTGAGACAGAGAGCTTCTTGTTTCTCCATGAGTGTGAGCGCGGGCAGTTTGTCGGAGCATATTTTCAGTAAGGGGTTGTGCTTCCCGGGCTAACAGCGCTCCTCTGGGCCATCTGTCACCATTATACTGACCCATGTGGTTAGCGTAGAGCCACTTATAGGAGCCGGCACCTCCCCTGCCCGGCCTCATGAAGATGGAGATTCATACTCCCACATAGAGGACAGGTGCATTTCCATTTGTTTTAAATAGGAGAGGCTATTATGGATGCTAGCATTAAAAGCGTATCTTTGCAGGTCATCTGAACCATATCTCTGTCTGACCCTTCTATAACCCTTTGTGTGTATGTCTAAACATGTTCCCAAGGATGTTCTAAAGTATTGGCCTCCATAAGCAAAAACTAATACCAACAACAGCAGGTTAATTTTTCTTGTATTTATTTTTTTTCCCAAAATGGCAGAATTTTAGGGAATATAATTAAGTTTTTTTCATCGTTTTTTTTAAAAAACTGTTTCAATCATTCTCCCACATTCTAGTTTGGTGACAGAAAGAAAGCCTCATAATAGTCTGGATTGTTGCAAAAACTCTATTTCAGATTCAGAAAACTTGATTGATCCCAAAGGCCAATTAATTTGCAGCAGAATCTTAGAGCAGGACGCACACTACATAGACTCTTCACAAACACACAGTGAGTCAGGCCTCAGGTTTTAATACAAGTTAAAACAATACAATGCAATACACCAATATTTCCAAAAGTCAAACACCTCCAGAGTTCAAGAGGTTTATAGATTTGACTTGCTCGATTGCCATGCTGTTTAACATTGTTCATGATTGTAAAAGTCAATTAAATATATCACCTGGGTAAAAGTACATATGCCTACTTCCTGCATTTTTTTTCAGAGATTCTTAAAGTTGAGCCAGTATAAGACAGGGTACCAAAGTTTTTGGTTCAAAAATAAGTGAGCTCATTTACCTTCAATTACCTTTGAAAAAGGTAATTCTAGAAGCGACAGAGGCCAAATAAATACATGTACATGTGAAGAACAAGTTTGATGGATTTCTAATAAATATTATTTTGTGTAGTTTTAAAAGTTAGGTGTCTCAGCTAACTTGAATTCAATAAAAAAAACATAAAAAAAAGCTCACGAGCAGAGCTAGCGGCACTAGAGCTAGCGGCTCGGCTTGCGAGCCAGTGGGCACCACCGGGGGAGCGATCATGAATCTATTATAATAACTGGATAGGGTATTACTAGCTTGGAGCTGAAGCACCCATGTGCTCGGGGGATTCTCGCAGTACTGCAGACTAATCCAGACCGAATTCACGTGGGCTACCCAGAAATTTTCCCCATAGAACTCAATGTAAATTAAAACAGCTCGACCTCAGCTGTCAGAGAACCTACAGTTTTCATAAAGGTCAGATTTTGTGGGGATTTTAGTGTCCCTTGTCATCCCGAACCTTTTTTCTGCCCGTCTGGCTCCCGCTCTAACTCCCGCTCTGATGAGCAGTTCTGATTGGTCAGAGCGGCCGAGCCCCTCTGTGCACATGCATGAGAGCCACACGCGTATTTGGCACAATGCAGCATGGGAGATCATCCACTGCGCAGAACCGGGAGGACCAGACGATGCCCAAATACAGGCGAGTTCCCATGAGTCTTTGTGAGTTCCAAGCAACTTCCGCTAATCTTTCAGCGCCCATGGCGGCACAATGCGCCACTGAGCACAAACCATTCATTTGAATATGGCGCCATCTTGGATCGCCAGGGCTTGGGATCGATGCTGCAGAGGCAGCGGAGGCAGCAGACCGCCACAGATTGGGGCCTGTTTCTGAATTATATAGATTAGAGTGGAATAAAAAGTACGAACTTCTTGTCACAGGTCTTGAAGAGCAATCATGTAGGGATCCGAACCCCGAAATGCTAACCCTCGACAAGAGTGGCTATTTATGTAGCCTTCCCATATTCCCATACAGTAACCCCTTATGTTGCGATGCTTTGCTTGACAGTTTTGTCCGTACATTTTATTTATGAACCCAGACCATGATAAACTATATGTTGAATGAATGTTTTTTATAATTTTTTTTATTTGGACATTTGAGATGTGAAAAACAAAATAAAAGTAATTTACTTATACATAGATTATTCAAAATAACATGCAATTGATGTCCAAAATAGGAGTGGGAAGAATGGATGTTGGAACATAATTCTTCAGCGTATCAAAATCAGGGTTTGCTCCAGAGGATATCACCTTTACATTTTATTTATTCCCTATTTTTTAGACATGCATGTGTAAGTCCCACATCAAATAGAGACTAACATTATTTTAATTGGGGTACATGTGTTCTCAAATTATTCGTTTTACAAATAAGCTATAATCTGCAAAAAACTTCTTGATTTTTGTCTTTTACCGGTGTATGAGCAATCTGTCATAGAAGGTTATATTATATAATTAAATTCGAGCAGTCTCCGCCCGGACTCGACCTCAGGTCGCTGGACCATAAGCGCTATGGCTGAACTATTAGACCACCATTGCATGCAATAATTATTAACATCGAGGCACGTAATTTAACTGTCAATGAAGAACGCACTCAAAGCTGCAAGTTTTGCATCACACGAAAAGTTTTTTTCCGCTGTCTCAATTTTTTGAAAGCGTCCCGAAATAAATCCTCGTTTTAGTCTTTGTTTTGTCATTAGTGATTTGAGAATCATAACAAGACTTTTTTTAGTTCTGCGGCCACATGTTATTTCACGGTGGGACATTGAAATTAAAACATTCGTCTCCTGCGTCTCACGGCTCACAAGAACGCCTGAGTCCTCAGCACCTTTTTCAAAATTTGCCACCGCTAACATTTCCCAACATTTGACTATATTCCTGTCACCATCTTTCATTTATGGCCGCGATCCTGCTCATCATTTACAGCCTTGTTTGAACACTCAAGTGCCTCGAGTCAGACACAAATTGGTTAAGCGTGTTTGTGGGTGGTTTGGTTTGGTAGAACTAATATTGCATTCGTTCAGTTGGGCTTGTGTAGGGCATAATCAAGTGATCAATTAGAGTGGAGGTCAAGTTTGGGAAGGATGTTCAGTGGAGTGATCCTATTGTCGAGAAATGAAGACAGAGACAGCAGCGGTCTCACCTGTAACCTAATGGTTTGTTTTCGAGTCCTTCCAGATCGAACAAAAGAAGACAACGCTTTTTATATGATTTGTATCAATGTGCGCACAAACAGAGACGTCATCATTTGAGATATTATTGATGCATGCTTCAGATACAGATACTAGTAACAATGTGGGTCAGAACTAATACATTCAGTTCTTCAGATGATCATGTTTTAGCAGTGATACAGATATAACAGAGGTAGGGGTGGGAACCTAAGGGTATCTCGCGATACGATACGATACACGATACAAAGCTCACGATAACGATAATATCATGATAACAATTTTATCACGATATGACGATTATTGATATATTGGTTAGAAATATACAATATGCCAATTTATGGCATAAATAAAATAAAAAATACTCTTTATTTCATGATAAATAGAATGGAGATGCGTAATGTAGCAGTATTGATACCAATTTAAAAAAAAAAAATCTATTTTTTTTTCTTTTTCTAAATCGATATTGATACTTGGTAAATGCATATCGATAATCGAATCGCGGGAGAAAGTATCGCGATATATCGATATATCGTCATACCCCTAAACAGAGGTCCATGTATCTATGGTATGGATGGACATACCATAGATATTCAGATAGATATAAACCAGACTATAACAGGAAGTCACAAACTAGGAATTTGCTTTGGCTCAAGGTGCAATCATGTTCTATAAGAAAAAAGAATAAGCAAATAAAGTGAGTACAAAAATCTGTTCTTTCATATGGAAAACTAATATTTGTAATTTTGTATTATTCATAGTAAGCCTCTGCAGCAGCTTTCTCCAGAATTATGGTAATCTTCCCTATGACTTTGTGGGACGAGAGATGTTGTATAATTTGATCAAATATCTTAAGTCAAACAATCGATGGCAGATGTCAGAGAAATTATTATAATTATGATTATTTCATTTTTTATTGACCTCAAGAAACCAGTCAGTCCAAATGAATTGAAGTATATTTTACCCTTGATAATATTAAAAATGGATAAGAATTCAAACTTCTGCATTTATCTCAAGCAGGCATGATACTTTCTTCTTTTTAGATCCTGCCTTCCCTTGATAATGAACTTGGACAATATATACTTTTGATTGAAAGTTTTCTCATCTTCAATTCATGCCTGCGTTTGTATAATCTTAGTATTCCCATATTTTTGGGTACATCTTGGCGAAATGGGCGTGCTACAATTTGGATGCAATTAGAAAAACGATTCCATCTCCAGAACCAGGCAGCGACTTTTCCTCTCTTGACTAACTAATCGTAGCATAGATGTTGGTAAATATGATTGAACAAAGGTAGATTTTGTAATTAAAAATCCCACTTGCTGACGCTGCGATTATCCAAAACTCTTTCAGATAACGAGTGCACACAAAACCACCGGCTCAAAGTAGGAAGTTGATAAGCCCCTCCCCCCTCCGCGCAGCCCCCACATTACGAGCTTAATAAAACAGTGATATTATTTCCGTTATTGGTTGCGGGGATATGAAGATGCTATCAGGTTAATTGCAGGCGTACGCTTCCGGGATCCACAGAGATTGTTGTGGGATGCAGACATAAGCAGAAAGCACCGTCCAAAAAAACAATCAAGCGCCCCCCCTGGAGTGTGTTCCAGTGCAAATAACCCCGGCTCATTTAAAGAAGAGCGCTGATTTATGTGCGCACAGGTGAGTGATGTACAGCTGCAGCGGCCGGATGGGGACAGACAGAGGAGGGGAGGATGGAAGCCCAGAGAAACTTTAGCTTTGCTGTCATTGTGTGTACTTATATTATACGTATGTTTTAATTCTATTAAGTTCTTTTAGGCATGACTTTATATCTATTATTTGTGTTTTTATAACTATTTTGCAAGAAAGTCCTAGTTTGTGACTTCCTGTTAGTGACAATAAAATAATTCTTGAAGAAGACGTAACATTCAAATACCTGCATTTGATAGTATAAATGATCACTCATCACTATATATTTAGTACATTTGAAATCTCTATTGACCGACTTATTGTTAGTTAACCTTATTCAACCAGGAAAGTTCCATTGAGATTTCCAATGAGGCTCGATGTCTGAGGAAACATATCATCTTGTAGAGACTCCGCTCAGACCACAGATCAAGGCAGCAATCAGCAAGTTTTTGTTTTCATTTAGGCAAGATGCTTATATAATGCCTTAGTATCAATAGAAAATCAAAGATTAAGAAAAGAAAATTACAAAACCAAGTACTTTGCACACATACAGTGGATGTGTTGCAATTATGTCCGGTCTTCAGGAGAATATAAAGTGCTCCAACATGCATGAATCGCTCTAAACGGTTTGATATCCTCAAGTGAGCTTGTGGTCTTGTAAGTGCCATTGCAGTTTAGTCATATATAGACGATAACATCTTTTTCATTAACCTTTGCATAACCCCAAAGTGCCTCAGTTCCCTCCACAGCCATACCTAAACACAAATAGCCAAAAGTGCACTCATAGTTAATCATTAGCATCTGTAAATATAGTTTTTGTTTTCACTTTTTATGATAAAGTTGAAATAGTTTTTTGTATTGCATGTAGTGGGTAGGGATAGGCGTAAGGGGACAGCTTCTTTATTCAGCTCTGAAGCCTGAAACGCAGGACAGGACAGGATCACTCAAACATGCTGGAGTGAGTTGAGATTAAACTATTGGAAGACTGCATGAGGACTAACGGACACTGCCGACCTGACCTCACATGTTGTGGATCTGTGCGATAGTTAGAAATGATATCAGAATGTGCAGCATGAAACCGCATGTGTCCACTGTCACTTTACTTGATAGTAGTCATTGTTCATTGTGGCCATACTTGCATGTGAAAGCCAGACCATGTCATACCTGTGAAACTGTGCATGGCAGGGCTTGGTCAGTGCTGTGATGGGAGACCTTCACAGGTTTCACAGTGGGGCTGACATGTGAAGCATCTTTGAATGCGACTTATAAAACCGATGCGTTATTATTATTATTATTATTATTTGCTAACTGCACACTGCTAACATATATAGACATGTATTCAACTATATTTTACATGCTTCTTTATTATGCCAAACTTAGAGATTGTATTTCCTTTATTATTTTAATGTATATTGTTCACTTATCTTATGCTGTGTGCTCCTCATTCCAACTTTTCTGTAGCTGGTGATGCAACACTGAAACTTCCCCACTTTGGAACAAATAAAGGATCTCTTAATCTGAATAACAAGAGCACCTTTATAAAGTTTTAAGTGTGTCCCCTTTTACCATGTCTTTTAGTTCCCCTCACACTGTCATGGCCGTCTTTAATCCCCCTCCTGTCCCCTACTGTAACCATGTCATGTGCGCATCTTTTGTGTTGTGTCTTCTCCATTCTCCAAACTTCTCCATTAGCGCCCAGCACGGCCCACTTTGCTATTGATGCACTATGCTGATTCCATTTTGCTGAGTTGAGAAAGGCTATAAAGAGCCATGACATTTTAATCAACCAAACTATCTCGGGCTAACATGGCGCCGCTGCCTCCCCACGCCTTGATGTGCTTATCGGGGAGATGGCGTGACCGCGAGCACGGGGAAGTGGGAGGGTGCCCCGTGTCCTTACGCACTCTTATCAAGCCGTTACAATTTAGATGGAGGAGTTAAATGATTGACACTGATCTAAGACGAGTTATCTCATCGGGAATAAATCGTAAATCATTTTCAAGTTTCATCTTGGGACTGCAGCGCCTGAAATGGAGTCCCTCCCTCCACGGTCGTTATGTGATCAGATGGAGTTATATCGCTTCTCAAATAAAGTCTTTTCTCAAACATAATGGTTTCCCCTTTTCTCACCAAAATGGCTTAGTCAGTCGTTTTGAGGTTATTCATAAAATGTTGTTAGTTTAGTCAGTAAACTCAGGATCCCATGAGAAAACTCCCCCACATGGTTGAATTTACACATTTCACTCTTTCTTTGAACACAATGTTGACTTTATTCATACTCTCTTGGTCATGTTGCTAGTGTAGCCTAGCCGCTGTTGATATTAGTGGCTTTGATTTGGATTTTTTACAAATATGTACAAATTGTTCAATGCAAATCTGATTGATTATTGGAAATATCAGAATATCTGGTCTAGGGCTAGAAAATGTATGAATACATTTTATGAATTGTCCTTTTTTGAAACTAGATAATGTGAAACAGGTAGGGCTGGGATAAACGATTATTTTTTAAACGATTAATCTAACGATTATTTTTTCGATGCATCGATTAATCTAACGATTATTTTTTTCGCTTCGATTTGATTTCGATTCGATTCGATTCTCGATTATCTCCCCATTAATTGACTAATATTGATGTATACATGTTGATTTAAATATTTTAATGAAAAAAACATGAATTCCTTCACAAAAAATATGTATTGCTTGCTCTTAAAATTCAAAAATAAGACCTTCTTAGAGGTAGCATAAAACCTTAAAGCCTTGAAAACACAGCTTACTGAAAAAAGTGCATCTTATCATTCTTGAAACAAACATTTGATGCTTAGCATTCAATAAAAATATGAAAAAGTTCAGCCAAATACTTGTGTAGAGCAACTAAAAGAAAACAGTAACCAATGTAAACTTGAAGGCTTTAAGCTAAACAAAGAGTGCTTTTCCAGCAAAAACAGTGGGAGCCATCAGCCTGTCATGGCGTCCTTCCTGAACCAACAGAGTTTAACATTTAAGTTGAAGACACATAGGCCTATATTACTGAAGTCCATTAATTAAAGTGCATCTCTTAAATTCTTCATTCATATAAAAATAACAGTCAAAACTCTGCCACTCACCTTTTTCTTAAACTCAAAATTCAAAAATAAAATTCAAGTAAGAGTGTACAAGAGAAAAACAATGCATTGTGTAGCAAATAAAAAGGTCAACCAGTCATCCTTTCTTTTAGAGTTACTGAAAGAATACAGTAGAAGTCATCTCAGAGGACTTAAAACAACATAGAAGTCACCAACACAGATCAGAGAATCAATCAACAGTTAAACACATTAAGGATATTGAACACATGTTGAAAAATGTCCATATACGGCGGGCATGACAGTGAATAATACATGTAGGGGCTATTACGGGCGCCAATATTCCGTTTGATACAAAGAAAGACAGACTAGTTTTAAGCTGTAGAGTTGCCACAGGACGCGTCATCAGCCTACGTCAGCAGCCGCGGACTGCTATGAAAACATTAGCTTTGTGGTTTCACAGGCGCAGTTGACTGCTTAAACTAAACTTTGCACGAAACTTTGACTCTTAAAACCCACATGTGACAAAACGGAACCATCAACATCTCGCCTCAAATTGCATTAAAAGTGACATTCGTGTCTGAATTCGTTCGTATTTTAACTTTTAAAGAAATTCACGGTCCGCCATCTTGGTTTGCTTCGGCTGCCGTGAGACGCGCATGCACAGGTTTGCATTACATGATAAACAGCTGAGGCTGTGCATCTCTTCAAGGCAGTGTATCTCAGCGTTACACTGGCTTGCACTTCTCTAACACGGCACTCACATTGCTACCGCTCGCCGCCATCTTTGTTTTGTGTGTGACGCACCAACGCGCATATTATACGTCGGTGTATTTTTTGCGTCGACGTCATCGATTACGTCGACGCGTTGTCCCAGCCCTAGTGAAGGTGACAAAGCAACAAATAACAATGTTCTGTAAGTTGGAAATGGTGATGTGGCATGTGTGTGTGCTTGGGATTTATCCTAGATCGGAATCCGCGTTAAGGAAGTGCTATGGGGAGGTCAATAAGCTTTTGCTTAGGAGCTTGCATGGTCCCCTATTTAGGTTTCCTCCAGCTCTCCAGTTTCCCCCACCACCTAAACATGCACCACTGAATAAATCCTACAAAGTCATGAAGCAAGTATGGAAATCTGAACAAAAATCCCAGTATTAATGGCATGTAATGTAATAAAAGAGCAACATGACTGATTGTGGCATTACATTTTTTTTGTGTTTTGTTCTTGACAGTTTGTTCCTGGCAGTATGAATGATGACAAAAGATGAACAAAACATCCATGCTTGTTATGGTGCCCTCCGCTCTCAAAAGACGAAGTGTTTCCGTACTTTGTTGTCAAAAAGACGGAATGCACAAGATGGAGCTTGGGCACTTGAGTGAAGAGCAATATACAAACACAAATGGAGATGGGTAAAATACACAGGTACTCAACAGTGAAGAAAAATATAGTTGTTAAATTTTGTCTCTGTGATATATGTAGAGACATGTATGCTTTTAGGAAACACTTTTTCTTTGTTACTCCCATGGGCAAAATTTCTGTAGGAAAGCTTGAAAATTCAGGACAGAATCAGTCATCACGTTTGCAGTGATGTTAGGACACTGTATCGGTTACTGTAGTGGTGAATAGGGGGAAGCCGCGTCTGCAGTAAAGCTCATGGATTTAAGTAAGTATTGTTTTATTTATCGGCCAATCTGCGTTTCGAGCGCTCACTACAGGTCCTGAGTTTTGAGTTGTGATCGAAGGACTGAGATAGCGGCTAGTGGATGGGCACACCCTTCAACTGGTCCTTCAATTTGGAGAAGGAAGAAGGATGCTCTATTCGAGCTCCTCCACATTGAGAGGATCAAGCCACCTCAGATGGAGGAGATTCAGGGAAAACATGACACACTGAGGACTATGTCTCTCAGTTGGCACGGGAATGCTCAAGATTCCCCTGGATGAGCTGGAGGAAAGTGTGTGTATGGACGTTGACCAGGGGAAGTGAATAAAGCGAGAAGAAAAGAAGGGAGCCTAGCATTATACGTTAAAAACTAGAATATTACTGTCCTGAACATAGTATTTAATATAGAAATATGATGTCATTCATATTATGGACCAGACAGCTGATGTAATCTGTAGTGTCTCGTCTCCGTCTTTTATTTTTATATATTTATTTATTTGAGGGACAAGGTAATCATTACAAGTTTCAGCATGAAAGATGAAATAGCTAATACTAATTTACAACTCTGTCCCTGATTGAGCGTTTCCTAAAGTTATACACCTTTAGACAGAATGAATAAAATAGACAGCACTAAAAATATTTACAACTGTTTGAATGTGTTTGAACCTTTTCACTGCGGTCTTAATTATCAGAACAATTTACCATGTGGTCTGAAGCTTCTTGGAGTCTCCTAACAGTGACAGTGAATCTGAAAGGCAGAATTATTCCTCACAAAATCCCATGCTCATTGGCGTAGAAGACAATACATGTGCACTTATTGAAGGTCTGGTGACTAGTTGGGGTTGCTCCGGGCCCTCCTTTTCCAACACTAAAAAATATGCACCATCTGAAAGGTAAAGCCCTCCCCCCTCTCCCCTGCTCTGGCCCGGACCAAAAAGAATCATATATGGAGATGGTCTGCAGGCAGCGAGGGTCTGCAGGCATCGAGGGTCTGCAGGCAGCGGAACATGATCCCTACACATATGAGCTGAACACAATAGCGCCCACGCACGCACACAATTACACACACACAGACACACACCGTGTATCGTTGTCTCCTCTATACCAGAACCTATGTCTCCCTTATGTTGTCATTATAACTTTCCTTCAAAACAACATTTACAGAAAAAATGTGGCATCATTTTGCAGATAGTTTTCGAAATGAGATTAATTGTTGATTAACTTAAGTGTTAAGCTGTAATTAACTCAATAATAGTTTTTATAGTTTGGACAGCACTATTATAAAATACCACGATAGACTTTTAACATTTGCAGTGATCAATAACGTATCCAGAGGTGTGAGATTACGGGTGCATAAGTTTATGAAGTTGTAAATACAAAATGGTCACCTATCCTATTCCACTCATTCTTCACCAGATTTGCATGTTTAATCAATTATTTGAACGGTATTATTACTGCACAAAAGGAATGGGCTGAAGCAAAAAGCGTATTTAGTTAGTTACTGACACCAACATTATGATTTTAAATGTATTCATGCCCAGAGAAGAGATATTGCCACGCTTGAAGATGCCATTGCATTATTCTCAGTACAGAAGAAGAAGTAACCATATGTTGTGTAAATATTGCTCTAGCTTGCAAGTACTCATACTTTTGAGGTGATCATAACCAAACAAACTGAAAACAACAATGGCGTACTCGCAACTTATGAAGGACTCTCTGTACATCATCACTTCTTCTAATTGAAATTTTCTTGCCTGTTTTTTTTCCCCACTTCCTTCTCGCTGTTGGTGGGCATTGGGAAAAACAAAGTGAAACGTTTTTCTCCCCTGCAGGAAACATTCTCCTCTGCTAAAGCTGGGTGGGTCCTTGGTGGGCTGTGATAAGCGAGGCGCACACGTCAACTCAGCACCTTGCCTGCGCGCTACCAAAACAGGCCAATCAATACATCATTAATCTGGGTTTAAGCGCGGCCAGGCTCTACGCGGACGCATTCAAAGCAGGGATTATGTGGGGGAGGATAGTGCGACTGACGGAGTCGCGTTGTTGAAAGTCCAGACGAGGGCTTGGTATAAACGAATGGAGGAGGCAAGTTTTGCTAAAGGGCTGTGTGTGTTGAGGAAATTGAAGAAGACATCTGATTTCATTCTTGATTTGAGGCCACAAAATAACTTGAGGAGCCTGGAGAGAAGCCGAGGAAAGGCTCACAGTGGGGATGGAACAGGTGAAAATGAGATATAACAAAGACAAATTGTCAAACACAAGCAAACTTCAAACAAGACATAAAAATACCGACAGTTATGTTAATAACAGTGCAATGTATAGTATACGCGCTTTTTTAATCACACAAAGACGCTTCACATGTCATCATTCATTCACTTCATACAAATTGGTGATAAACTACACTGTAGCCACAGGCCCAGGGGCACGCTGTCAGAAGCAAGGCACCAGTATTAGCCGTTTGCTCCTCCGAAGACCATACAAACCATTCACACCAGACTCTTTTTAGGCAATGAGGTTACGAATCTTCTCTTACACAGGGTGCGACAGCTGCCCACTGTGGCACATGTGTTCTCAGTAGGCCTCCCATCACATTATAATCCAATCCCTACCTGCTTAGCTTCAGGATCGGCGGGCCTCTGGCTTTCACATCAGGCAGTGCAAAAAAAACATGGTTAAAACCTTCACGTCATATGCATATACGTGTACCTGCTGTGAGTAATGCTGATCATCGATAATCTCATAATAATTGTTTAATTAAACATTTCTTCAAACCCCCATACCTTTCAATGTCAATGACGCCTCTATCTCCTAAGTGCACTCTCGCCTCCCTTCGGCATCTATAAAGCTAATGATTCATGACGTGAGTCATCGGAAACGTCTTGTAACGCATGATTTACCTTTGGTGTAGTAGAAAAAAATTGACGGAGATACAAAATCACATGGGAAGAGTTTGTCGGTTATACTACGGCAATTAACCCAACGATCAATCCTCTAATTCACTCAGCATCAAACACGGAAAAAACGGCACCGTTCAAAAACTGCCCCCATTCAGAAACCACGGCTACGGAGGACGTGATGGGTTACCAGTTAAAGGTGTCTTGTAACATTTCGTGTCCAGTTGATGACGGCGAGCGGGAAACGTATAAGTTTACGCACGATCGTAGTAAGTAGTAAGCTTTTATTTATATACCGCCTTTTCACTGCACATCGGAGTCTCAAAGCGGTATTTAACAATTGTAGGTAGTGGGGTTGCCAGTTCAGGAGGAAATGCCGTACTATTGTACATATTGGTAAGTGGTAGGGGAAACCGGAGCACCGAGGAACAACCTCGCAGTCACGGGGAGAACATGCAAACGATTAATGGGGATTAGATGACAGAGGGATGTCAGTGCAAAAAAAAGCAAATGTGTGTAAAAATGAATTAGATTATATACATAAATGACCAAACGTTTCTTAGGAGTGTTTTGAAGGTAAAAAAATTGCTGTTTTCAATTTTAAAAATCGACTAAAAGTTGTTACCTTAATGAAGTCATGGTTTCTGGAAATCTACAAAAAGTTCCAGGACCAAAATAGTAATTGGTTCTGTAAGAACATAGTAGGCAAAGACAAAGAGGCTTTTTGTTTTGGGGATAGTTGTAATGACTCAGCATAATGTATTTTTTAGTCTTCCAAACTTTGTCTGAACTGTTTCTGAGCCGATAGTAAGGGTGGTTTTCAACTGGATAAGAGCAAGGTGTGAGTACCCATAGACTTACTGGTTAGGCACTAGCCTTTCAAACAAACTGCTTTTGCTGTTTTTCAAGTTATATTAACCCGTTTCTGTGATTAAAGTAAGACAAACAAAAAGAAAACTAATTAAAAGTCCCTACTTTTATAAATCTGGGGGAAAATCCTCTAGTTTTGAATGGGCAGAGTCAAAATGGCCGCTGGCCACGATTAGAGCGTTCTAGGAGTCATAGTTTTAATTCTTGTCATAATTAAAATTAGAAAAGCAGGTTCGATGGTTGGACTAGGCCTCGGATTCAGTGGGAGGAAGGTGGTGGAGCAAGAGAATGCTCTCCAAGTTTAGCGCATCCCTGTCTAATGAGTCAGTCCCCCCTAACTCAATCTCTTTTCTGCCAGACATGCACCATTGAGCTCCAGAATCACTCTCCTAAGATGCACAACTCTTTAGTCCTTAATGCCATCAGCTTTATAAACAAAGGCCCTCCTCAGGGCAGGAGCAAGGGAAATTGTCTTTCATTGGTCGTATTTATTTATTTATTGATATTTTTTTTGTTGTTGGAATCAGATATTATCCTTCTATGTTTGTGAATGTAAGGAGGGAACTAAAGGCATATTTCTTCAGGATCAATAGAGTACTGTTTCTATCCATCCCTATTATCTATCTATCTATGTATTCCATTTATATAAATATCATCATCTATCAAAGACTACTTCACAATTTGCGCGAAAATCTGAAATTCCTCCTTGACTCCATGATGAGTCGACAGTAGTGGGTCCATGGCTATCAACTGCGTGTTTGCAGAAAGCAATGTCAGCATCACTGAGCACAGTGCAACTCACACGACAAAGAGGGGGAGAGGCAGTTTTAGCCTCTCATAGCATCCTCTTAGCAACAACATATTAATCTATTAAATATCAAATTATATTTTTTGTTTGCTAGACCCCCAAAATTATGATTTTTGCCTATTTTTCTTAGTGTTTAATGCTTCAAAAAACAAGCCCCTTGTTTCATTAGATTCAATGTATTTCTGTATTAGTCCTTAAATCACAAAGACTAATTATCCTTGAGGACATTTAACCAAAGTTGTCGATTCGAACACAAAGGTCAGAGAATCCAACAGTTCAAACATAAGAAATTCATGATACATTAAAGCTGCAAGATGCAATATAGCCAAAAAAAAGCATATTCTTTGTTTACGGTTTCTGCAATTTCACATTTGGATTGAGTATTGTTCAATAAAGATAAGAACATTTCTCTCCAAAAGGTTTACAGTAGGTTTTAAGAAAAGTGCATTATAAAAATAAAAGGCCCATCAGAAAACTGCTTGACATTTGTCATGGATTTTTCATAAAACATATCAGGATCAATTCCCGATATTTCCACCAATGTAGGTTTTTTTAGAGGCATTAGCAGCAGAGGAGTTTTCTGTACACTTCTGATGCTTCTTCTCACTGAACTCCATGGCCAACCACTTCTTCTCCAGCGCGGAGCGCTCTTCTTTCTTTACTTACTTCTGCTCAAAGCAAGAAAATTCAACCTCCAACAGAAAGCAGCCCTCTTCTGTTCTGTTTGCTTTAGGGACCAAAGCATTGACTTTACCTCCAGTAGGGAACATATTGCTTTTACTGTGATTTGCCCTCATTGAAACTCTCTCAAAAATGGCGGCCTACTCTTGCTTCTCCGTCCTGCATCAGCTCCTTCAGTGACTTGTTCAGGATCGGTTTGCGTCTTCTTTCGTTTGGAGGTTGCCCTGGCGCCCTTCTATACCTTTCAGGTTCAGCCTGATCTTCCAGTCCCTGGACTTCTTGATGCCATCATATCTATGTTCAGAGTAAACCAGCTTTGATCTATTAGCGCAGTGAATCTTTCTTAGCCTTTTCTTGTGGCATGTGAGGTCCAGTTTGCCCACCGTCTTGAAATCTCCTCCAATTCCTCTTGGAGATTTCCCAAAGAAACGTCCACTTGAGATTCTTCTCAAGCAACATACGTGCTTTTTGTCTCAGTCTTTAGTAGTTGACTTGGCTTTCCTGGTTTGTAATCAGAAGAATCTTCTTTTCATATTATTTTTTTGAGCTTCAGCGGACCGGGCTTGTTCCAAACTCCAATTTTCACAGTTCCTTGTCTGAAACTGTGTATTTTAGTTCCTGATTGTTTTGGCTTGGTCGTTGAGTTTGGATTCTCGTGGAGCTTTTTTGCTACACTTGAAATATGGTGCTATCAGACTTTGTATGTGCGAAACTCGAGTACATTTGGAATAGTCATAATTGGAACAAAAGTAATAACCATTTTTTGGATCTTCAACTCATATACTGTCTAACGATCACAATTAATGTTGCTAACTTTTGATTGCTACATATGTTTACAGTAGATGATGTGGAGCGATTTTTAGCCAGTGATGAACGGCCGAAGTGGTTCGTTTAAAGTGAGCCGGTTTGAAATTTCGAGTTATTTTAAGATTTTCCCATTGAAACTGGAAAGGGGAGTTTTTGTCATAATAGTGTTTTTTAAACAGGGTGGAAATAAATCAGGGTCTTATTGACTTTCTGGTTCAACATTCCAAATTTTCAGCATGGATTTATCAGTGTTTTGGGCCAGCGCTGTCAGGCTTGGTAGGGAACAAGTTGTCCAGCGCATCAGATTAGGCTTTTACTCGCTGGGATAGCAAGAGCCCTACCCCTGTTGGGACTCGGGCCTAAACCCTGTAGAGTCATTGGTCCATAACGGGCAAATTAAAAATGGCCATAAAGGTCGTTGAATGTCCTGGCTCACACACTGCCATAGTCCCTCCTAGATCGGAAGGAACTAATAAACTCCAAAATATGCCCACAATAAAGCCAGAGTTAATCTGCTTGATTCACAGTGGAGATACAATGTCACTATGAACAGCGTTGTCTTTATGCCTGAGGCCATTAAACACAGACGGAATCAATCTATCATGCACTCAGCATTCAAAGATGGAAAAACTTGCTAGCATTAAAACGAGGTATTAGAGGTTGTTGATGGTTACCAATTTACTTCAAAATTAAAGTTAGAATTACTATAACAATACTATTTACAAACTAGATTAGTATCTTGATTGTATGTAATGAATGAGAAATTTTGACTAAGGACATGTTACAAAACTTATATTTCCAGTCTAATTTGAACGTCTGAACAATGTTGTAACTTCCAAACTGAGAATTGATAGTCCTAGTCTTAATTAAACAAATAGAACAGATTATTTGTTTGCATGTTCCTTTGGCAAATGTTGTGTTAAACCCGTCTATGTCAGTCTTAAGCCATTCCCTTCTCAAAAAGATAAAAATAAAGAAAAAGAGTTAATCTGCAGTAAAGGTACCTATACTAGAATTTTTTTTGGATGTGTCTTACTTAAAAACTGAGGGATATTTTTATTGTTATCTTTCTTTTTAAGGTTTCTGTGATTATTTTTTATTGCTATTTTAATGCTATAATTGCTATATGGTTTTGTCAGACTTTGTGTTGCCTTGTGTATGATTGTGTATACAAAAAATAGCCTTGCTTGCTTACTTAATGAAATACAGAAAAAAAAAATTTAGCCATTCACCTATCCCTACTCTAACCTACATTCAAAATATTTTTACATTGTAATATCTATAAAACTAAAACTAATACTTACAAAACACTAGGATTTAAAATGATTTATTTACACCACTGCTGAAACCCATGTATTACTTTGGGACCGCCCAAGACCATAACGTCACACAGCATGGTTTATGAGGAACGATGTGGCCCTCAACATGCCGCACTAGCATAACCAATTTAAACTGTTTTTTTTGTATGTATGTTGTAATATCTTCCAGAAACATCAATAAAAATGCATATAATATTTTCAAGTACAATGATTATAGAATCATGTATTGTATGTATAGTCTTGAGGGTCCATTGGATATATCTTAACATTATTACAATATATAAAAATGTTTTTGTTTTCATTATTAAATTATTTTCTTTCTTTGAATAATTGTGGTATATCTTGTGCCTGCTTGAAATAAATAAACAGTTACTTCTTATGTCTTATAGGATCATAAACAGAATGAAGCCACTATCCAGTATTTTTTTGTATCACCTATCACATACAGCTTCTAAATCAACTGTCGGCAACAGTCGCTTGACAAATTTAAGTATGTAACCCATTAATTACAATAAACAAATCAAATTTTTACATCCCATCTGCGTGATAGTTTTAATAGCACTCTAATGGCCTCGTAGGTTTACATTGTCTAGATGGCCTTTGTAATAATTATTGGAATAGGAGCGAGAGAATGCTTTCATTCGTGCAGTGTCCCAGTGAACTTCGCCAGTAATCTGACAACGCGCTCGCGATTGTGAACTCCTGATGAACCGCTCTGATTGAAGTGTTGTGTCCTAATACGGGATAATTATTGTTGGAAGGACGCAGAGGCATGAAATAACACACAAAAATCACGTTATTGTACTGCTGGTTTGACGATCTACGCCGCAGTTAATCGGACTACATGTAATTATGCGATTGACCAAAAAAACTCGCTGTGACCGTTTCTGTCAGACACCTCCGTCGGCATGTTAAGTCATGCTCCTCGTTGGCTTTAGAAATGCCAGGCTGAGTTTATTATTCACAATCTGGTTCTTGTATTCTCTTTGCCGAAAATGGGGCATGATTAACGCACGGGCTGATAGAAGTTGGTAGTTGGCATTTTTGGACACTCGGAGGAGTTGTGCGTGGTTTCGCCACCTCCGAAATATACTTAAGCCAGTGATCCTGGGGGCGGGCACATCGCGGGTGGGACTTTGGGATGACTCCCATTTCTACATGCTTGTCTGTTTCACTCCACTGTAGTGTGGTTTGGTACAATTCAAAGGTTTTTTTTTTTTACTTTGATACCTTTGGGGATGGCATTCATTGACTGATAAAGGAGATGAGAAATGTAAGTCCATTAATTAGTGCTTAGAATTAAATAGTGTTGAACTGACAGCTTGCAATTGTAAAGCTGTTGGTATGTGGTGCTCAATCTACCACTTTTCTAAACCATGCACCATGTATATCTGTCTGTATCCTTTGTTTAGAAAAATTTCAGCAAGTAAGAATAAGAAAAAAAAGGCATAATATTACACTGCCCGTTTTTATTGTATGTTAAATAGTGTTCAAAATATAGCATCGTGTGGGTTATTATTATTGATCAGTAGCTGATAAATAATTGTTAACTATTGCATTAATATTATCAATTATCCACTATTATTATTTTTCCGAGTAGTTTAACACTCTCATCAAAGACAGCGGATTCAGTATTTTTTTAAATAAATTTAGATGAGTGTTGTTACAGTAAAGTGACAATTGAAGTATCTGGACTTTAAAAGGTTATATAACTTAAAAACTAAAATTTCCTTCATAGATTGGAAAAAGATTTCAAACACGGACAGATTGAAGAGATAGTGTGGAAAAATCAAAGGAAAGATTTTTTTGGGGGACCATAAAATGGTTAGCAACATTGTAAACGACCAAATTCGACTTGATTGGGACCCATTCTACTGTGACGCAGTTACATAAAAAAAAAATTTCCCTCAGTCTGAAAGCAGAAGATGAAATCCCACAAATTTAATGGTAACACTACAGAGGAAAATCACTTCATATAAACAAAAAGGAATCGTTTAAAAAAATAAAAATTAATTAATTAATTAAATTACCCCTGAAAATGTATAATAACGGGACGTTGATTGAGGACGGTCCTCTTTCTCTAAAAAATTAAACTTGAGAAAAAAAAATAATAGGTCTGTTTTCACATTTAAGTTGCTCGACAATATGAAAGTATCACTTTGCATCTACTTTGTGTTAAAAAAATGGAATCTCTGAATCAAATGTGGAATCTGGAAAATACCTATCAACTTCCACAAAATCTCATTCCGTCAAATCATCACGTATGTTTTATAAAATAAACAGGGTTGCCGCTATAGGAAACTTGTCTAATGTAATTAAAAAAGTTATGTTCTAGCAACTTCTAATGAACAGAGGAGGTGCTTGGAAACATGAAAAACATAAAAATATGCTTCTGATTATGTAAAATCCAGATTTTTGGCTTTTGTCACACTTTTGTGCCCTTTAGTGGTAACAAGGCCCATATATATAATTTAGATATGCGGTTAAAAAATCAACAATGACATTTGTTAAACAAAGCAAATAGATACATTTGTTAAAATATTAGAGTTTTTTACAGCTGGATTCCTGGATCTGACCGTTTGAGCAGACCCCCACTCTCTCATTTAAGGGGGGTCTCACCTTTCTTCCCGGCTGGTTTTTCTCTAGAGGAACCGGCAACGATGATGGGAAGGAAAATGGATAGTGAGGATGGATGGGTTTTTTCTTGAGTTGATCCTTACCGCTCCCAATAGCTCCTTATGCATTTGTCATAATTGTATTTAACACGTTTCTTTTTAACATTCAAAAAAACCCTATATGTGAGGTTCTGAGAAGAAACATAAAAAACCAACCCTGCCACCTCGGGACAACTCTGGGATCGTAAATTATCTTTACATGTTCACCAAACTACATTTTGGGCTGAGACATCTCACCTTAAAGCCACACACATAGCTTATATTAATTAAAATTGGCCAGACTTGGTATTTCATTCATGAATGTAATTTTAGTAAGTAAAATCACTATTCCAATTCCAATTATATATAAATAATAATAAACACAACAGTATCCTCAGCCTATCGCACAAGCAAACGCCCATTTCCTACCAACCTATGCAGGTCAAGGTCAGGTTTCTCGAAGCCTTGCAAACCACCGCCTCCCCTCCTCCTCCTTTTCTCACCCTTCCTCAAGCATGCCTCTTTCCTGCTGCCCGAATGCCACCACCAGTGCCTATAGGTCCCAGGGGGATTGTGCGCACACACACGCAGGAGCCTCGCTGACTGAACCATAGACTGTATATATTAATGGACAGAGTCACGCCTATCTCTGCCGTTCTAACTAATGGGCCAAAAAATGTGCTCTACTGGAGCAATCCAAAATGGCCGCGAGTGGTCCCGCCCACAAGAAAATTGTGGGCGGGAAAAAAAACGCATCTGCGCATGCGTAAGCCGGTGCAACTCCATTCATTTGAACGAGAGACTTAAAAAATTCACAGCAAGTAAACTAGAGTGGACCAAAAAAATCCCCCCCTCAGCATTGACACTAGGGGTGGGGAACCTAAGGGTACCTCACGATACGATACGATACACGATACAAAGCTCACAATAACGATAATATCACAATAACGATATTACGATAAACAATTTTATCACAATATGACGATTATTGATATATTGGTCAGAAATATACAATATGCCAATTTATGGCATAAATAAAAGAACAAATACTCTTGATTTCATGGTTAATAGAATGGAGATGCGTAATGTAGCCATATATTAAGTATTGATGCAAATAAAATAAAAAAAATTAAATTGTTTTTTTCAAATCGATATCGATACTTGGCAAATGCATATCGATAATCAAATCGCGGGAGAAAGTATCGCGATATATCGAAAAATCGATATATCGTCACACCCCTAATTGACACACATGTGGAACGGAGCTTTGGGCCAAGAGCCAACTTTTGGTCCATCCTGTAAAGACGTTTTTGAGAGGTCTGCCAATGCTATATGTTTAGCATTGGCTAATTCTACTTCTGGGTCCACCCCCATCGGCCCGGGGGTGGTATTGCAAGCATGTCAGCGCACGTCATTTGGCCACTTTTGAGCTGGGACCCGCCCCCACTGGACCTGAACGCTGCACCAGGGCCTAGGGCGCCAAACCACCTTTCAATAAAAACATTCAAAATGCATTTTGTCTTCTCCAGTCTCTCCAGATTGAAATACAGATGGCCGTTTTCAGGGTTTTTTAATTAAAACCTCTCAGTAGAAAAAAACTGTGGGAAATGTACAAAAACGTATTTACAGAGCTCGGTGAAAAGTCTTCAGGCAAAAAGGATATTCACAAAAAATATACATGACTTCAACACTATAGCGGCTGCCTGTTGCCTACAGCCGCGGAGAGGCGAGTTGGGTCCGGTAAAATTGTATGACGCGCTAAATTAGTATAGAAAACAAACTAAGGCTGGATCCAGTTGCGATGACATTGATTTAATTAATAATAAACGCAGCGGTCACAGGCCAAAAATGCGTGGTGATTATACAGACAAAAATTGTGAATAAACTTAAGCCAAATAGCAAAAATAAATCAAACAAACTATAATAGCGGTCAACAAAAATTATGGCCTCCCAAACAGACCTCTCTCCCCTTTCCCGTGCCCCACAGGTGTATGCTCATTCATAATTTCGTTTACCGCGCCCAAACACACATGCACGCCCCCACACACACGCCTACACACACACACACAGACAGGCTCTCACGCACACACTCACACATACATGCACGCCCACAACACATCACTCCCATCAGCCAAACATCCATTCATTCACACAGTGCCCAAACGTGTCTCCTACAAACACTATGTCTCTTTTTCCTTAGCTTTTCACTCAAGGTCCTGCAGTCTACGTTACCTTTTCTGTAACTGTCACGACTCCCATGGGGCAGACAAGCACACCTTATGTACCCTGCTTGCCCCTCCCACATTACATTGATAATATCAATCATCCTACTTTTACACCATATCTACACTACATGGATATTTTTCATTCGTGATTCATGATTGCATATTACTGTTACACATTGTCACATTTCCAATAAAATACATGCTGAGCTACACATTATGGAGATTCCAAATGTTTATGCAAATGAGCTGTGGTCCACATGATCCACAGACAGGTGCATTTAAACATGGATCTATTATAATAACATTTAAACCACTGGCTCCTTATGTCCGGGTTTGCCAAAACGCAACATGGAGACGCAACAACCACGCCAGCACACAGGCGAGTGAATGAAACATGTAACGAGACGTAACACAACATGCAACGCTTCGACTTTAAAAGTCAAAATTTCGACTTTAAAAGTCAAAATTACGAGTTTTCAAACTGCGCATGAGCAGTTGAAAACTCGTATGTATTGTGACGTTTTAGTCAAATAAGTCACGGGAGATTTTCTTTGCTCAACTCACTGACTGGTGCAACACTTAACTCACTGGCAGGCATTTTCAGATTTGAGAAGTGCATTCTGCCAACAATTTCAGGTGATTTGACCCAACATTGAAGTGCCATAGAATATTCATTTTTTAGACGATGTAAACACCAAGGGCACCAAATTAAAGATTAACCTCTCTGCTTTACTCTGAAAAAAAACAGTTTGTTTCTACCTCCTTACCGTTCTTGAGCTATTCGCCATAGAACAAAGCATACTTTCACCCATAACACCTGGTCTGAGCAAGAAAACAGAGGAAACGAGCTGTATGTAAACAGGAACATATCAAGCAGAAAAGAGACTTTTAGGTGCATTTTTGCTGCTTTAGTGACAACTCAAAACATCTTCACACTTGTTCCATTACAAAAATTATAAAAACATGACTCTGAAATAATACTTTTGATGGCAAATTGTTGGCAATTTATTCACAGATAGAAAATTTAACTTTCTTCTATACCATCAACCAAAACGTCAAACAACAACAACACAAAGATCAATAAAACTATAGATGTATAAAATAGAATGAAGCATGTGAATTTGAGTGTGTGTGTGTGTGTGTGTGAATGTCAGTGTGCGAGTGAGTGTCTGTGTGAGTGAGTGTCTGTGTGTGTGAATGTCAGTGTGCGAGTGAGTGTCTGTGTGCGTGAGTGAGTGCGTGTGTGTCTGTGTGCGTGAGTGAGTGAGTGAGTGCGTGTGAGTGTTCGTGAGTGTGTGTATGAGTGAGTTTATCAGCTTTTTCAGTCCTCCCAGTAGTTCAGCTTTGAGTTGTAGAGGTTGAAACACTGTGTGCAACGGAACACGACACGCTGTGTACCATTTGTAGTTCTCCCTCAGTGAAGAAGAGCTCCAGAAAGTCTGGATCAGATGAATCCAGCTCCAGAAAGTCTGGATCAGATGAATCCAGCTTCGCAGCTTCTGTCCGCAGCCTCTGTGGTCCAGGAGCTCCTGTGAAGGGCAACTGACTCGGCTCCCACGGATCCTCCTGTCAGCCATCTTCCCCAGAGCTTCTGGGTGACGAACGTGCTGGAAAATGGATACACACAATAACTATATTATACAGTGAATTTGTTACAATAAATCAATACACAAAATACAATGAAGGCCATCCTCCCACATTATCGACTGACTACTTTTGGACCAAACACAGTATACTATATTATTATTATATTATATTGCCATGGGATGTACAAGAATAGAAATAGTAGTCCTTTTACCTTTTTTGTGCACAGCAACTGCCTCTTGATGCACCACCTGTAAATAATATAAATTTGTAAATCACTATACCAGGAGAATATATACAATAATATGTACAATGGTATGAGGAGGAATCATCTTTACCTCCATGCTCTGTCAACCCCAATGGGGGAGGGCTCTTTTATCAGAATCTGTGAATGAACACATTTCATTTAGTCAGAGCTATGTCACTGCAACAAGATGTTCAAGTATGAAATAACTAAACATAAAAATAATAAATACAACAATGATAAAACGCATAACTGGCATTTACTAAAGAAACAGTAGGATTTGAGCGTTGTGTTACTTTGCAGATCAGAGCAAGTTTCCGCGCCTTTCCCTCCTCTCAAGTTAGCATATTCTAGGCAATTCAGCAAGTTCTTACCTTCGACTCTTTGTGGAGCTTCTGGAGAGGATGCTCTGCTGGATTGAGACTGCAACCACTCATCCGATAAATCATGATCAGGTTTGCTGAACGAATCCGAGGCATCAGTAACAGCAGCAGCTGATACGCTGCGAGAGGCGGAAGGTGTGTCTCTGCTCTTGCTCCGCGCAAATGTGGCTGCAGAGACGGACCTCCACCGGGGGGAGACCCCGGCTCTCTCCCCTCTCGACCTCACTCACTGATCCGCGAGTCAATCCCTGAAGCAGTGTTAACTGCTTATAACTATTCTTTTTCGCCATCACTCTTGCTATACTATCGCTAAACTAGATCACTGATCCGTCTCAATGCTACGCTATCATCGCACGCTCTGCTACAGCAGCACGCTCTCCAAAGACCCCACACTCCCTCCTCCTTCTCTCCACTGACTTATGACCTCTCCTGTGGTGCAATACTGCATCCTACTGGTGTTGATTTATCATTACAGGTACATTTGCACTATATATCAGTGTTGTGGGTCATTCACAAGGTGCGCCAGACATTACTGTAGCCTCCCGTGTAATAACATGAAAAAGTCGTCTAAGTCGTTTTGGGCAGTGAGCGTCACTATACAATAGAACGACTTTTGTCGTCATGGGCAGTGAATGAGTTAACAGTCAACATAACAATAAACCTGACAAACGGAACACTGCTGTGGCACGTTACATAACCCCCACCAGAGGGGGTTAGTCGTCCCCGACAACCCCATCACATAACACATAGTCCCTCAAGTGACCAGGTTGACGACGTTGGCGAATTGGGCGTCTGGGAGACAGATGAACTTGGGGGGCTTGGACAAGTAATCCGTCTACTTCACCAACAGTCTCAGGAGCATAGGGGCGGTACGGAGCTAGCCGGTCTCTGTGCAATACCACTAAACGGCCCTTATTTGGCATGCGTACACGGTATACCACGTAGGACAGGCGTGCCACAACTTCGGCTGGCCCCCTCCAATGACTGCACAGCTTAGGAGAGATACCTGTCTTTCGATCGGGGCAATAAACCCACACTTTGTCCCCAGGTTGGAAGGGCTGACCGCGGCAGTGACTGTCATAGGCCCTCTTCTGACGTACCCCGGAACTGGCTTGAACTTGGCGAGTATAGTCATGCACCACCCGCAGGTGCTCTCTGAGTCTTTGGAAATAGTCCATCTCGTGCCCTCCTGCAATCTCTGGCTCCGGAGGGCTCCCGAACACCAGATCCACGGGTGTGCGGAGCTCTCGACCGAACATGAGAGCAGCTGGGGTGCACTGACTGGACTCCTGGACTGCAGTTCGATAGGCCAAGAGGACGAGGGCAAGATAACGGTCCCAGTCACGCTGGTGCTTGCTGACCAGGATAGCAAGTTGGGGAGCCAAAGTCCGATTAAACCTCTCCACTAGCCCGTCACTTTGGGGGTGAAGAGGAGTTGTCCGCGTCTTCTTAATTCCGAGCAGTCTGCAAACTTCACTGAACACCTGGGATTCAAAGTTCCGCCCCTGGTCACTGTGAAGCTCAGAGGGCACTCCAAAACGGGTGAACATCTCATCAACCAGTCTTCCAGCTGTTGTGGCGGCACTTTGATCTGGTACAGCATAGGCTTCCGGCCACTTCGTAAAATAGTCCATGGCTACTAGGACGTAGCGGTTTCCAGTATCGGTCACAGGAAAGGGCCCAAGAATATCCACACCTACTCGTTCCATGGGAGCCCCGACCAGGTATTGCTGAAGGGGGGCATGTGAGGGCTGGGTGGGACCTTTCCGAGCAGTGCACAAATCACAGCAATGCACATGTATTTCCACGTCCTGTCGGCAGCCGGGCCAGTAGAAACGTCCCCTAAGCCGATGGAGGGTCTTGGAGATGCCAAAGTGGCCTGAGCCGATTGAGCCGTGCACACTCTGAAGGACCTGAGGTTGAAGTGAACGGGGCACTAATAACTGTAAGATGTCTTTGCCCTGCCCTGGAGCCCGCCACCTCCGGAACAGCAAGCTGTTACGAAGCTCAATGTTTCCCCACTGAGAGTAATAGGCCTTAATATCAGTGCCATGGGGGGGGACTGCCGGCCATTCAGGACGTCTGGGCAGTTCCAGCCACTTCCTGATCAGGGCCAGGGTGGTATGGGACTCTTGCAGTTGCTGCAGCTGTTCTGAAGACAGGTCATCAGGGGGGTTAATTGCGGCAGTGGAAACCCTAGGCTTGTCCCGATCCCGCTCTTCCTGGCGCTCGCAGTAACGACACTCTGCTATAACACACGGACGTTGTGACAGGGCATCCGCATTATTGTGTTGTTGTCCAGGGCAATGTTGATTGTCAAAATCGTAAGTTTGGAGAACTTCCAGCCAACGAGCTACTTGTCCCTCTGGCTGCTTGAAACATAAAAGCCAGGTCAGTGAGGCATGATCTGTGCGTAGGAGGAACTTGTTGCCGTGCAAATAAGGGCGAAAATGGTGTACTGCCATCACTACAGCCAACAGCTCTCGGCGTGTGACACAGTAGTTCCTCTCCTCACGACTGAGAGCGCGACTGTAGTACCCCACTACTCGCTCTCCTTCGCCTCCCTGCTGTGAAAGGACAACCCCAATTCCGGTGCCACTAGCGTCTTTGTCCACCACATAGGGGAGATCTACGTGTAGGTACGCAAGGATGGGCACGGCTGTGAGGGCTGCTTTTAGCTGGTTGAAAGCAGTGTCACAGCTGTTAGTCCAAACAAAAGGCTCTCTTTGGTCCGTCAGGCAGTGTAGGGGCCCTGCGACAGAGGCAAAGTTCCTGACAAAGCGGCGATAGTAGGACGCCAGTCCCAAGAAACTGCGGAGGGCACGTACGTTAACCGGGATCGGCCAATCCTGGACAGCCTCTACTTTCTCTGGGTTAGTCGCTACTCCTTCAGCACTGACCACATGACCCAGGAAAGTAGTCTCTCTCTGCAGAAGGTGGCACTTGGCAGGGTTCAGCCGCAGACCAGCGTGACGAATAGCACTGAAGACGCCGCTCAGGTGGCCCAAAGCTTTGCTGAAATCACTCGCATGGACCAGCAGGTCATCCAGGTACACCACACAATGGCTGCGAGGAATGTCGGCGAGCACCCGCTCCATGAGACGCTCGAACGTGGCCAGCGCATTGCACAGGCCAAATGGCATTACACGAAACTGCCAGAGTCCTTGCCCGAATGTGAATGCAGTCTTTGCCCTGGCCTGGGGGCTGAGCTCCACCTGCCAATATCCACTTCGCATGTCGAGGGAGCTGAACCAACTTGATCCACTAATGTAATCCAGAGCATCGTCAATGCGGGGTAGTGGATAAGAGTCCTTCTTTGTGGCCGCGTTGAGACGACGGTAATCCACACAGAACCGCCACCCACCCAATCTCTTGCGCACAAGAACTACTGGAGCTGCCCAGGGACTACTGGATGGTTCTATTATCCCAGCTGCAAGCATTTTGTGGATCATGTCCTCTGCTAACTGTCTCTTTGAAAGGGCGAGCCGCTGGGGCCTAAGGCGTATCGGGGGGCCGAACCAGTGTTAATAGAGTGCTGGACAAGCCCAGTTTGTGTACAGTCCTCATCTCGAGCGGCAAAGATGTCCACATACCTGTCCAAGAGATCTCTCAACTGCTCTTTTTGAGAGCCACAGCTCTTTGACAGCATTCACAGTCTCCGTGGATGGGGTTGGTATGGCACGGGGACTGGCTGTGCAAGCGCCAGCCGGTGTTGGGGAGCGGTGATCTGCCGCCTGGACCACTGCTGGGACCACCGCTGGAACCGCCACTGCTGGAACCGCCACTGCTGGGACCGCCACATCTGGGACCACCGCCGCTGGGACCGCTGCTTCTGGGACCGCTGCTTCTGGGACTGCCTGGACCTCAACCGCCTGGACCTCGACCACCGCTGCTGGGACCGCCTGGACCTGGACTGCCTGGACCGTCACCGCTGGGACCACCTGGACCGCCGCTGCTGGGACCGCCTGGACCTCGACTGCCTGAACCACCTGGACTGCCGCTGCTGGGACCACCTGTAGTGCCGCCGCTGGGACCGCCGCTTCTGGAACCGCCTGGACCGTCGCCGCTGGGACCGCCTGGACCGTCGCCGCTAGGACCGCCTGGGCCTCGACTGCCTGGACCTCGACCGCCTGGACCACCCGGACCGCCGCCGCTGGGACCGCCTGGACCGCCGCTTCTGGGACCGCCTGGACCGTCACCGCTGGGACCACCTGGACCGCCGCCGCTGGGACCGCCTGGACCTCGACTGCCGCTGCTGGGACCGCCTGGACCTCGACTGCCGCTGCTGGGACCGCCTGGACCGCCGCCGCTGGGACCGCCTGGACAGCCGCTTCTGGAACCGCCTGGACCGCCGCCACTGGAACCACCCCCCTTGGACTGACTTTCCGGGTTCTCTGCCTCTTTCTTGTCCGCTTTTCAGGCTGGAGATCAACTGTGAGAGGCCCAAGAGTGAGGGTCGACTTCACAAGGTCAACAACAGCACCCCAGTGAACTAACAAGTCTAATCCAATGATACAAGGGTCCTGTATTCGCGCTAACCAGAATTTGTGTTCCAACATTTGGTCTTGAACTTCAATCCGCACACTTTTTTTTCCTTTCATACCCGCCCTCTCTCCTGTGACAGTGGTGAGCTGCATGTGTGTTGGTGACCAGGAGGTGGAAAGTGGGCCTGTTGTACCAGGGAGTACTCCTGGCTGTACGAGCGAGATAGTGGACCCTGTATCAATCAGTGCATGACAGGGTTGGCCATCTACAACGCAATCCAAGTATAGTCCTTTTGAGCAACCAGGTTGGCCCACCACAGTGCATTGTCCTTGTAGAGGTGCAGGTTTTTGGGGTGGGGTCTTCCTCTCTACTCCACCCCCCGATCGTTTCCCGTTAGCTGTGGCTCCGTAGCTTTTGGGGATGGTACAGGGCAGTTTCGAGCTAAGTGTCCGGGTTCATCACAGCGAAAACAGCAATCGGTGGCAGTTCTGCGGCGTCCCCTGGGGGCTGGAGTACGGACCTGATAAACGTCTTCAACTCCGACTTCTTCATAATCCACTTGGCAAACTCGCTGCAGCATATTTGTGGCCCTTCCCAAGTTTGGCCGTGTGGAGAGCACTATCTCCGCTCGTTCAGCTTCCTGGAGAGCTTCATTCAGGCAGCAAATGCGAGCAAGACGCACATATTAACGTAGCCTTTCTGGGGTAAGACCTTGGAGAAATGCATGAAGTGCGAGTTCGTCACGTGCAGCAATTGGAAACTGTGGGTAACCACGCTGGGTATGGAATTGTATATTGGCCGCGAAGGTACCCAAGTTTTCCCCTTCCTTCTGATATAGGCCACTCAGCTGCTCCCTGCTCTCTTCCGCATGCAGGCGCTTTCCAAAGCGCCGTTCGAGACCAATCATCAGGGCCCGTAAATCTTGCTGATCCTCTAGGGACAAGTCAAGGAGAATTTGAAGGGCGACACCTTCTAATGCCAAGGCAAGGTGGGTGGCAGTTTCATCGTCGCTCCAGCCACTATGCCATGATGCTAGTCTAACTTGGGCAAGGAAGGGCTCTACTGGTGTGGTTCCACTGTACTTGGGTAGTTTAGCAGGGGTCTTTGGTGTAATCATCTGTCTTGGGGCATGTGTTATCACAGTTTGCCTCTGAATATGTGCTGAGCCCCCCCCTAGTAAGTCATTCACTTGGACATTCTGCTCTATGTTGACTGTTTGAGAAATTATATCTTTCCTGACAGCCTCCAGGGGGCGTCGTGGCCTCACTATGCTCTGTTTACTTGAAGTGTGGTGTGGACTGGTCCTACCGGCCTCCAGGGGGCGCTGTGGTCTCTCTGTGCTCTGGTCCTCTGAAGCCTAGTGTGGAGGAGTCCAACCAGCCTCCAGAGGGCGCTGTGGCCTTGCAGTACTGTACCCATCTGCAGCATGTCTCTCCTGAAATCTCTTGGGCCTGGCTCCTTCAACCTCCTCAAGAAGACGGCAGTTTTCCAGTACTGCGCGTTCCAGCTCTTCAATCTCTCTCTCCATTTCTTCACTTTTTATGGGAATTATCCCACTTCTGACACCTGTGTGACGTTTTAGTCAAATAAGTCACGGAAGATAGAGTTTCTTTGCTCAACTCGTGCCACATACACCGCAAGACCCCGAGAAGGCAGTTTTATTGCAGTTTTAACAGTAGACTGCATAACACACTGAAAGCATAGGACCCTATCAATTAACATGGTGAGCTCAGTCATGGTGCAACACTTAACAGTCAACATAACAATAAACCTGACAAACGGAACACTGCTGTGGCACGTACATATTCTGGAACGGTCTCTGGTCATCCCTATTCCAAGATCCATGACCATGGGTCATGCTCTACCTGCAGATTATGTGAAGATTTTGCCTACAGACAGTGACCACATCCATGAAGTAGCAGCAATAATGTTGTGGTAGTAATCGCGTTAAAATGCAAACAGTCTCTCCGTTTATGATTAGAATCCGCTTCAGAAGACTGTATTTACTTTATCCTAAACGGACTGTGGAAGATTAATAAAACATATGCGGCTGTTCAAAGTCATTGAGCATCAACTGGTTGACATCTGGTCAGTATCACGACTATCGATGGATGCACCAGAAAAGCAGTGAATGATATTGTGACTGACAGAGAGACCGTTCGCGATTACTGGACAGTGAGGGAGGTCCGCAGACAGAGGCAGGAGAACCACAGTCACGGGCACTGACAATATTAAACCTTTTGGAATTGCGATCAGTGCATTGAAGAGTATGTGACGTGTTTGCGTGCACACGGCCGAAACGTGAGTGCGCTCTGGGGTGAGCTGATGGAGCGAGCGTGTGGTAAAGTTGTTGGCGTATGAGCAAGAACACAGAGACATACAGGGAATAAGTGCCTTGTCTGATTATTTTTTTGTGACTAAATAAAGCCCACGACTCTTTTCGCAACAATACGGAGAAATAACTCCGCAGATAACAGTGAGGTTCTTTGAAAAGGGAGTTAAACCCATTATAGATGCATGAATAAAACCCCGTACTCAACACGTAGAAAGCGCATCCTTTCAGCCGTGGAAAGACTCGCTCCGTGTGGACCCCTCTCAGCGCCATGGTCTGGTCAGAGTGGTCTATAGCAGATTGGATTGGAATGTCTCGATGGCTCATTTTCCTTTGATTTATTATAAAAACATATTGCTCACATTATTTGTTACTATGTGGAAATAAGAAGTTGTTTGATTTAAATGTTGTATATATGTAAATTGAATTTAACATAAATAAATAAAAAGACAGCTCCCCCCTGCGTCCTACGGCCGCGGTCTGGGGCTTAAACAGGAAAGTTTTACAGAATCAATCAAACAACATTATTTCTGGCTACTTCAAGGATGCAGTGGTCACTGTAGGCAATATCTTCACATAATCTGCAGGTGAAGGATGTCCAAAGACCGTTCCTGACAACAATTACATACGTAATTTTGACTCTTAAAGTTGAAATTTTGACTTTTAAAGTCGTAATTTTGAGTTTTAAACTTTTTTTTTTACATGGCGGAAACGGGCTTCCATACATATACATTTACACTACTAAAAAATTATTTTGAAAAAATGTAAAAGAAAATCACACAGATTTGTAACTTATAAGTACCAAAACTAAAAAATATGCTTTTTTTGACGGTGAAATGTTAGTAAAGCAGTTTGGCACAATTTGGCACACATTTTGCCAAATTGGTTCCGAATGGCACTACTTGATAAAAAAGAGAAACTGCATAAAAACTATAAAACTTAGAAGTCTGAAACTTTACACAGTTGTTGTCAACAACACAATGAACAAATTGGCATTGAACATTTTCTTCTTCCAATGAAGTAGGCTTTTTTAGGGCATTTATACATTTAATTTTTTAGGCGAGACTAAAAAAAACAGGTTTTTTTTCCCAAACTCCAAAGGATGCAGAGTGAAATAGGAATGATATACATTATTTCAGTGTATATTTACATAAACTATAAGGGCCTAGCTTTAAAATGATGCATCACACAAACATGTGAGATGTAAGATGTGTTTTTAAATAAGCAAAGACATTTGGGTATGCCAAACTTTTGTGCACGAGCCAAAACAGATGTAGGAGTTTAAGAGGTTAAATTTAAAAATGCTGTATTTTAATGCATTTTTAAAACTTTTATTTCTTTATAATGTTATTACTTTTTTGTGTTACAGTCAAACATTTTGAAGAAGCTTAGCAAGATACTCCAAAACAAAGTCTCCACAAAAATGGCAAGGAGCTACACCTTCGAGAGACAATGGGAAAAGAAGACGCTTTTCATTTGGGAACACTCCAGACATGGAACTCGCAGATGAGCCAGAAGAGCTGGTCATGGACTTGAGCCTGTTTCTAATCTCTCTCCAAGAAGCACAACTTGTGGAACCTAGTTAAACCAGGCAAGTCACCTCTAGCAACAAAAGAACAACAATTTAAGTTTGGTACCGTCAATGTGATAGGCCAGTCAGTAATAATACAACCTTTGTTATTGTTGTAACTTTGGTATCAAAGTATATTATGAGTATCGGTATCAAGAGTAGTGTTCATGTATCTAAATTGGTTTTGAAATTTTAGTTTTACTTTTAATATGTACAATGGCTTAATTGTATGATTCTGATATTGCTCTTGAGATTTTGATTTTGATAGATTATTTTTAGTCCATATCTCAATTTAATTATTTTCTATTACATTTTTGTGTAGGTCCAGAACTGCAAGACAGCAGTATTTCCCAGGCCAGACACCACAAAACACTGCAAGAAATGTATTGAAAGTCAAAGCAAGACTATACATGTTATAGTATATTATTTATTATATTGCTATTGCTATTATTCATGTATTGTGTGTTCCTTTTAGTCTCACATTTTAGTGTTTTACTTATTGTATTGTTTTTAGTGTACCCAGTGTTTCCTCTGGAGGAGCCCTCTGCACTGGGAGCAGTGGTCGGTGTGGCTGTGGGGGTCGGACTCTTGGGCCTGGTGGGGGCCTGGGGCCTCGGTTTCATGTCTCCTCTGGGTCCTGTGTCGTCCCTTGTGGCTACGGGCGGCTCTCTGCTCTCTCTGCTGACGCTTTTTCAGCTGGTTGCATCTGAACCCTGCCAAGTCTCTCATCATGGTTTTATTGTTTTACTGGTGTGTGTGTGTGTGTGTGTGTGTGTGTGTGTGTGTGTATGAGTGTTCATGAGCGCGTGTGTGTGTTTGTCTGTGGTTTGGGGTGGGTCTGTTGGTTGGTCTGGGGGAGGGGTCTTGGGTCGGCGGGATTGTTTTGAACCAAACTGTAAAGCACTTTGTGTTGCATCTTTTGTATGAAAAGCGCTTTATAAATAAAATTTGATTGATGATTGATTGATGTTAAACATTTTTTTTCGGCTGTTGTCTTATATTGCTTATGAATGATGTACTTGTTTAAGTGTAATGGAACTTCTTGCTTTAATTTTTATGGTTTCTTGAATTAGAAAACCTTAAAACCTTGTTGGGGCCCTATGCTGACTTCTGCTTAGGGCCCCAACAAGGCAAGCACCAGCTCTGCGTTAAGATCCTTGCTGGACTATTTTGAATGAGCTGGAAGCTCCTCAAACTGTGGCATACTGTGGTATGATTTAAAGAGCTGAAGGCGGAATCTATGAGTGGAAGCGGGTTCTTTATAGTAATGTATAACACATGCTCTGGAAAGAGAGAGAAAAACAAATAGCATCATGACACTTTCTTTACTTTTTTTGTCTTATTAAAAGAACATTCTCGGCCTTCAACATCGGAGGACAAAATTAACTTTTTAAATTTAAGATTACTTCTTTTATTTCCAAGTTGAAGAGAAGATTGTTTAAGGTCATCCATGTTTTCAAGTCCTTTATGGAGGCCCAAAGATGCTCTAATTGATCTGTCTGATTTGGTGACATGGACATAGTAGTCTTTATTTTATTATATTTCACAAAGCGCTTTACAATTGTTGTGGGCATTTATCCTCTCACTCCACACATGGGAGCAGGGTCAACATACAGCAGGTACATGTTTTTAGTGGTGGGGAAACCATAGCACCCGGAGGAAACCTACACAGACACGTGAGAAAAGGCCAGATGTGGAATCGAACCCAGGACCTTCATGCTGTGAAGCACAAGCGCTGACGAGGTTGTATGTCACCTGTGTAGCCGTGGAAGTTAAAGTCATGCTTTCTTATGATGTAGCCTGTATATAATCTTGTGTATATAATGTCCTGTATGTAATCTTGTGTACATTGTATTCTTTGCATGATTTGTATTGTTATGTCTTGTTTGTTTTTTATGTTTTTTGTTAACATCAACCTGCCAGGGGGTCTGCAGGTGGAAATTAGCCTAAGGCTATAATCTGGCATATTTACATTGGTTAAATGTTCATTAATATGCATTTTACCTCCTTTTAAAACCCAAATAAATAAATAAATAAATGTAGATTGTGATGAGAATCAGGTACTGACCCTTGTGACACTAAATTTCACTTTAGAATAGGATGAGGAGCTTTGGTTCACATTAATAAACTGATATCATTATGATGAATAGGATTTAAACCAGCCAAGTGCTGTTCCTGTGAGACCTATGTCACATTCCAGACTCTGCAGAAGAATGTTGTGGTCTGTTGTGTCAGATGCAGCTGAGGTCCAGCAGCTGCATTTGACACTAGTCCATTATTCTCTTCTTATTGACTATTAAAACCTTTGTCAATATGTTCAATTGTTAAAGCAAATTAGAGATAAAACATTTTACATTTCAGATGTATCAGTTTTAGGAATTTCCAGGGATAACACAAGGAAGTACTTGTATTGGTATTTGGTATGGGAAAGTACTCAAATTAAGGTACTTGTACTTGTATTGGTTTTGAAAAAAGTGGTATCAGTGCATCCATAGTTTTTGTTACAGTTCACTTTTGTTGCGGCAGCTGTTGAATTAGAGTTGAATTTATGTGTTGTACATGTTATAATTGACCAGTTTTGTTTTGTCCCTTTCCATTTCACTCATTTGGTTTTGTTAACTTATCTTTACATTCCTATTATAAAATTACTTACTAGCTTACGGCGACAGTAGCTCAGGGGTGACAGTAGCTCAGTTGGTAGAGCATTGGCCTTAAGGCCAGAAGGTCGTGGGTTCAATTCCCACCTCTGCACCTTCTCCATCGACTCCCACTGATGACTGCTGTTGTTGTGTCCTTGGGCAAGACAATTAACCCCACTTTGCCCAAAGCCCCCACTGAAAGATCAAGGCTATGCTCACACTCAGAGAGCAGCCGTCCTCCTGTGGACTCACCACCTGCAGAGGGTCAGTGAGGGGCTGGTGCTATGAGACTTGGGTGGCGTCTCTGACTGCCACCCCCCAGACCCAGAAATGGATTAGAGGGAAGAAAATGGATGGATGGATGGATTACTAGCTTACATACCATTATAAATCTTTTTGTTGTTGTTACCCCTTTTACCCTAGCAGAGCTGGAATGTAACATCGACAATAAATGGCTGGACACGACCATGAACCATGAGTGAAAAAGGTTTTTATGTATTTAGGTTTAACAAAAACAGAAGCACTGTTTAATTTTGTTCAGTGAAATAAAAACAACAAAGAAACTTGCACTTTCTTGACACTTTCTTTAATTTCCACGTTGTACAATGAGATAGAAAATGAACAAGAGCGAAAACAAACAGATTTGTATAATCTAAGGAATAGATCGGGAAATATTTAGGGTTTATCGACAGTATTTCATAACGTCTATTTAAGATGAAGGGAATATTGTTTAACTTATGGACAGTGATGGATCAAATTGGCAAAGCTTACTATTTACGTCATGTCAAGTTTAAGTTCTAGGCTTTGATCTCTTTCTCGCGGATGCCCATAGGACCCAGAGTGACAGTTCCTTCCCATACGACAGCTGCAAAAGAAAAAACAAAAGATTCGTGATAAACAAGAATTTATGTTCATTCTGTCATGAGCAAGGAAAAACTGTGTACTTACATTGGACCTTAGACACATCCCGGGCGTGCCTCTGGACGTTAGTTACGACAGTATCACCATCCTCCTCTTTCATGACGGTAACATAGCGGATACCGGTGCCTTGACTAGCACCAGTCTGTGACCACTTGCTGCCTGACCCAATTCCAGATGACCCAGTGGTTGTTGACCCACCCCAGTGAGACCCGCCGCTACCCCCACTACCAGATGATCCACCGCCAGTTCCACTACCTCCAGACTGTTGCCTTTCCCATTTCTGTGCCCAGAAGCTAGAGCCCGTGGACCCACCCTGAACCCCTGAACCAGTTGTACCAGTTGTACCCCGCCCTCCCTGATTCTGTGACCCAGAGCCACCAGTCGTGCCCCACTTGCTAGACCCAGAGCCTTGACTTGTAGTAGAGCCGCCAGTCGAGCCCCAACTGGAACCCCCTTGGCCCTGCCCTCCTTGATTCTGTGACCCAGAGCCACCAGTCGTGCCCCACTTGGAAGACCCAGAGCCCTGACTCCCTGAACCAGAAGAACCAGTCGAACCCCAACTAGAAGACCCAGAGCCTTGACTTGTAGTAGAGCCACCAGTCGTGCCCCAACTGGAACCCCCTTGGCCCTGCCCTCCTTGATTCTGTGACCCAGACCCACCAGTTGTGCCCCACTTGGAAGACCCAGAGCCCTGACTCCCTGAACCAGAAGAACCAGTCGAACCCCCACTAGAAGACCCAGAGCCTTGACTTGTAGTAGAGCCACCAGTCGTGCCCCAACTGGAACCCCCTTGGCCCTGCCCTCCTTGATTCTGTGACCCAGACCCACCAGTCGTGCCCCACTTGGAAGACCCAGAGCCCTGACTCCCTGAACCAGAAGAACCAGTCGAACCCCAACTAGAAGACCCAGAGCCTTGACTTGTAGAGCCACCAGTTGTGCCCCAACTGGAACCCCCTTGGCCCTGCCCTCCTTGATTCTGTGACCCAGACCCACCAGTCGTGCCCCACTTGGAAGACCCAGAGCCCTGACTCCCTGAACCAGAAGAACCAGTCGAACCCCCACTAGAAGACCCAGAGCCTTGACTTGTAGAGCCACCAGTCGTGCCCCAACTGGAACCTCCTTGGCCCTGCCCTCCTTGATTCTGTGACCCAGACCCACCAGTCGTGCCCCACTTGGAAGACCCAGAGCCCTGACTCCCTGAACCAGAAGAACCAGTCGAACCCCCACTAGAAGACCCAGAGCCTTGACTTGTAGAGCCACCAGTCGTACCCCAACTGGAACTCCCTTGGCCCTGTCCTCCCTGATTCTGTGACCCAGACCCACCAGTCGTGCCCCACTTGGAAGACCCAGAGCCCTGACTCCCTGAACCAGAAGAACCAGTCGAACCCCAACTAGAAGACCCAGAGCCTTGAGTTGTAGAGCCACCAGTTGTGCCCCAACTGGTTCCCCCTTGACCCAGCCCTCCCTGATTCTGTGACCCAGAGCCACCAGTCGTGCCCCACTTGCTGGACCCAGAGCCCTGACTCCCTGAACCAGAAGAACCAGTCGAACCCCCACTAGAAGACCCAGAGCCTTGACTTGTAGAGCCACCAGTCGTACCCCAACTGGAACTCCCTTGGCCCTGTCCTCCCTGATCCTGTGACCTAGACCCACCAGTCGTGCCCCACTTGGAAGACCCAGAGCCCTGACTCCCTGAACCAGAAGAACCAGTCGAACCCCAACTAGAAGACCCAGAGCCTTGAGTTGTAGAGCCACCAGTTGTGCCCCAACTGGTTCCCCCTTGACCCTGCCCTCCCTGATTCTGTGACCCAGAGCCACCAGTCGTGCCCCAAGACCCGGACGCTTGGCCCCCTCTGGAACCGCTGCCACCTGAACCCCAACCTTGCCCAGAGCCTCCTGTCTGCCCAGAACCACCAGTAGAGCCCCAAGACCCACCACTCGACCCAGACCCGCCTTGATTTGAGCCAGAGCCGCCGCTACCCCCATATCGACCGCCAGTAGAACCGCTGCCAGACCCGCCCCAATTTGATCCAGAGCCACCCCCAGAGGTTGACCCAGAGCCTCCCAAGTAACTTCCAATGCCATTCTCACAGGAGCCACAAGCCGCATCAGCTCCATTGACTTCCCTCCACCTGTGAGGAAAGCCACACCAGTCAGAGCATGTCTCTGGATTCAATACAATAGGAAAAAAAAAACTTTTAAATTACTTGATTCATGGCTATGAGGGAAATCCTTTCTCAGTACAAGGCCCTCACACAATGAGCTGCTTTTTGAAGCGAATGTCCATAACGTCAACTGTATGACGTTTTAATTTGTATTTCTTGCTTTCTTTTTAAGATTGTATAAATTTAAACATCTGCCTGTATTCTATGATGTAAAATATGACATAGAAATTTATTTTGTATTGTCCCTTCACTTTCACCATTAAAATGTAAAAAAATTACCAATATGAAGAGTTCTGTCTTTATGGGCCAGAACTCTAAATGGGCCTTTCGAAAAGTACGCACATTCACTTTAAAGTAAGGCAGACCATGCCTCATTCACAATAACTACTTCTTCTATTTTTGTCCCAAGTCTGTAACTAAATAACTTATGACATTTGAATAAAATTCAGGATGATGACGATTTTAAGCACTTACATATTGCTTGTAAAGGAACAGGATCTATGCAGTTCATGAATGCTATGAGCTGTAGTTGTGGCTTTCAGATGACAGGTTATATAGATCTGTTGGAACAGTCCAATAAAAAAAGTTACTTTCATATTGTTGAACAAGTTGATGTTCCATGATTACAAAAGTATTTTAATCTGGACATTGTCTGTAATCAATCCAATAATAGAAAGCCTGTATGTCAAAACTTTGCAAAAAAGCTTTGGCAAAACAAATGAGTTCATATGCATGACTTTGGATTGTCAATTTGATTCAAAACGGTGTCCAGATGACTATCACTGAAAACTGTAAGACAGTGCTCACCTGTCCTGATTCCGCTCCCTGGAACCTAAAAGCCTCCAGTTGGAAGCGAAGTTTGTTCTCTGCTGTGCGGGACATGAATGTTGAGGATGAAGGTGTCACTCTGCTGTCAATGAAACATCTGTATGCACACAACACAGGCTCAGAGAAAAGCCACAATGTAACTTCCCATTGCATTTGTCTAGATTTCCTCACCCGTGATTGTCAATGAAGGCATATCTTGGGCTGGAGTTTACATCAGGTAACAGAGTAGCAACACAGCTGTCCACGTAAACGCGGAGAGGGACATGGAAGAACTGCATTACAGTTGCCTCAACGTGAATCACATCACCCAAAAAGTACTGACTGCTTGGCCTCTCATGCATCCAGTCATCTGTGCAAGAAAACAATGTCACAATGGATTTAAAACTGTGAAAAGTGAAATCGAACTCACCTGTCATAAGTTTCAATGAGAAGTACAAGAATTCCTCTGCTGCCTTCACGGCAGAAAAAGGAATCCAGAGTGGATCGAGAGGCAAGCTGCTCACATTATGTTTCCTACAAAAACAAAAGCAGGTGAAAATCTTTCAACATTTAGTAACAATAGCAAACCGTTTTCATCCGACGAACCTTGGGTAGTGGCATTCCACAATCACAGCAGCTTTACTTGTCCTTATTACAGGAGTCTCACCATGTGTTTGAGGGTTGTAGTTCACAACATAGGAGTAGATGAAGGAGTCTTCTGTCATCTGTAAGAAAAATACAAGCCTTAGCATACAGAGTCAACCTGTTTGTGGCTTTACCTCGGTCTTACCGTCAGCTCACTGCCACAGTTGTGCAGCTCATTTTCAAAGATGAACACCTGTCCGCTGCTGTCCTCTGTAGTCACGGCACAGTCCCCCAGAGTAAGGCCTGCAGAGTCTATGAACTGTCCTATTCCAAACATGTCCTTCTTCACTTCCACATGGACAAAGTTCTCTCTGCAGTCCACTGCTACAGTACTCACTGCGACAGGCTCTCTGATCTCAAAGCTTGTAGGGAGCCCCGGGGTCTCCACCTGCGGATCCACTGGGAACTTCCAGGTCAAGGCTGGCTCAATAACCTGCCTGGACTGCTGGATGTCTAGTTGACCATCACAGAAGCTACTAAACACGGCTAGTGCCAATAGGCACGCAGCAGTGCACTTGAACAGCATGGCTCTGACTGCAGCTGATCCCTACTGGGTGCTGTAGAGAAGCATGAAGTTAGGGCTAGTCTTTATACCCTCAGAGCCCTCCCTCTGGGGGTTTGTCAGCAAGTGCCCCATGGACCATTGCTCTGGCCAACATCAGTCTCAGGTGACTGGAGCCAACAGGTCGAATGAGTTTCTGCAGATTTCGGACGAGCTGCTGCAGATTATAAGACATATGTAATTAGTAAAACATGTAGCTCCTATTGATTCTGTTATATATTTGCAAATGTATAAATGTTTGGACGATTTGGCACCAGGTTTATCAACATGTCACACTGACCTCTTGTGCGGTCTTTTTGTCCTAAAATGTCAGACAAAACAATGTGCCAAAGTAAATTTGTGTGTGGAACAAATCAATAGAAGACTGATCACCAGTTTGTAAAACAGGTCAGAGAATGTTGTGTTTTTGTTTCACAGTTAGAGAAACAAACTGTGAGAATATCATTTCTTTCTGAACCTTTTTTTTCAGTAGTTAAAAAAGGTCCTTTATGTATATTTGAATTTGCTTTTAACTATTTTGATTTGTTGTGTTTGATTATGTAACTTTTTCAGGCTGCCCCTGAAGTCCTTGCACGGCAATTACCAATACGAATTGGATCAAATTAGTCAGAATCGTTTTCAATAAGTTGAAATGTACAGCAAACTACATAATTTAAGAAGCCATAAGGGATTGACAAGGTAAAGCATTTTATCAGAGAACAAAACTTTCTTCCAGTTACTTCTGAGGTCTGAAAAGTGCCTTACTTTCACAATGTATTTATCTCTCCTTAGAAGCAATAGATCTTTGAGAGAGGCCTTGCTTGCAGCTTGACTTTAGCAGGAGAAAGCTTTTAGTTTTGGCCATCAGGAAGTTTTAGCGACGTGATAACCTGAGATTATTAAATGTATTTGATTTCATTATTTTGAGCCAATTATTTTGAAAGGTTGCAATCTTCAAACTCTGATTGGCCTATTGCAGTTTAAAGGGATACACCCTTTACTCTATGTGGTCTACTAAAGTCCTGTTCTAAGGACTGATTACTGATGCAATCCACCTGCTGGGATTAATCTATTAATGGTACAAACTCTGGCAACCCAAACAAGAACCTCATTCTGCTCTCTGATTGGATAAACGCTTGAAAATCTTGAAAATCGTAAACATTACTATTATGTCCATTGGAGTTATTCTTAACTTCCATCTGAATTACATCTGGATGTAATTCAAAAGAAAAGGACCACATACAGTCCGTTTAAACAAATCTTACTAACTAACTAAACTAATCTTACTAAAATAACATGTTTCACTCCCATTTCCTGTTTCTGCATTTTGAAAAATGTCATTATTTGTAGTGTTAACATTTGGATCAGCAGAGTAGTGTTGTTATGTTTCCATGAGGTCACATGTATTATGTCCTGGTGTGACCTGCAGTAGCGGTCATACAGACCTCTTTGACCCTAATAACCTCAAAAAGGTTCCTCTGCCTTTCCTTGGTAGTATGCCCACACATTTCAACATATATTTAGGGTGCATTAAAAACATATTTGATTATCTGAAGTCAATAAAAACAGGTCTGCAAGGACCATATTTAATGTCAATAGGACGTTTGTGGTTTTAAAACCCTTTGCTTTGCAGCACAGACTGGCCAGAGCCAAGGTCATCTGATTGGCAGCTGAAGTCAGCAAATAGGAGAAGAGCTGTTGACCAACATTCCTCACCCATACTTATATAAGTGAGGCTTTCCCCACATCTTCTACAGCCTCTTGCCCATAGTGGATCGCTGAGCTGTGAGCCATGGCAGTCAGACTTGTACAGCTCAGTCTTCTGGCATTATTGCTGGGGACTTTAGCAAGTGCACAACAGCCCGGGTCCCAGAAGGCCTCATCTCAACAACAATCAAAAAATCCTCCAAATCCGGACCGATCAACCTGTGAAGTAGCAGCACCATACAAGATCCAGTGTGGGCCTTCGGACATCAGTGCAACAGAGTGCCAGGCCATCAACTGTTGCTTTGATGGGCAGATGTGCTACTATGGCAAAGTTGGTAAGTATTTCTCTTTTATCTATTTACAACTAACGTTGACATATTTGTAATGACCATTTCTTCTTACAGTGACCCTGCAGTGCACAAAAGACGCTCAATTCATTGTGGTTGTGTCCAGAGATGCTACGCTGCCCAACATTGATCTAGACTCCATTCAATTCTCGGCTACAGGTTCTAGCTGCCAACCTGTTGGAACAACCTCAGCGTTTGTTATCTTTCAATTCCCAGCAGGTAACTGTGGGTCAACTGTGGAGGTAAGTCATAATTGAAACTTCTTTTAACAATGTGAATTTGGATCACTTGACTTGTAAATGTTCCATGCAGGAGGATGAAACTGGTGTAATCTACGAGAACAGATTAGCGTCTTCATATGAAGTTGCTATTGGTCCATATGGAGCTATCACCAGGGACAGTCAATTTGAGTAAGTTTGAAATAATGGATTAATAATGGACTACATACACAACTTAACATGCATATTAGAATATGTACGTAGAAAAAGAAGAAAGATGTTAATGCAGCACTTTTAGATATGCCTTTTAGATCACTTTACGCCCATGCAATTGTTAAAATTCTCAAGCAAAGAAATCATTCTGGTGATGTAGCGAAGGAAATATGATAAATAGTGTGTGTGTCTTTTAATATTAGGCTATCTGCTTTAGGTTGATGCTTCAGTGCAAATACACTGGATCTGCAGTGGAAGCTCTGGTGCATGAAGTTGGCACGCTTCCTCCTCCTCCTCCTGTGGCAGCTCCTGGTCCTCTGAGTGTGGAGCTCAGGCTGGGCAACGGACAGTGCACAATGAAGGGCTGCGCAGAGGGTGAGTGTCAAGCCTCTGTCGCTTTTATTCTATTGGGAGTTGATGGTTTGAAGTTAGTCTGTGTATGTCTGAACAGAGGACGTGGCTTACACCTCCTACTACATGGACGCCGATTACCCAATTACAAAGGTCCTCCGCGACCCTGTTTATGTGGAGGTGAGAATGCTGGATGTGACAGATCCAAACCTGGCACTGACACTTGGCCGCTGCTGGGCTACCTCCTCCCCCTACCCCCAAAGTATGCCCCAGTGGGATCTGCTAGTCGATGGGTAAGGTTGTGTTTACAGTTGTTTTGTTGTGAATAATTAGGATTGTTGAGAATATAAGAATTGTGTTCTTCTGGCAGCTGCCCCTATCGTGATGACCGCTACATGTCTACGCTGGTTCCTGTGGGCCAGTCACAAGACGTGATGTACCCATCACATTACAGACGATTCATTTTCAAGATGTTCACATTTGTAGAAACTGGTCCAAGTAGTCCTCAGATTCAACAAGATGGGGTGTTCACACCGTTACAAGAGAAGGTTCAGCTTTTAATACTTTCCTCAATTTAGTAATCCATGAAAATGACATTAATACATGTGCTTATGTTGGAGCAGGTGTACATCCACTGCAACACCGCAGTGTGCAAACTGGGTCCTAATAGCAACTGCCAACCTCAGTGCTTCAGAAAGAGTGAGTATTGGTTTTGTTTGAGGGAAAAACTTCAGATAATTTCCTTCTATTGACTCTGTCTTTGCACACAGGGAGAGATATTGCTGCTTCAGTGAAGAGCGGTGCTTCTGACACTGTTATCGTGAGCAGTCAAGGTATCATCATGGTGAAAAGCACGGAGCTGTAAAAGTATTAAAAGACATATTTTCCAGGCATATTTTTAGAACCATGAAATATAACTATAAACCCCATAACAAGCATTAAAAGATGAAGTTACAAGTGATTGTATCAGAATATTTGTGGAAATAAACCTGTAATGTCAAACATGTTTTAGAATAAATAGACCAAAATCAAATACTGTGTCATTGTCCTCATGACTGTGGAAAGCCCCGAATAAAAAAAATGTGAAAACTGTAGTTAAGTGTTTCTTAATTGGTGATATGCGTACTGCTCATTCTGCTGGTGTGGTCTCCTCTATAGTGTTAATATTGATGCAATATTTCTGCATTGCACATAAAAGAGGCACATCCTGTTTTTAGACATTATAGTTGATAGTCTCTTCACGTGCACAGCGCTCATTTGACACGTACCTGCTACCATACCACATGACATGTATACGTGCTCTTAACGTGGCCTACTGTAAAGCAAGGCAATGACTGATGATCCTGTAGCTCTGGTAGCACCTGGGAGATAAACAGGTTCTTAGTTATGATGTCTGAGAGAACCACTGAAAAGAATCCAGTTTAAAAACGTGGAACACTGCATTACCCACAAATCCTTGCAGATGACGTCTCCACTGTGTGCGCTCAGGACGCGCTCCTATTGGACGCCTGACGCGTCCGTTTGTTTATTTCCTGCTTCGTTGCAAATCCATACGCACTGGTGTTGGTCTGTGCCTGCGCAGAGTCAAAGTGAAACAATCTTGTGAATCCGATACGCTGATAGCCGCCCGGGCCTCCTCCCATGCGGTGCGCACGCTCCTATGTGTGTCTCTTCCGCAAAAGTAGCTTTACAGGCGCCGTGCGCTCGTCCTCAGCAGCAGCAGCAGGAGGAGCAGCAGGAGGAGCAGCAGCAGCAGGAGCAGCAGTCCCCAGAGCAGCGCTTCACGGGCAGCTGCCACCACGGCTTCCTCCACTATTCACCAACAAACTGACGATGCAGTCAGGTCACCGCATGAGCCACAGCCAAGCCGCCACGGGACCACCCAACCCCAGCCCCGTGGAGCGCAGCCGCGCACAGGAGGAGCCTGACCTCCCCGTGGAGAGGAAACTAGTGGGGAACACACTTGATGTAGCGGTACAAAGGCTGAGGACCCCGAGCCCACAGGTGGGCGATGACGACTCGGAGGCTGAGTCTTTTCGAGACGGGAGAAGTGAGGAGGTGGACCGGGACACCAGGACCAGGGCGCACGCGTGGTGTAGGGACTTTCTGTCCGGATCCTGGAAAAGCTTACATGAAGAGGATTTTCAAATCAGCATCGTCAGGTAAATATGCCTCCAGGCTTAACGTGAGTCTGTAGAGGGCTGTAGAGGGCTGTAGAGGGCTGAGGACACTCTCACACTGTAATAACACCCTGATGTGTCCAGTGGTGGGCTGAGTAACCAGCTGTACCTGTGCTGCTTACCTGAGCATGTGCCTGTGGAGGGAGAGGAGCCCCGACGGGTGCTCCTCAGGATCTATGGTGCTATCCTACAGGTGCGTCTATAACAGCTCCATGTATATGTGTATATGTGACATGACTGTGCCATAACTGTGTCCACTGCTTGTGTCTTCAGGGTGTGGACTCACTGGTGTTGGAAAGTGTCATGTTTGCCATACTTGCAGAAAGAACTCTTGGACCAAAACTTTATGGCATATTTCCAGAGGGACGTTTAGAGCAATACCTCCCGGTAAGAGACTGGTTGTAGTGTTGGATAGAATGTGTTGGTTACGACACAACACGTTAATAATGATATGTTTGTATCAGAATACTCGAATGCGCACTGATCAACTCTCACAACCATCGATCTCAGCTGAGATTGCTACTAAAGTGGCCCGCTTCCATAACATGGTCATGCCTTTCAACAAAGAGCCCAAATGGCTTTTTGCCACCATTGACAAGTAAGGCCCTTTCACATGGTTTGAGTGAACAAATGATGAAATTCTCTAAAAGTTTTGAATTGTAACTATCTATATTTTCAGATACATGGATCAAGTGATGAAACTTCAATTTAACCGAGAAGCACATGTCAAAAAGTATAAAAAGCTGATGAAGTTGGACCTGCCCGGTGAACTGGAGAGGCTACGGTGTGTCCTTTAATCACACTACCAACACTATATCACATCCTTGCTTATTCCACACAACACAAATATTTCTTTATAACCAGTAATATATGTGTAATTGCAAACAATCTTCTAGAAACCTCTGATTCCCGGTAATCTCTGTAAATCCTGGAACTTTCAGTCTGGTGACCTTTGTGCTGTTATCCCCTGATCCCTTAGTGCAATGTGTATTTGAACTCTTTGTATTTATTGGGCTTGTTTATCTCTGGGCAGATGTGATATCTCGTACAAGACCATTTGAGTGATAATTTATGACATAAGAACTCCTAAAGGAAGTGTGCAAATATTCTAAATAGGCTTGTTTTTGTTTTGATAGTCTAGACCAGGGGTGTTAGACTCATTTTGGTCTGGGGGCCAAATACAACCTAATTGGATCTGAACTGGGCAGGAGCAGAAAAATCTCCACAAAAATACCCAACAAAAGTTCAAAGTTCAACTTTTTGTGCACTCAGTTTTAACTGTAAATCTGTTGCTAAGTTTAATTTTACGGAGAGTTTTTTTATAGTGCAAATTATGTAAGTATTTACATTATTACATTGTAATTGGCATTTCACAATATTTATATTAATATGTTTGTGTTAGCTTTGAGTGTAGCTTTGTTTTAATAACGCTCATTACAGAGAAAACTTGCTCACGAAGGTTCAGTAGATAGATAGAAAAAAACACTTCAACACAGCACCTCAGCTTAACCATCTTCAGTGTGGTGAGGTCCATGGTTATGTTATTATCACATTAACCATCTTCAGTGTGGTAAGGTCCATGGTTATGTTATTATCACATTAACCACCTTCAGTGTGGTAAGGTCCATGGTTATGTTATTATCACAGAGAAAGCATCAAACTTCCATAACGTGTTCTATTCTTCACGACTGCAGCAGTGTCTCTGAGTAAAATACAATGTGATGTCCAAAAATTATCACCTCCATTTGCGGCTTTGTCACAACACCTGCTTTTACCATCGGCACCAGGCTGAGAGCGTAGGACCAGTCCACACCGACTCTGTCCAACACAGCAGCAGCAGCAACAGCACCAGCGACAGCAGCAGCGCTGATGGTGTCCTCAGCTGTTCTGGTATCCAACACAGGGACCAAGACTAAAGTCTCCTCTGTGATGTCAAAGTTTCAGTAACACCATGAATGAATATGCGACATCAGTAACATCAGTCTCTCATCAATGGCAACATGATGCTGGTAAAGGCGTGTCGTTTCTCAGGACACAGTCTGCAGCCTGTTTGAGAGTTTGGACAAACTCCCCACTACAGAGGCACTCAGCGCTGCGGTGCGTGGCGTTGCGGAGAGGATTTTTAAATAAATCAAATCTCTTGGCAGGCTGGATCTGGCCCGCGGGCCGCATAAATGACACCCCTGGTCTAGACTCTATTAGTCTGCATTATAATAAGCTTTTCTTACTTTTGGTCTAGCTTTGGTTTAGTCCAAGCATGCAATCATTCTCTTTGAATCTAAAAAGTTAAGTGTAAAGAAATAAAGAAAAAACTGATTCATACTATTAGTTATAAACTCACACTTAATGAAGAAAGTAGAACACCTAAATATTACAGTAAGGACAAAAAAAGGGCTCATGGCCTGTCTATGTTGGCGAGGGGGACACAGGGCATAGAAGGTTGGGAGCCACCGAACTCGGGCTGGAACAATGACTGCATAACAAAATAAACATGATTTTACAAAGTATTCTTACCCAAAACCCCAATGTGTAAAAACAACTTCTCCAGGGGCATTACTTGAGTTCGAGTTAAATGTACAGTAGAATAAATAATCATATCGATTCCACATTTATCATTTCATTTTTCCAGAGCTGTAACAAAAAAGTAATGTCACACTTTTCTACAAATTTCAGTATAATTCAAACTTCTTTAATTTGACTCCAACAGTGCTTTACTGGCTGCCACTCCCTCCCCTGTGGTGTTTTGTCACAATGACGTCCAGGAGGGTAAGTTACTTGGACATTTATCAACATTTATGGACATAGGTCATCTGCCCAATAGACCAATGGCTCTATTTGTTTTTTTGGCATTGCATTTCTTGTATTTGAACTGTTTGATTCTCTGATCTTTGTTGGCAAATTCAGCTGTTTTATTAAGTCCTCAGAGATAACTATTGTTGTTATTTAGGGCTATACAAGAATTTGAATTTGGTTTAAAGTCTGGTTCTAGTTCTCTTAATGAGCTGTCGTATATACCTCACTTCTTAATGGTGAAAGTGACATGTGTTGTTTATGTGGAGCGTATGGCTTCTGTTTTTAGTCATTTCTAGACATGTTTACATAGAATTTTTCACATGTACAAATATTGAATAGGCCAGTTATTGCCAATTCCACAAGGATCAGAAATCCTTTGCAAATTTTTGTAAAAGAACGTAAGCACTTTGTCTTGTTGTAGGTAACATTTTGATGCTGGACGATAGGGACCAATCCTCAAACGATTGCCTCATGCTGATAGACTTTGAATACAGCAGTTATAACTACAGGTATGGTGTAACATCCTGTACTTACTGTTGTTGCCTTGTATTAATAACAATCATTGATTTGTTTTTGTTTCTTAGAGGTTTTGATTTTGGGAACCACTTCTGTGAATGGATGTATGATTACACATATAACCAATGGCCTTTTTACAAAGCCTCGCCTGAGAATTACCCGTCCAGAGAGCAGCAGGTGAGTCATTTGTGGGAAACGCGTTACAGTTGGGGTTGGATTAATGCCATGTGACAGCAATGTTGGACCACGAGTCAATGTAAGTGTAATCGAGATTGTGCAAGCCTCAAATTCATGTGTAATAACATTGTTCTGTAGGTGTAAGAACTAGCTCTTTTACTTAAAGCTAAGGTGCCTAAAAAAAAATAATAATTTAAATTCAAGACTCATGCATATTGGTACACAAAAAAGGGGAAATAGGAGCAAAGACACTCACACATACAGACTCACACACGTAAATGTCCATAATGTTGTCTGTTTTTCATTGTATTTATATGTCAAGACCTGTATTGCATGCCTGTATTTTCACCAATACAAAAATGAAAGATAAAACAAAAAATCTGAGAAACCTAACTCTATTCCAAAAAATAATACATTTTGTCTGCCCCCAGAAAGTCCGTTGGGAACAAGTTAGAATAATTATAAACTAACCACAGACCACAGCATGCAGTGTTTATCTTAAAACATCTTTTTTTGCATTGTTGTAGGAAAGTGCCTTGTGAGTCACTATTTGATGCTTTGGGCTGACACTGAGGGTGGTCTTCTCTTTTTCACGTTTCTGTCTGAATGAGCTGATAATAATAAATGCATTTGAAAACTAGTGATAGAACCAAACTGTTTTGAGAGCGAGGAACTAGCTCGATAATGTTACTACATAAATACTTCATACTAGATAAATGCCTTTTCTTCCTTGTTCCTCATTCTTTGTCATGATTCTTGATGGGTTCTGTTTCATTCAGTTAGCATGACTGAATGCATCTGATAGTCACTCTGAAGATGTGAAATCATACATGTGCCGCTTTGCTAATTCCCCTAGCGTTTGTGCAGCGTTGGTCATTTCTGCAGCAGTCTATACCAGTTGCTAATGTCATCTCAACTTGCCTCTGTAATCACCTTGTGAGGTGAAAATGGGAAAATATCTGAACTCTGAACATTGTAAATCGGTTTGGGTGACTTTGGTCGGTAAAATGCGCTTCATAAAAAAACTTTATTTACTTGCTTATTTAGTTACTTTGGTCCAGGAACTCACGACAATGTTTTTATTTTCTCTGTGCGTCTGCGGCAGATGACATCACTGCGTATGCGACATAACAAAGTACAAAAGTATCTCCATAAACTAAGAAATATTACTAAAAATATTGTAAATAAATGCTCCAATTTATGAAATCATTTTTTTTACTTTATGAAACATGGACTAACAACGTCAACTCCTTTACATCCGGCCAAAATATGTAATTTTTTGAAGAAGACAACCAATGATCCGAAAGTTTAAACAATGGTGTCCCCCTAATCTCTCACATATACAGTGCCTTGCGAAAGTATTCGGCTCCCTTGAACCTTTCAACATTTCGCCACATTTCAGGCTTCAAACATAAAGATATAAAAATTAATTTTTTTGTCATGAATCAACAACAAGTGGGACACAATCGTGAAGTGGAACAAAATTTATTGGATAATTTAAACTTTTTTAACAAATAAAAAACTGAAAAGTGGGACGTGCAATATTATTCGGCCCCCTTGCGCTAATACTTTGTAGCGCCACTTTTTGCTGCAATTACAGCTGCAAGTCGCTTGGGGTATGTCTCTATCAGTTTTGCACATCGAGAGACTGGAATTCTTTCCCATTCTTCCTTGCAAAACAGCTTGAGCTCAGTGAGGTTGGATGGAGAGTGTTTGTGAACAGCAGTCTTCAGCTCTTTCCACAGATTCTCGATTGGATACAGGTCTGGACTTTGACTTGGCCATTCTAACACCTGGATACGTCTATTTGTGAACCATTCCATTGTAGATTTGGCTTTATGTTTTGGATCATTGTCCTGTTGGAAGATAAATCTCCGTCCCAGTCTCAGGTCTTTTGCAGACTCCAACAGGTTTTCTTCCAGAATGGTCCTGTATTTGGCTCCATCCATCTTCCCATCAATTTTAGCCCATCTTCCCTGTCCCTGCTGAAGAAAAGCAGGCCCAAACCATGATGCTGCCACCACCATGTTTGACAGTGGGGATGGTGTGTTCCGGGTGATGAGCTGTGTTGCTTTTACGCCAAACATATCGTTTTGCATTGCAGCCAAAAAATTCGATTTTGGTTTCCATCTGACCAGAGCACCTTCTTCCACATGTTTGGTGTGTCTCCCAGGTGGCTTGTGGCAAACTTTAAACGAGACTTTTTATGGATATCTTTGAGAAATGGCTTTCTTCTTGCCACTCTTCCATAAAGGCCAGATTTGTGCAGTGCACGACTGATTGTTGTCCTATGGACAGTAGTTGTCCATCCTACCTCAGTTTATCCAGAGTGATCATGGGCCTCTTGGCTACATCTCTGATCAGTCTTCTCCTTGTTTGAGATGAAATTTAGAAGGACGGCCGGGTCTTGGTAGATTTGTAGTGGTCTGATACTCCTTCCATTTCAATATAATTGCTTGCACAGTGCTCCTTGAGATGTTTAAAGCTTGGGAAATCCTTTTGTATCCAAATCCGGCTTTAAACTTCTCCACAACAGTATCTCGGGCCTGCCTGGTGTGTTCCTTTGTCTTCATGGTTCTCTCTGCGCTTTAAACAGAACCCTGAGACTATCAAAGAGCAGGTGCATTTATACGGAGACTTGGTTACACACAGGTGCATTCTATTTATCATCATCAGTCATTTAGGACAACATTGGATCATTCAAAGATCCTCACTGAACTTCTGGAGTTAGTTTTCTGCACTGAAAGTAAAGGGGCCAAATAATATTGCACGCCCCACTTTTCAGTTTTTTATTTGTTAAAAAAGTTTAAATTATCCAATAAATTTTGTTCCACTTCACAACTGTGTCCCACTTGTTGATTCATGACAAAAAATATTTTGTTTATATTTTTATGTTTGAAGCCTGAAATGTGGCAAAATGTTGAAAGGTTCAAGGGTGCCGGATACTTTCGCAAGGCACTGTATTAAACAGATGTGAGCGTGGAGGCTGACGGCACTTGCAGACTCCCTGATGTCTCTGATCAGACCAGGGCTTAAGGCCAGGCTCGTAGATGGATTGGAGGCAACACTTCCTTTGGGGCATGTAAAAAAGCAGCTTAAAAGCAGCATGTTTCATGTTCACTTGGAGAATTCTATTGCAGATCAGAGAATCAAACAAGTTGAAACACAGGAAATGCAAAAATAATAACCCACATAGAAGCCATCGGTCTATAAGGGGCAGATGACTAATGTCCGTAAATTTGAATAAATGTCCTTAAATGTCCTGGATCATCAGCACTGTCCTTAGATCCTCCTGTATCGACAAGGAACCACTAAAAACCCAATGGGAAAAAGGGAGAACTTTACAATGTTATTGATTTGCCAACAACAGATCAGAGAATCTCGCCCATAGACCTTGAATAGTAGGGGTATGTGATGAAACAAACAAATATAAAGAATATTTAGTGTATGCACATGGAGGCACTGTGTGTAATAATCACCAGGTATAGTTGTCATGCAGAACCCTCTCAGCTCAACCAATATATGTCGGACAACAAACTGTATACAATCCAAGAAATATTTACACATGGGAAACAATGGACATTAACAAGACTACTCTTCTTTCTCTTTTATAGCTTAATTTCCTTCGAAGTTATTTGGCAGAACAACAAGGGCACTCTGACATGAAGATGGACCAGACTCGGGTTGAAGAAGACATGATCATTGAGGCCAACAGGTCATTCGGTTTCAGTATCAAACATGAATCACTATTATAAGTTGTTAACAGTCGAGTTTGGTTTTGCAGATATGCTTTAGCGTCTCATTTCCTGTGGGGGCTGTGGTCAATCATCCAGGCTAAAATATCCAAGATTGAATTTGGATATATGGTAAGAATGCATTTCTAGGAATTAATTTATATTTAAGTAACTTGTCTTATATATTTACCAGGACTATGCTCAGTGTCGTTTTGATGCCTATTTCAAACAGAAGAAGCTTTTCTCCTAAGCTTTTCGGCAGATTGTACGCAGGCCTGTGAAAGATGCCTTAAAGCGTAGAATCTTGTGCACTGACCGGCACACGCAAAAACCTCTTTAGGAAATGTGAATTGCACCATAGCAGCTGATTGAATGTGCATGTTGCAATATGTGTGCAAGATGTCTTTTTAAGTGTCTGTTTAACATTTTTATCCATTTTATCCAAATCATACGACCAGAGGCGGAAGAAGAACTCGATACACTAACTAAAGGAGTCAAAGCATTGATCCACGTATTAATTTAGTTTTACAATTCAAAATAGTGCTGCATCACCTGTTTGAAATGAACTTTTATGAAACACATGGAACGAACATATAGTAGTTCTGTCTGATTTTAAAGAATGATTTATTTGGAGCTGGACTTGTACTCCAGTTTCCATGAACAAGTCTTACAATAATATACAAATTCATTTCAGCAGGTGTTAACTATGCAACAACATCTTCTTAACTATTGACGCTCAGATATCCTGCAGTAAAGTACAGCTTCTAATGTGGACTGTACTTTAGTGCCTGGTTGTTTAGTTTGTTCAGTGGGCCATCAAACTGGTTTACCTCAGTATCTACTAATACTTAACTTTATATGTGTTCGAACGCCCTCATGTTGTAGTTGTCCATCCTATCTCACTTTCCCACATCTATCAAAACAATGGGCTATATGCACGGGGAGGAGTGACGTCATTTCCTGTTAACGCAGATCAGCCCGTTCACTTCCTGCCTATGCTATCCTATGGCATTTAGGTGAGTTTTAGTGACGTTTTTTAGTAATTAGATTCAGCTGTGAGACTGACCCAAAAGTGTCACTGTGCTTTCTCTCTGAGGTAGAGCTTTGACTGTGGCCACTTAGAGCGATTTTTAAACTTTATAAAAACACAATGACAGCACAATCAAAGAGCACTGTTGTGTCCCAAAAATGCCCAGTATCCTCACAGTTTAATTCCCGTTTGAGCATTATTTGGGAAACTTGTGTAAACCACTGCTGAACGCGGAAGTGGTGCGTGCATAGAGCCCATTGCAGATCCTAGCACAAAGGGCTTGTGTTCTGTATCACCGACTGAGAAGCAGCTAGATTCAATACAAATTATTGAAATGCGATAGACATATTTTCTGTATGAAACCAGTTTGATATGAGTTCTATGTTCATGAGCACAAATAACCAAATGAGTGTTAAATTTTCAAGAACAAAATTCTATTTTTTTTTATTTTATTTGACAAAAATGTGAAGTTTTTTAGTCGACTAAAACAGTTTTGCTCTGTTTTTCTTGTACCCGATTGTGCAGGACAAATGTAGTCTGTTTATGTTTTTCTGAGGAGCTCTGATGTTGAAACATTTCAATCTAGTCCTTTTTGTGTTTCATCATTAATTTAGCTTCTAGATTTTATTTATTTGAACACTATTCTAAGTTTTGTTGACATAAGTGTATGTCGTTTTAATCTTTTTTTTAATCAACATTTTTTGATTTTTTTTTTTTGACATTTTTTAATCAACAAAATGAACCGGATCATGTTGGGTTTGCAGATGTTTTATTCATGTGATAAACTTCCGAAGTATAATTTGAAAGTACCTTTCAAATTATACTTGTCTTACATTTTAATTATACCTTTTATATTTTCTCATCTTCACTTTTGCTTTACTGAATCACACTGTACTTTTCTGCTCACATTTCCAGCCAATATCTAATTCCATCCTTGTTAAATAAAAAGCTGAAGCCAGTTTTGATGCAGTTCATTATTATTATTATTATATACATGTTATTATTATAATATTATGCTGTAATTGCGTGGAGTTCCCCTAGGTCAGCCATTCCCAAACTCAGTAACACCGAGGCCCCCTTAAAAATCTGACGGGTCTGCGTGGCCCCCCAAAATAATAACCAAGAAGACAACATTAAGAATAGGCTCTTCTGGTTATTTTATTTTGGGGAAATAGCCTCTGCTACAAACATTGTAATACAAAAATGATTACAGTGGATTATTCAAGTCTAATAATGAACACAAATATTTTAATATTACAAACAAAACATTATAAATTTAACATTAAATAATTATATTATTTTTTTTTTTTTTATGACCTCCCGCGGCCCCCTGCAGTACCCTCACGGCCCACCAGGGGGCCGCGGACCCCACTTTGGGAGACACTGCCCTAGGTGATGCCATGCAGGGGGCAAAGTTATATATTTGACCACACTTCCCAAAATAGCAGCCCCCAGACCACACTGCAACAGGACACTACAGAAACAGGCAACATTTTACATTATCTCTCAGTTCTTATGCTTTTGCGGAGTTATTATTTTGTTTAAAATTATTAATTCATAACGTTATGCATATATAGTCAGAATAGAAAGCTAGCATAATGTGTGTCTGGAGGGCTATGCTAACAGTGCACACATGCTAACAGTGTTGACAGAGCTATATATTGATTTTTCAAAAGCAGCTGAATGAAGGTACTGAGGAAAGATTATTGTACTCATTTCACTACATTTAATGGAAGATATCACTCATTATATTTCCTATTTTATGTCAAATTTAGTCAAGTTTATAATTGGACTTCTGGTAGGAGGACCAACTACTATGAGATTGAGCAATGATTGGTTTGTTTGTTATTATTCAGATCCCATTAGCTCCTGAAATATACAGTAGCCAATCTTCCTGGGGTCTATATACTCGTTAATGTCACAAAGATGAATGTACAAACAAAAAATATGCTTAAACAAAAATGTAGAATATAATACAAAATATACAGATAATGAAAATATACAGAACCTTTAATACCCTTCAGAATAAATTGTATGAATATTTTGTATTTATAATCGATAAACTTAATAAACTGTGTTGCATTGATGTTTAGAACTATGCATTTACATCTACAATGTGATATACAGTATATATTTACCAGAAGTTCTCTCTTTAGTTTGATAGAACCTGTAGTTTTAATAGGTTTCATTTATGTTTAAAGTCTTAACCTACAAACCATTAAAAATTTGACTACGTAAGAAGATCCATCATACTAGTTCCTGGATCTAAAACTTAAACATACAATACATCCACGTCTGTATATATCTTTCACATCAGATCAGTTTTCCAGGTAGAAAAGTGAAAAAGAGAGGACAGCCATAAGCCAACCTGCTCACAGCCCAAAGCGTCAAATAGTGACACACTGGGTAAAGTATAAAGATAACATGTTTTCTTGTAAGATGAAGACACGTGTAATCGCTTATGTTCACAACTCTTACTTTCACAAGACTCTGTTGGAATAAACAGTATTTTTTCCTCAAACAACAATATTAGGTACCCCAATTTTAATCACTCAAATCCAATAAGATGCAGACAGTTGGATATTATTATAGCCTTCTCATTAGTTGGATAATCTCATTACGTCATGTTCTCTCACACATCTGGGAGATTTTGGTTGCATTTAGTGATTGGAAAGCCACTTTTAAGACAGGAAATTCTCTACACGGCCATGATGACTCTGAGGAGTGGAGGACCAATGAGGAGCTACGCACTTATCACTATGGAGACGAGGAGGAAGCCACGACTGTCCAGACCAGCACACACGCCTTCATCGTTAGTACATGTATATTTGATTCATCTAATAATATTGCAATAGACAAAAATAAAAAGTGCATTTTTGTATTTTGTATTTTTTTTCTTTTTTTTGATAATCAGAAATATAGGATAATTCAGAGGACTGGAATGCTTGGAAACAATCATGGAATCGACACTTTTAAAGGAGTTTCTAATGTCTTTTCATTTAAAATTAGAAGAAAAAAACTTTAATTTTATGTAACATAAGCAAGCACCAACAATGTTTTTTTTTTAATTTAACAAAAAAAGTTCAAAATATAGCCCAGAAAAAATATATGCCTGGTGGTGTCAATGTTGAACTTCAAGCACAACTGAATGTCATGTGTCTTTCGTTTTGTTGGGCTTTTTTTGATTAAACAATCAACAATTTTAAATTATAATTCCAGAATTGTAATTTACAACTGTATTTACACATTATACATCCTAAAACACTGATGATAGATTTAACATAATGTCTGTTGTTTTGTTGAATACCACTTAATCACATTTTTGACTACTACTTCACCTGAATGAATATGTGTGATCACTACAATAACATGGACTATATTTTCCCTTTTGGACAGGTGGACCTCAGAAGGCTAGCAGCTATCAGCGAGTACTTCCGGGCCTTGTCCCAGTCCAGAATGAGAGAAACCACTGAAAACCTTATCTCTTTGGAGCATGTTCCTTTGACAGTTTTCCACAATCTCCTGGAATTCTCATTTAACGGGAAGTTTGCGGTCCCAGCTGCGGAGTTGACTTCACACATCCAGGTAGACTCTCCTCACAAAAACAGCACTATTCAATCAATCAATTCAATTCAATTCAATTTATTCTTGTGTTGCCCTAAATCACAAAAGTAGTTAACTCAAAGGACTTTACATAACCGTCCAGAGGGGGACAGACCAATGTCCATAATGTTGTAGAATGTTCCCATTCAGTTAGACCTTTTAACAGTCCAGACTCAAGCTACAGAACAAGGACCAAGGCCACACAGTGTAGGACTCAAGCTGCAGAACGAGGACAGGTGCAGCTGCAGCCATCCCATTGTGGCACCCAAAGGTCTCCCATCACAGTTCTACCTCGAGCCTACCTTGCTTATTAGCGCATATCTGATTAGGTTTTCACACACAGGTATGGCCACAGAATAATTAGTTTTAAATATATGTCTTCTTCCAGGTGAGCAGTTATCTGTTGGCTGAAGCCTTCCTCTCCCGGTGCCTGTCTGAGCTGGCAGCTGCACTGAGCCCTCACAGCTGTGCGTCCTTCCTGATCCTGGAGCGGGACATCGGCTGTCCCGAGCTGAGGCGCACGCTCTTCAGGTATCTGAGCCACAACCTGCTGGAGCTGCCCCATATCGTCAGGTAAGCAAAAGATTTAGGGGCGGATAGAGTTTTTAGAGGTTTCCTCAACCATTTGGTGAATCACTTTCTGATTGTAGCTTGGAACTGCAATATACCTCATTGGGCCTTTTTCACTTGGCACTCTTACCATCAAACTGCCTCTCAACCATTTGGTATAGGTCGATAATTAAAAAATAACATTTATTTCTCTTTACAATTAAATAATAATAAAAAAATCTTCCAGCTCCTATTTCCCTAACTATTCCTAGAGTTGAGCCAAAAACTGACGCTTCAGGCCTGTATGATGGAGGTAGTTAGCCTCTGTATCTGTCCCTGCTCAGACTAACTCACACAAATTCAGTTAAACAGTGATATCAAATGTGCAAAGGGGAGGAGCATCTGGAGGTAGTGATGGCAATATGAAGCCCCATGAAGCCTTGAGGGATCGCAGCCTATTACTCGGCTCATGAGTCGAATGCTCCAGGTGAATCATGCTCCACTACGCCATCATGTGGACAAAGAAATGTAATACATGCCAAGGGCCTATAACAAATGGTAGGGTCTGAATATGGGCTGAAAGAATACAGCCAATGATGCTTATGCAACTATTGACAGGAGTTGAAAAACAAACAATACAGTTTTGGTTCAAGAGTATTTGGACTCAGGCAATTTCTTTTTTTGCACAGTATTTCACCTGCCTTTGAAAAAACCCGTTCACAGGGCACAGAGGATGCAGGTGAACATAAATATGTAATGGCAAGTTCATATAAATTTGGAAATGTAAACTTATGTTTGTCCTAATATTGAAGGGGACTTTCGAGTCGAGGAATATTTGGCTCCCCCAGGTATGTTTGGACCTCCACTGTAGCGTTGGCAGTTATGTTTGGGATTTTGGTCTGCTGGCATGTCGTGTCAAAACGTTGCCACAGTTTGCTCCCTAAAACAGAATAAACAGGTTATAAGTGACTTATTAGCACAAATAGAGTATACATATTACCTTCAGCTACAGATGATGATGATGGTGATGATGATGATGATGAAGCAGAAGCGGACAATGAAAGTCTCAAAACTCGAGCACATTCGCCAATCAATCTTTTTTCAGCTTCTGCTGCCTTATTGGGGTTGAAGAATCCAATCTTTTTAAATCTGGGATCAAGCAAGGTAGAGAGGGACATGATGCTCATTGATTGGAGGTGGCTGAGCTTGTCCCTCAGTTGTCTTCGCAAATACTCAGCCATGTCTCTGCTCTCAGGTGTTTGGATATGGCCAATCTCCTCTTCTTCCAGAGCATTATGGAGAATGGTCAAAAGTGGAACTACTTTTGACCCAGAGACTCTTTTCTCCTCGGACACCTCAATTGTGGCATAGTAGAACGGAGCGAGCACCTTCAGACAGTCTGCAATGATGTTATATTGTTCTGCTGAGATTTGTGTAATGTCTGTACGGAGCCCAGCCAAAGCTGCTCCAACAGGCTCTCTCAGGTTGAACAGACGCTGAAGCATTAAGTACGTGCTGTTCCATCTTGTATCCACCTCTTGAATAAGTTTAAGCACGGAGAGACCCATTTGTGATTGAATCTGTGTAAGTCTCTCCTATAAAACAGTCAACAAATTAAAACAGTGCAGGAGCAGAAATAATAATTGACATATTACAAGTAAGGACCTTACCTTTGCAGTAGTGCTGCTCTTAAAGTATCTATCTATCTATCTTACGACAGTTTGTCCTGATGTCACACAACTCAGGACTTTGGTCGAGAGCTTTTTTGATCATTAAGTTTAGCGTGTGTGCCACACAAATTGTGTGACGCATATGTAGCTCTCAAGCACAAGCTCCCATATTTGCAGCACCATCAGTCACCAGACATGTCACCTTTCCTGCTAAACCCCACTCTGACATAAGAGAGGTCATCACTCTCGCTAGATTTGCTGCTGTATGTGCCTCAGGGAAATGCTGCACCCCAAGGACAACAGTCTGCAGAGAAGTGCTCTCGTCAATAAAATGACCAGTCACTGCAAGATAGGCATCAGTGTTGATGGAGGTCCACATGTCTGCTGTTAAACTAACAGCAGATGCAGAAGACACCACCACTTTGGCCTTGTCTTTGGCTTCCCTGTATCTCTTCTCCACCATGGCTTTCAAAGTCTGAAAAAAGTAAAGTCTTGAAATAGTGGATCTGAGGATAATAAATTGTTAATAGTTCACATAAATACCTGCCGCGTGGGAAGAACATAAGATGGTGCCAAAGCTTTCACAAGCTTTCGGAAGCCAGTTCCCTCCACAATGGAAAAGGGCTGGGAATCCTCAATCACCATATCCACCAACGCCTCAGTCAAGTCAACCGTCTCAGCTGAAAGAAAATGCACATTAGGGTTAGAAATTTATCTAATGAACAAATACATTCAAATAAAATATATTTAGTGTAATTGTAGGACAATCATCAATTATTATCATGATATAAAATGGCCTACCCGAGACAGGTTCACCTGGGTTGGAATCCACATTGCTATGCAAGGCACGATAGTGCCTTAGCATAGCTGAGGTGTTATTATTATAACCCAGTTGTTTGGAGCATAACAGACACTTCACCTGCAATTGAAAAAACTATTATTCAAACGTATTTATAACAGAGAAAAGTGAGCAAGAGAAATGATGTGTTGTCATATTTGTGTAATCTATTATTACAGAATTATTGATATGCCTTACCTTATTAGGTGAGATCTGCTCAAAGTGCTCCCAAACTGGAGAAAATCTTCTCTTTCTTGCCGGTTCCATCGCAAAAAAGAAGCTCAAATAGGATGCCAAATAGGATGCCAAATGAGAAGCGCAATAACCCAAAAACACACAAAGTGATGAAGGGGAATCCATTGCGTTCACTCGTCCCTTTTATTTCGAATCGCGCTCCAAACCAACGAATCATTTCCTGAATCAGTCACGTGGTACGGCCGTTCGCGAGGCTTCGAACGTCATCACATACGTGACCAATACACGCCTCGACCCACACTTTAAAAGAAACGCCCCCAGATTACTCGGTCCACGCTTCGAAGACTCGGCCCGCTCAGCACATCACTATCTGGAGGTGTCATCTTTGGCCCCATATATGGAAGAAGTCTCAGGACTTGGTCCTGGTCTTGGACTTGGCACTGGTCCTGGTCTCAGCCTTGGTCTCCTTCCTTTTTAGCAAGATAAAGGAAGACTCCCATTCTCTGAAAGACACTGGGCTTCATTTTTCCATGAAGGACAAATCAGCAAGGACGTGTCTACCTCATTACACATCAATGAATACAAAAATACCTCATGATTAATACAAAAACACTTTATGATCAATACAAAAACACTTTATGATTAACTCATTGACTGCCATTGACAAATTTGTCTGAGACCGGTGATATCTGTCAAACTTCCCTCTTTTTGACTGGGGATTACAGAAGAACAAAAAAAGCTAGAAACCAACTTATTTTTGCTGATAAAAGTAGACAGTCGGGTCTTTCAGAATCTGGTTTCATTTTTCACAAAGTCAAAGCACACAATATTCTGTGGGTCTTGAAAATCAGTCAAATCGTCAAAAACAGCTGGCAGTCAATGAGTTAATATAACTGTGAGTACATGAGACTACTGATAATAAAATAGGTTATTATACTTTATTCACTGTGTTTTTGGGCAGCGTGTGGGTGTAAACACATTAACACAACAGAGTGAACATTAAAGGGTTAATACTGTATATGAAAAGACACCTAGTAGTTTTTAATACTGGACATGTGCCAGTAGAGGGCTTGTCAGAGCAATGACTACTTGAACATAACAACAACATGCAAGAGTCACCAACAATTAAAACCTGACTTCAAGGCAATTAGAGACAAGTTTTATTTGTATAGCACAGTTCATACAGAAAGCAACTCAAAGTGCAAAACAGGAAAGGCAAGATAGCACTCTCGCCTCTCAGCAAGAAGATCCTGGGTTCGAATCTCAGTCAGAACAGGGTCTTTCTGAGCGGAGTTTGCATGTTCTCCCATCTGTCTGCGTAGGTTTCCTCCGGGTGCTCTGCTTTCCCCTACCACTAAAAACATGCACACAAGTTAAATCGTCCAGCTCCGGTAGTCCTGACCAAGCCAAGCATCAACATCTGGAGACGTGTTCCCGAGCGCTGTACTATAGCGACCACTGCTCCTGACGTGTGCCTTAAAGACAGGGTGGGTCAAATGTAGAGGACAAATTTCGCTATGGGGACAATAAAGTGCACATTTACAATTCCATCTTTCTGTGAGGAGTTGAATGGTTGTACTGAATGCTTGTGAATGTGACTGTGGCAATACAGATGGAAACCTACATTTACAATTATTGCTGTTCATTAATACTCACTGTCCCATCAAAAAATACAAAATACAAAGACCAATATTTGACAGAACAGAACTTTTAATTTCAATTTGAACTGTCAGAGTTACCAAATACATTCCAAGTTAAATTTGCATGTGGCAGAAACCTGCATGACGACGAAAGAGCAGAAGTGGTCCACCTGAGGGCTGACGGTCGCCTCCGCCTGTGCTGCGTCCGGAAGGAGAACCTGACCACGTGGAGCGACCCGCTGACAGAAAAGGCCCGGCACGTCTTTGTCCTGGGGGAGAGCGGAGAGTGGAGCCGGCTCACGGAGCTCCCCTTCAGGGCCGACAAATGGTGCTTCACTACAGCGCTCCTGCACAACTACCTGTACGTCATAGGAGGATACAGGCAGCGTACAAAGAGAGGCTGGAACTTCAACATGGCGTCCTATAGATACAACCCCTTCACTAACACATGGGTCACCACAGCGCCGCTCCTAAAGGTCAGTGTTATTAAGACACTTTGACATCACCAGTCATTAAATCACTGATGGAGCTTTAACATTGACAAAAACATTACATTTTTGTGGCATTGTATTTGGTTCCTCCAATTTAAACAATGAATGTATTTTTATAAACATTAAAATCCTCATAGAAAAATACTGTTTTTTATTTTGACTTCCCGATTCCTGGATTAATTACTTTTGGCTTCATAGCACAAGTAAATTTTCAAAATGTTTCGATTGGGTTCACTTCTTAGTGTTTTTACTGTAAGTACAAAGTCATTTCTAGTTTTCGTTTTTTCAGTTTCATTCTTCATTCTTATTCATAAATGCATTAATATATTCTCTACGCAATCTTGATAAATCAGGGTCATCATCATCATATATTAAATTACAGAACTAAATTAACTTAAATTAACAATATTCACATTTTCTGAGTTTCTGAAAATGTAATGCATGTATGTATTTGATCGCATATAGGAACTTCTATTGATCTTGTTTAATAAATACACACTTTTATTATCTTCAGTAACCACACAACTAACCAACTAACGTTTTTTTCATACTTTTCCCAGTGCCGTAGACACTTCAGCGCCGTGGCCTGCTCCGGCTGTATTTACGCTGTAGGAGGCTGGTACTTGGACTCTCTGGTGACCCCTGACGCTAGCACAGCGCTGTACACAGCTGTGGAGCGCTACGATCCCTGGGAGGACACCTGGAGGTCAGTGGGGAAAGGGGCAACGCTACATTCAAGTCTAGTTTATTCTTTTTGTATCAGACAATCAGCGTGTACGTACAGTAAATGGCACAGAGAAACACAAGAAGCAACAGAAAAATGCCAAACATGAACTAAATCTTTTACTTACTTTCAATTTCTATGGAATAATATACAATAGGAGCAAAGGAAGGTTTCTCACCCGAAGAACTTTTGTTCTTTGGATTAAGGAGGAAACGTCGGGAAAATCTGCTAAGAAGTACAGATGATGGGTGAGAACCCTTCCTTTGCTTTGAATAATCCCTGTACGACTGAGAGCTTACACAAAAATATGAATTAGGGCAAAGCGACAGTATTAGAAAAAAAATCCATAGAATTATTTTACAAATTATGTTGGAAAATAAGTATTTAGTCAATAACAAAAGTCAATTTCAATCCTTTGTTATTATACGCTATGTTGGCAATGACAGAGGTCAAGTGTTTTCTGTAAATCTTCACAAACTGTTACTGTTTTGGCTTTAATCAGAAATATTGTCAGTAGTGCAAATAATGAAAACAGAAGAAAACTTTGCAGACATCGTGCCCGGACTGTTTGATTATTCCACAAAACTATTGTGACTGAACTTTGAGGACATTCTTTTCTTCATGTTTGAGGCGTGAGAACGTGGTGAGGGGCTGCATCAGGTGTGCGTGTGTGTGTGTGTGTGTGTGTGTGCGTGTGTGTGTTGGCTGCTTAAACATTAGTTCACTATGGTTGTTATAACAGTGCAGTTTGTTATATTTTGTGTCAACATAATGTCTCTTGTGCAGGTTTGTCTCCTCTTTGCCGCTGACAGACTTCCAGTTCACGGTGTCTCTTTCTCATGATGTGCCGCTGGTTGCCAGTCGCGGACACTGTTTTTACGTTTTGGGGAACATCCAAAGAACCGGAGAAAAACTGCTACTTCAGTACGACACCAGACAAGGTAACTATACACACATATTTTAACTTTATATAATGTCGTGTGTGTGGTTTATGTTTGTTGTTGTGATCAGACAGCTGGTGTGAAATCCTCCCGACGCTGACCAGAGCTGATGCAGACCTGCCCACTCTCTACTTCCTGGGGGCGTCAGAGAAACTGTTTGTGATTGGTGGAAACAACTCGCATAATGTAGTGACCTCATTTTGCCTACAGTCACACAGATGGGAACAGGTATGACTAACTTAAAGGGGACTTTTTATACTTTTCTCTGCTATCTGATCTATAACACCTGTGAGTCATTAATATATTTAAGTTATATGTATCCGCCGTTTCTAAGAAGACTGTAAACGTCATCACAACATGTCAGTGTAGCAACATCAGCTTTTTTCTTCCTTCCTCGTGTGGAGGAGTTCAAGTATCTCAGGTTCTGTTCACAGTGAAGGATGGAGCATGAGATTGACAGGTGCAGTGTGTGCTGTGAAGCAGTCTCTGTATCAGACTGTTGTGGTGAATAGGGAGCAGCGTCTGCAGTCAGAGCTGTATCAGACTGTTGTGGTAAAGAGAGAGCTGAATCGAAAGGCAAAGTTATTAAGATAAGATAAGATAGACTTTTTTGATCTCACACAGGATAAATTTACATGTCACATCTGGCATGGATAGAAACACTCAAGATTGTGCAAAATAAAAAAATGTGCAAACATGTTAAATGCAGGATATATTATGTACAATAATATGTGGCAGGTTTTTCAGTTCTAATGAACTTTTTCTAAAAAAAATAACAATTGTAAACCGCTTTGTGACTCAGATCTGCAGTGAAAAGGCGGTATATAAATAAAGATTACTTACTTACTTACTAATGCAAGTGACTTATTGTACAGTCTGACAGCAGTGGGGATAAAGGCCCAGCGGTAGCGCTCCTTGCACTGAAGGTGCCTCAGTCTTCCACTGAAGGAGCTCCTCAGCTCCTCTACAGTCCTGTGCAGTGGGTGGGAGGTGTTGTGAAGGTGACTTTGACTATTGACTATTGATTTACCTCCCCCATGGTCATGAGCTTTTGGAATGACCGGAAAGACCAGATTGTGGATACAGGCTTATCCTCAAGTTTCCACTGCACATTACCTGGGTGCTCCCTTAAAGATAGGTCGCGGAGACAAGTCACAGGGGAGGTGCATGGAGTAGAGCCACTGTTCCTCCACGCTGAGGGGTGTTCCGGGCATGTCCCACCAAGAGGAGGTCATTATGGAGGGACTGTGTCTCTCAGCTTTGGAACCCCTCGGGATTCTCCCAGATGACCTGGAGAGGGTGTGTTATGCCTCTGCTCAGACTTCTTCTTCTGCGACCTCGCAACAGATAAAACGGAAGAAAATGGTTGACACCCATTAAATATATACATATTCAAAAGAATAAAACAACTTCAGTGGGAAAATGAGATGGTTTTAAAGCTTTTAAATAACACAGAAACTATTTAGACTTTTCCTAATCATCTGTTGAAACAGAAACCTAAGCCAACTAAAGAACCAATATAGGTCCATTGGTCCATCATTCTCACAGAATCCTCACTACTGTCTTCAGGTGCAGACCTTTGACAAAGTAGCGTTCTCCGGACAAGGGACAGTGTTTGATGACTGCACCTTTCTTCCAAGTACAGTGCACAATACAGTTCTGAAGCTGGACACCCGGACCATGTCTTTACACTCCCTTCCTCAGCTCCCAGTGCCCACCTCCTACGATTCAGCCTTCCATATGTTCTTCTAATGCTCCTGCTTTACAATGGGATTTATCTGATGTGAACTAGATATTTGTAGAAATCTATGTAGTTCCCTTTGTTAGTTACAGCTGTTTTCTGTAACTGAATAATAAGCAGTGGTGGATTTAGATTTGTAAGTACTCAATGTTGTTACTTATTTACAGTAAAATTACAGAGACGGGAGGATGAATTCATTTATTTTTTTAGTGAACAAAATCTGCTCTGGTTAAAGTCTTTCTGTTAGAGGTTAGGATCAGTGAATGACTCAGAATGTAGTTGTTGTGAAAAAAAAAGTGCTGATCTTTAAACTCAATAAATCAATTTGTAAATGTTGGTTTTCTCAAAGTCGTGTGAGAATGTTCTGTTTTGTGATATAATTGAGTGTATGAGGCTGGCCACACGCTGCTCTTTGACCTGCTTTAAGCGTTCAGGCCCTTTCTGTCATCTCCACACACCGCTTGGCAGGGGCTACTGTTACATAGCGGCTGTATGGGCACATGAGGACCGGGCTTGTGACGCTGCTCGGTATCACATTACCAACAGAAAAAAAAGTATGTGAGAGGTGAAGGAGAGCGTTGGGGAGAGAGGAGAGGAGAGGGGAGAGGGGAGGGGAGGGGCCCAAGGCTGTGTCCGCACTACCTGAGTGTAGAGCCCATCAAGGACAGCAGAGTCAAACCGGATCGTACACTGCACTTCTTCTACTATACGAGATTGGACAGGTACTTGCATGTGCTTTTTTATTGGAAATCTGCTTGTAAGAACAAAATAATATGGTTTTTGTAATTGGATAATGATATTTGTCTAATTTAAAAAGATAACATATGCTATTTTCAAGACGAATTTTGTAGCAAATCCAACTTATTGCATGGTGTGTTCATGATATTGACTTCATGGTGTAAAGCTTTTTGCATAGGGAGATTCAGATCACTTCATTCAAATTCAGATCACTTTATCAAATTCACAATAATTCCAATACTTGACCAAAGTATGCAAAATAATCACATTTTTATCCTCAATGTGGATTGCATGGATTTTTTTAATAGTAATTTTATTTATAGCGTAGTTTCCACTTTCATTGCTAGGACACACTGTTACTTTCCAAGCCTTATGAAGCTTACCAAAACTATTTCAGGCTCCACCATCTCATAATCACAATCTGATATACTGACACAACTCTATTATTTGCTCAGTGATTTGTGAGAAAGCTCCTGTTTGGCTTGTGGAAATCTTGTGTTTATATTTTGCTTGCTGACGTCCGCGCACATGCCCAGCCGGCACGCTGCTATATCTGGACATTGAACTTTGTCCCAGTTTGTGAATGTACAGTCATATGACATCCAGTGGAAAAAGTAATCCTAGACCCGCTCGTTTCGCACAATGCCATGTTTGGAATTGCACGGCGCATTTTGAAACATTACAAATAGCTGTTTACCTTTGATTGTATATGACTTGTGAATCATAATAAAGTGTCTTGTGTGTGGTCCACAGTGAGATAGAGCCATGGCTGAGGCCCATCAGGCGGTGGGCTTTGAGTTCACCGTACGTCCAGACGGAGTGGACATCAAGCTGAGCCGAGAGGTCTTGAAGAATATCTACTTGTCTGGGGTCACCGCGTGGAAGAAGCGGGCCATTAGGTTCAAGGTAATATTATGACAAGAACAATCACAATGTTGCAGTTGCAGGACGGAGATGGTGTGTTTGTGACAGGTTATGTTTATACACAGGAAGTGGTAGCTCCTGGTGGGAGAGAAGCCTATAGTAAACATTTAGAGTTCCGTTTTTCAGGGATGCTAGTATCAATAGACAAAGTGGGCTACGTCCTCCCTGCATTGTTGTAGAACCATGAGAAAATATGTTATTTCTTTATTATTTGTATGATCAAAAGTAGATTTATGAACATTAGCTACATGCGGCTAAATGGCTTAAGCAGGTACAATAATCTATAAATAAGTCATTCTAATAATCCCTCCTTCAAATGTAGTTAACAAGCCGCCACTCAGATAAATGACAACTTATACAAAAACTAGAGGAAGTAATGTTCTAAAATGGAATCCCTTCACTTCAATCTTCCAGTGTGTAAGAAATTGGATTATCTTTGAGTAACTTTTGAAAAAAGGAAAATGACCCGTAGTATCATGTATGTATTTTTTAACAACTGTCCCTCCTCTTGAACAAACCACTACTAGTCCGATTTGTTGGAAGATAATTGTTGACTTTATTTTGTCCATTAAAAACATTTCTTCATCACAATTTGAAAAGTAAAAGACACTTTAAAGCTGGGATACCTAACGTTCTTTGTTTCACTAATAATAGATTTCATATGTCACAACAGAAAAAAGTCTTGTAGAACTTTGTGAATAATATTTAAATAAGACCTAAACATGCTTTCTTCTTTGCTTTGGGCTAAGAGCTGATTGGCTGTGGTACTCTCTTTTCCCTTCTAAAATATATTTGATAGTGGAAAATTCATGCATATTAATACTAGAGCAAACTCTTCTGAGAGCAAGAGACTAGTTGCATTGATTTGATCATTTTTTATCATTTAATTTACGGTAATTTGAAAATGACATAAAATCTACAGTTTAGTGAAATTAGTAGTGTGGCCTGTCACATGGGCTTCAAGAATACTGTCATAGCTTCTCAGACAAATTTGAAATAATTTATTTGTTGTAGATATAGCAAAATGCACACACAATGTAGCTTCCCGCCATTTTCCAGTTCAAAAGGGAGTCCCTTAAATCTTGGTTTTGGTAACCTTATCCAGATTTTGGCTCTTACATGCACATTTGATAAAGACATGGAAACAAAATGTGAATATTTATCTCAGCCCAGGACTTAATACCATGATTTTAGTTGGTCCCCTTTTCTGAAGATGAGAGAATGTTTTGTTCAGTAACTATGGCAACGGTTCATAGTCACTCTCATTTTGCATCACCCATGGACAAAATAATATTCTGCACAATGTCGATATGTGTTGGTGAATATTTTGAAAGTGCTGTTGAACGTGCCGCTACCATGTGCTCTGTGTGGTTTCCTTTGGGCAGAATGGAGTGTTGGCGGGGGTGTACCCGGCCAGTCCGTCCAGCTGGCTCATCGTGGTCATCGTCATGATGAGCTCTCTGTACACGCGCATCGACGCCTCTCTGGGAATGATCCACGTCATTAGAGATACGCTTCCGTTCACGTAAGACCGAGGAGCAGTAGTGTTTGGAGTGAATGGTGGAACCGAGTGTGAATTTTCTGATTGTTTAAAGACGAGACAAAATAAGACAATGCATTACCACATTGGCTAACAAATATTGATGAACAAACAGTCACATAATTTGATATAATCTATGTATGTAACCAAAAGCATTAGTTACAGATACGTGAAAGCCTAAAACATTGGCCTATCAGTGTACAATAACAATTCCTCCTTGACATGACGTATGGACATGTATGTTGCATTGTTCTTGTGTCTTAAACGTTTCCATGATTTAAAAAAATGTATGTCTTTGAATGTATTTTGAAACATTATTATTATAAATCAAATACTGTGAACCAGCATCTACTCAAAAAGAATAGAGAGAGCCACTAGAGTGAATGTTATTTTTTGATGTTCTTTTGTCTTGTGCACATAGAGACCAACTGTCGCTGCAGACCAGAGCAGTGCTGGGGGCCATCCTGTTTGCCACCGGGCTCTGGCTCTTCCTCATCTTCCTCCTCAGATACACTCTCAAAGCTCTTCTGTCCTACCACGCCTGGATCTTTGAGTCACACGGGAGGATGAGCACCTCCACCAAAGTCTGGCTGGTGAGTACAGCTCCAGAGAAAACAAAGGATAGAAATGGTCCATACAAGGTGCTGCTTTAACAAGGCCCTGGATCTGGAGGACCACAGCATAGGCATGGTAGGTTATTCTACAGTCATGCCATTTACAGTATGCCTCAATTATTACAATGTACTGTGTAAGATTCAGAATCACACCACAACACATTAAAAACCATACTTTGGATAAATTCCAATAGAAAAAAAAGGAAAAGTTAGAACAATGTAAGGTATTGCCAGGTCGCTATATGGAAAGTAGAAATGCTTGATACTTTGGCATTTATAGGATTTTAGATATACATTTTTCTACAAATAACATTTTATAATCAAATTACTTTTCCTGTACCCAATGTTTGGTAAGAAACCAGTAGGCAAGGCATGGCAAGTTTATTTGTATTGCACAATTCATAGACAAGGCAACTCAAAGTACTGATCAAGACAAGAGTGCGTTACAATCATAAATAATCACAGAACATTAAAAAGAAAGACAAAAATATAAAATCCCTCAGTTGTATGCACAGCTAAACAGAACTGTTTTTAACCTGGATTAAAACATTTTTAGAGAGGAGGCCTGTCTCACATGACATTACAGTACATTATCTTTGCATCTTTATAAATATTGAATTAACATTTAAAATTGTTTAAATGTTGTTTTTTGATTAGTTATTGTCTGCTCCCTCCCCTTAGTTCCACATATGAAATATTTACCTCACACCATAATAATGTCAAATGTTTTTTTTTTTTCAATTGATAATTTATAGACACCATCATCCACACGTGAACCTGATCTGACTAACGGAGCATGCACAAACAGGTTGTGATTATTGATTCGTTTTGTGTTGTTCTTTTCCGCACAGAGCTTAGTGAAGATGTTCTCTGGTCGCCGTCCGCTTCTGTACAGCTTCCAGGCCTCTTTACCCAGACTGCCCGTGCCCAGCGTGGAAGAGACCATTCAGAGGGTCAGTCCATTATTATGCATTATACCAGAAAAAACATTGAAAAGCTGCCATCATGTGATCCTTCAAACCCATTCATCCAAATCTAATGTCTAATGTTGTGGCTCAAAACAAGTCCAAAGTTCATTCTCTTGTTTTTCCTACAGTACCTTGAATCAGTGCGCCCTCTGCTGGACAACGACAAGTACAACCAGATGGAGATTTTAGCCAACGAGTTCATGGACACCCAGGCCAGCCAGCTGCAGCGATATCTCATCCTGAAATCCTGGTGGTCCAATAACTACGTGAGTGTCTAAAAACCCAAGATAGTCTCCTGTGATTCGTTAATTTATTTTCCTTTCGTTGTTGAATGACGTTCAGGTCAGCGACTGGTGGGAGGAGTACATCTACCTCAGAGGAAGGAGCCCAATCATGGTCAACAGTAACTTCTATGTAATGGTAAATATGCCTGAACTATTCATTTTCATAAGGAGCGATTACAGTCTAACGAGTGTAATTTAGGATCTTCTCTACATAACGCCAACACATCGGCAAGCAGCCCGGGCGGGGAACGTGGTCCACGCCATGCTACAGTACCGCCGCAAACTGGAGCGAGGGGAGCACGCACCGGTAATGATCACATGGGAATATTATGATTTATTTAAACGTAGAAACAGGTGCATGACTTACTGTTATAAACTACACACCTGATCAGCCTCTTCTCATAGCTGCATTTCATTGAAGCTAGCAGATGTTGAGAAAGACCTACTTTATATGACTACTGCTACTACTACTACTAAGGGAAGGCAAGGCAAGGCAAGTTTATTTATATAGCACAATTCATACACAAGGCAATTCAAAGTGCTGAACAAAACAAGAAAGCATTAAAATCATAAATAATCACAGAACATTAAAAAGAAAGATACAAATATAAAATCCCTCAGTTGTATGCACAGCTAAACAGAACTGTCTTTAACCTGGTTTTAATTGTCAGAGAGGAGGCCTGAACTACTGCTACTACTACTACTACTACTACTGCTTCTACTCAATAAGTACAGGGAAATGGGAGGAGATATGTTGTAGATGAAACAGAGATTTACAGAAGACTGAAGATTTCTCAAAGATTCAATTTAAAGCTGGGGTACCTAACTTTTATAGCACAACAATAGAAAAAGGTAATACCCATCTAACTAGTAGTTTCTTGCTCTGTTTGGTTCCATCACTAGTTTTCACATTCATGTATGTTTGTATTTTGTAACAGAAAGCAAAAAAGATAGCACCACGCTCACTCAGCCAATCAGCTTTCTGCCCAATGAGTCAAAAAGTAACTTTATGCAAAAGATCACATGTTTTCTAGACAGTATGTTGTGGTCTATTTTACTTTTACAAGACTCTTTCTGTTGGCACAAACTTGTAATATTTTTGAGAGATAAAAATGGGAGTTACCCCTTTAAGTAAAATAATGACAAGTCAACACATTTTACACAGTGTGTCCCCTTTAATGTGCTTCTGATCACTCATCAAAGGATCCATTGTCATGTTTTTTTGTTGTGTTGTCAGCTGAGAGCCCTGGGGACGGTGCCCATGTGCTCGGCGCAGATGGAGAGGATGTTCAACACCACGCGGCTGCCAGGCGTCGAGACCGGTCAGCAGCCTTTCTCTACATTTGTTTCCATTTCTCCCAAAAGGTGCTGATCGCTCATGTCCAAATGAGACACGAGTGGTCTGTGAAAGTCCATTTGTGGTTCAAACATGTAGCGAAGTCATCATAATGTCTTCAATCACATCTGTCTGACTAAATACACTTATTTTCATCAAATAAAAGAAATATTTGTATCAAAGTGAACGTGAGGTGGAAACCAGACCAATTACAAACTCAAACTTATACAATTTAACACACACACACAACTTTTTTGTTGACTACACAAAACGGTCTAAATCTCAAAGATTAAAGATTAGCTAACTTTCAAACCACAAAAGAACAACGTAATTACATCAATCTGTTTGGTTCTATCACTAGTTTTCACACACATGTATTTTTGGCCTTTGACGTAGCTTTAGATAAAAATTTTCACACCGAAAAGTGAAAAAGAGAGCACCACCGTTACTCAGTCAATCAGTTCTCAGCTCTCTTTCTTATGCAAAAGATAAAATACAGTTTCTAATAAGATGAAGACTGTAGGGGCAAACAAAATGGATTACTGATTTTAAAAAGTTATAGTTTGGCACACCAGCTTTACATCTAAATTAGAACATACGTTTTTCTGCTATGGTGTCCACTGTTTTTGATGTATTGATTTGTGCTCAACTTTATGCTAGCAGCCTCAGAGAAACAGTCAACACGGGACCTGTAGACACTCCAGTGAGAATGAAGTTCACTGAATTGAACTTGTAGCCTTCCAAAGCCACCCGGGCCTTCAGTGCTGTCTTTCTCGGTTAGCCTCGTTATTGCTTGTTCAGACCTAGAAAGACCAGTGTCTCTCGTGTCTCCGTCAGACATTGTGCAGCACCTGAACGACCGGAAGCACCTGGTCGTCTACCACCAGGGCCGCTTCTTTCAGCTGTGGCTCTACACCGGGGGGCGCCACCTCTTACCCAGTGAGCTGGAGATGCAGTTCCAGAGGATTCTCAAGGACAAGTCCGCACCCCAGCCCGGAGAGCTCAAACTGGCTGCTCTCACTGCAGGGAACAGGTGCCTCATGTTACACTGGCCCATGACACATTTGCTTTTTAATCCGAAAGAGTGGGTACAGAGAGACGGATCATGACTTTTAAACACGTCAAATAGATATGGGTATCTTTTAGAGTTTGCCGATATGGTATGTACAATGCTATAATACTATATAAACCAAAATAAAGGGCTTTTTCCATTCAAAATGATATATTTCCAAGCAATTTGACATGATTGAGTCAAAAATATAGGCTTTTTGCTCCTTATTTCTTGCTCTGTGCCATTTGAACAAAAATATGTTTTATATTTCATTTATTGATTATTGATAGTTTTTACAAAAATCTTCTCAGCCTCATGCTCCAGTTTGCTGTTTGTGGGTCTCTAGCTCAATCCTATTTTTCCTTCAATCAAAAGAAATGTGAAGAAATAAAGTACTAAATGAAAAATATATGTTGTATCTAATTAAATATATTGTTATGATTGTGAACATTCCAATGCGTTTGGTTATGCTAAGCACTCAGCGGCTCGGAAACCAGAGCTTATTTTCTCTACGTACTGTTCTTTAGAGTTCCGTGGGCCCAGGCGAGACATCAGTTCTTCAGCAGCGGAGTCAATAAACAGTCGCTGGACGCCATAGAGTCCTCTGCCTTCTTCCTGTCTCTGGATGACGAGCCACAAGGATATGACCCTTCTAAAGAGCGCTCACTGGACAGCTACGCCAAGTCCCTCCTCCACGGGAAGTGTTACGACCGGTAAGATGAGCAGCGTGGATGGAAATGTTCCTATTGGATAAAACTAACCTGTCTCACAGCAATTTAAACCCAGCTCAGTGACACAATCCACCGCTTGGATGGAAAGTTCTCCTCCGGTTATTAACACATTATTTTCTCCTACATTCAAGTTTACTGTATTTATATTAGTTTTGACAGGTAGGAAAGGTACTGCCATAAATTACTGCCAAGGCTGGAGTTCTCTGAGACATAAACAGTTCGCCAAAAAAACCGCACTGGGAGAGAAACCCCCCTCCCCTCAAAGTCGAGTGAAGGGGTTGGTTCATGCTCTCATCCTGATGTATTGTTCAAAAATCCCACATAATGCAGCTTTAACATGCTCAAAGTGAGATTAACACGTCCCATAGTTTATAATTATATGGCAGAATGTAGCACAATATAAATTCTACCACAGCGTCAATTTGTGGTCATTCAACGATTTTATATGGATTCGATTACTTCTTTAGATTCTTTATGATTCTTTGTTTGTTTCAGGTGGTTTGACAAATCCTTCACCTTAATCTCCTATCCCAATGGGAAAATGGGCATAAACACTGAGCACTCCTGGGCGGACGCGCCGATCGTAGGCCACATGTGGGAGGTACTGTGTGTGTTTTGTGTAAACGTTTTCATGTTCCTTGTACTGTATTTGTTGAGCTGTAATGTTGTGTGTTTTTACAGTTCGTGCTCGCGACAGACTGCTTCCACCTGGGATACACTGAGGAGGGCCACTGCAAAGGGGACTTGAACAAAGGCCTTCCTTTCCCCACGCGCCTAAAGTTCGACCTGCCAACAGAGGTGACTTTTGTGCAGTGTTTATGAATGTGTCACTTTTTCTTTGTTCACTCGGATTGTAGATATTTACAGAATAAAAGTCAAATGGCAGTTTGGAAAAACACTGAAAGATATGAAAGAATTTCAAACCATTTCAGCAATCAACCAATGTTTTTACAAGACAAAGGAGACCATTGTTTAGCTAACATAAATGCACCACTGTGGAGGTCAACCACTTGGTTTTGGTTCTGAGAATGTTTTAATACCTGATGGACTCTTCAGGAGTATTGTTCTACAAAGATAAAGTTGTCCTGAGTTCCCAAGGATGTTACTGTCTGTAGCATGAGTTGTATTCTTGTGCCAGTCCAAAGGGTCTTCAATATATAAATGTTAACTATGTTTTAATAAAATTATAACTGTCGACATAATAAAGTGTATTTTTGCTCTCTCAGTGCCTGAAGGTGATCGAGTCGTCGTACGTGCTGGCCAAGCAGATTGCTGATGATGTGGACTTCTATGGATATCTGTTTAATGACTTTGGGAAAGGGCTGATAAAGAAGTGCCGCACCAGCCCTGACGCCTTCATTCAGATGGCCCTGCAGCTGGCCCAGTTCAGAGTATGTCTTTGTGTAGACTGTATATACAGTAGTATTCGTCACATAGTGAGCTCAGGCTCTGTCTCCTCAGGACCAGAAGGTCTTCTGCCTCACGTACGAGTCGTCCATGACTCGCATGTTCAGAGAAGGACGCACAGAGACTGTGCGCTCCTGCACATGTGAGGCGGTGTCCTTTGTGAGAGCCATGGAGGACTGCAGGGCCACCGTGAGTAAACACACGCCAACAGACAGGCTGACACTGTCAGAGTGATCCCAGCAGGACTCGGTCACCAGAACCTGTGGGACAAGATACTGAGCCATGATAAAGAGCTGACGTCCAAATGTCATCCTGCTTCTTATGTAACACTCACAAATACTTGTTTTCACTTAGATTTTTTTTTTTTACTGAATAAAGCATTTGAATTAAATTATGAAACATCCTAAAGATGAGCTAACTGGCTCATACCTGTTTCCATCCATAATAAAATTACAATGTATTCATGTATAGCCCTAAATCACAACAGAAGTCATCTCAGAGGACTTAACAAAACCATTGAAATCACCAACACATGTTGAAAAATGTCCGTACATGTTGTAGAAAGTTAGTTTCCTGGATCATCACCACAGTCCTTCTAGTTGGACACTAACTGCCCAACAGACCCTCCTGCATTGACAAGGAAAAACTCATAAGAAAACCCAGTGGGAATAATATGATCATTAATAAGATCCTTTAAACGTTTAGGAACATTTCCATGGAACTTTGAAAGTGACGTACCACCTTCAAAAGGAGACTGTTGCTTTTAATAATGTATCCTCTTCAAGTTTATATGATAGGATGTTTTATTTTTGACTTAGATCTGCCACTGATGACATCACACTGGACATGTTATGACACTTGAATGCATTCAGTAAAATAACTGTGATATACTTGTTATGAGGACTGATCAGATATCCAGAAATATGCAATGATTAAAGATGATTTGTTTGTGTCACTAGAAAGCACAGAGACTGTCTCTGTTTAAGAAGGCTGCAGATAAACATCAGAACATGTACCGATTGGCCATGACGGGAGCCGGCATCGACCGCCACCTCTTCTGCCTCTACATCGTGTCCAAATACTACGGAGGCAACTCTCCTTTCCTCAAACAGGTGACCAGAGTCTACCCTAATTCAATTCAATTCATTTCAATGTATTTTTGTATAGGACTAAATTATAACTACAGTTTTCTCTGTGGACTCTACAAAGTTGTTGATTCGCCAACAACAGATCAGAGAATCAAATCGTTCAAACCCAGGAAACGCATAGGAGCTGTTGGTCCACATAGGAAGCGATATGACCAATGTCTGTATATGTGCATAAATGTCCCGGATCATCACTGTCTTTAGACCCTCCAGCATTGACAAGGAACAACTCAAAACAAAAAGAAAAAAACCATTGGGGAAGCCCAAATTGAGTGACTGAAGAGGCAGGAAGAAAGTGGGAGGGCTGGGTTCAGGGGTCCCATCATCACGCCATGAGACAGACAATGGGACAGCGGGTGAACAGCAATGAACAGACAACAGCTGAAGTGATAGTAAGGACAGATAAAGCAGGAGAGAGGAGAGGATAGTGTTACAATACAACCCCCAGCAAACTCCCAATCTGGGTTTTTTTTAACTTTAGCCTGATCTCATAACCCAGAATTTCTGCCTTACTCTTCCCATGTGTCACCGATACAGGTCTTGTCTGAACCATGGAAGCTCTCCACCAGTCAAACCCCACAGCAGCAGCTAAACTTAGTGGACATCAATAAGTTTCCCAAATACGTGAGCGCAGGGGGTGGATTTGGACCGGTACAAACTTTGAATTTGTTTTAAAATTATTTATATTCCATTCCACTATATATTTTATTTAAGCTTAATATATTTACATCTTATGGCCTCTAGGTGGCTGACGATGGCTACGGCGTGTCCTACATCTTTGTTGGAGAAAACCTCATCACATTCCACATCTCGTCCAAGTACTCCTGCCCCGATACAGTACGGCAAACACAAAAGTGAACAGACTTTTCATTCTACTCACATGATTCAGTAAGCACTCCTTTCTTCTTCTTCTCGTAGGACTCGTACAGGTTCGGCCAGCAGATCCAGAAGGCCATGCTCGACATCCAAGCACTCTTCTCCACTGAAAACGGTTCGGCGATCGTTCAGAACGGCAAAAAGCACATGTAATGATTTAGGGCAACTTTTTTCAGAGTATTTTTTGTGTTTGGTCATTCCATGTCTGATAAGGGAGTTGATGTTACTGCTAAAACGTCTATTGTCAAGTTGGAGGGAAGCCTGGAATATTGAAAATGTCACAAATTCTCGCTGTATGTATAGAGTAATAAGTACTTTTGGCTGTATTTAAGCTTTGTAAATGTTTGTAAAATCTGTAAATATGTTTATTGTACCATGCAAGAGTGCGTATTTAAATAAGACTTTTTGAAAATACACCCAAGAAAAATGTGCCACTATCTTTCTGGATATTTATTAGTTCAGGTGGGGACAATACAAAAAGTCAAAGTAATAAAAAAAACAACTGATCTTTTCAAATGGTTTCTTTTCAAGGCATCAGATACAGCGAGTGTAACTAAAACTAGGCTCCAGAGCTGTACAAAGAGAATGGATCAACAGAAACGCTGCCAGTAGCACCGCCCACTGTTTGATCAAAGCCGTTTAAAAAGCCCCAAAGGCACCGCGCGCCAGACCTCGCCAGATTCTAATCGAATCAACAGGATTACAATTGTCCCTCAACAATCTTTGACATGAAACAACACGGAACATGAAAGGCAAATGAATATAGCTTGAGATCCTAAAACCTACAGGTATAGGTTTGAGTCCACTGAGGCCGCCGCGTGGATCCTGTTTCTCTTGAACCCAGGCCTGGCCCAGTCCTTACGTCTGGGCGTGTGAAAGACGGTTTGGAAGTTTGTGTTTAAAATCGCTGAGCAGAGCTGTGAGTGCGGCGGTCTGCTGATGCACGAGGATTAGGAGGTGGCGCCGGGGGTGGGGTTGACATTCTGGGTGGCGGCCTGCGGAGCTACTTCTATGATTCGGGGCTTGTCGATGATGCGGGCTGTGCGGTTTCCTTTCTCTACGATGCCGATGATCCACGCCTGGTGGCCCTCTCCGTATTTCGGCGATTTGATTTCCGCGCAGAAACGTGCGGCTTGTTCCCGGGGCAGGCAGATGAGAAGGCCTCCTGCAGACGCAAAAGACGCGAGTCAAAATATTTACAGGCTTATGCCCCATTAATAGGTTTTAGTGGAATCTGGATTATCAAAAAACATTCTATGATCTGTAGATATATTTATGTTTTGGCTGAGGTGAATGTTATCAATACATTATTTATGCCATTGAATAACTCACACATGCTCTTCAAAATCAACCAATATCAACTCAAGTGGTAAAAGTAGTAGGTATTCAATAAGTATAGAGTATAATATAGTAAGTCTAGATACTATAAAAATCCATTCTGGTAGAAGTGCTGTAATCAGTCTATGTAAATCTATAACGTACGTGCATATTTGAGACATTTTAGGGAATTAACATGTTTCATATGGCATGTTAACCAAAACATATAGAGCTTAAGCTGAATGGTTAGATCTTAGAAGCATGGATGAGCATTGTAAAAAGTAAAGAGAAAGTTCAGATATTTGGATTTTTAAAAAAAGTAAAAAGTCACAATAACTTAAGTAGTTTTGGAATAAAGTCCAGTCAGACATTTGATTCCAGTAAATGCGGCAGTCCCCGATGTTTTTACCCAAAATATACACTACATATTCATAACTAGTCTTGGATCTAGTTATTATTTATTTACATTCTCCGTGGTATTGTGAGCTGTACGTGTGAAGGCCGTACCTGAGGTTTCGGGGCAGGTGCCGTGCATGAGCCCAAACATGTTCCCACAGGCCTTAGACACGGCGGCCATCTTGGCGAGCACCGGGAGGTTGTGGATGACGAAGGAGACCTCGCTCCTCTGCTGCTTTGACAGAGTTTGTGCGTGGCCTAAAATCCCAAATCCTGTGATGTCCGTGGCTGCATGGGCGTTGAAGGTATGCATGAGACCAGCCGCTGCGAGGGACGTATCAAATACAGGTTTAGAAAAAGCAGGTGTAAACATATAGAAGCTGGATGACGGCACATCTAACCTGTCCTGTTGAGCCGGGCCATGTTCAGCATGGCTTCATGGTAGGCCAGTTCTACGTCTTCTTGAGTTACAACGAGCTTAATCTTGTTCCATTTCTCAGGCTAAGCAATGAAACACGGGTTATAATCACATTCAGAATGATTCATTTTTGGATTAAAGTAAACTTACAATATCTAGCCACTGGTGCACTGCTACAGCTACTTGTGTCCCCAAAGGCTTAGTCAACACGAGCACGTCTCCAGGAACAGCGTTGTCGGGCCTGAGTGACAACACATCAACACAATATCAAAACCAGCCTGGAGTGCAGCTGTATGTACGAACAGTCCTTACATGATGAACTCGTTAGGCTGACACACTGTTGTGGCCACACCTCCCATCACCACCCATGGGTTCAGTACGGTCTGCCCTCCTGTCACAGATGTCCCGGCCTCTTCAGACGCATCTTTGAAGCCTTGGATGATTAGTGGCATGACCCTATCACGTTCCTAGCAAGTAGAAATGAGATATATTTAACAACATTGAAAATATTGTTAATATCTATCCATTGCTTGAATATCAAGTCCATACCTTCTCTGACATTTTGTTGCTAACGCCCAGAAGCATTAGCATGTTGTCACATTCCGTTACCCCCATAGCATACAAGTCACTTAAAACATTGGCACATGCAATCCTACCCTGTAAAGGGAACAAGACTGAGTTAGCACGTGTAAAACCGCCAATCATACAAGTGTGAAGGGTCATTACCATCATGTAGGGGTCATCTACAATGGGATAGATATAATCTGTAGTTTGAACTAGTGAAAGGCCTCCATGTCTGAGGGGGATGACACACGTGTCCATGCCTATGCCTGTCACACAAAACACACCTTTTACATCTACAATCACACACATGTTATGAGCAACAATATTCAGTGCATTATAGTTTGTATAAACGCATGTTGTGAATATTTGGCACTTCACTTATGGGTGCAGAGTAAAATATCCCTAATATATCCATTTAAGGTTCCTGAGGATGTGTGTTGAATAGAAGAAAACATTTACCTAGTCGAGGCATAACTGCCCCCAGAAACTGCTCATCCTCTTGATAGTGGTTTTCTTGTAAACTTTCAAGCAGCTTCTGTAACACTTCTTGTGGCACCTGAAGACAAATAGAGCCCATGTTACAAACAAGGAATGTCTAAATTCTGGGGAAAGTAAAGAAAAGCCAGTAGACCTTGCAGCCTGTGCCCTTGAGCTCTGCGAAGCGTGTGAGCCTGAAGTTCTTGTCCAGGTCATAGCTCTCTGGGTTAAAAGACTCCCTCACCGACATGTCTGGAGAATCTCTGGGCCTTCACCACTGCTGCGGAGCACAATCACAAAACCATCACTTTCATTTTAAGCCTTAAATGATTCAAGGTGATGATGCACTTGAAGTACGCTTCATGTGTGGAGAAGATGTGCACCTGGTTCACTGGTCACCAGAGTTATATCATTGTATGAAACTAACAGTGACTTATGTTGACAACTGTATGTACCCAGACTCCAACAGGAAAGTCAGCCATTTTAACAGTAACATTTCTTGGAAACATTTAATATATATGAGGAAAAATTGGTACATGTTATGGATAAACTGGAAGATTATTGAAAAGGAATAACGTAGTTTGTTAGATGTATGCCCACTCACAAGGACATGGATTTTTGTTATTGTTATACTTTTTTATTAACAATGTTGTTACAGAAAAATAAGGTTCCTACTTTATTTATTTGTCACAACAAACCACTAGCAGCATAACTCATAATGACGTATTGTTCTACCAAATACCAGGAGCGTCGTAAATAATCCATGAGTGTTGTTGACAGTCTTTAGTAGAAGACAGGAGAGCTCTCTCCTCTTCTGTCCACACAGTCTCTGCAGCAGCAGCAGCAGCGGGAGGGGGAGTGTTCAGGTCAGAGCCACATGGCTCTAACTTCATTCTGTGACATGAAAACACTGCAGCTCCTCTCCTGCAGAACTGTGCTGGTGCTGAGTGGGCGCAGTGCATCAGGCTGGACACAGATGCGGATGACACCTGTACTTCAGCAGGGACAGTGTTTTGCAGGATGAAGCAGCTGTGTTTTCATGCTAGCTCAGGCTAACGTCAGAGACGTCAAAACCCGCAAAGTGTAAACACTAAGCTCAGCGTGCACATGAGCCACACGTCACAGTGTCACAGGCGCTTGTGACACTTGTACATCTGCACACAGCACTGCAGAGAGTTAGGCGCATGGAGGAGAAGTCTCTGCATTAGAGAAAATAAAAATGTCGGCGGAGGAAAAAATTAACCCTTTCGGGTCCCCCGCCATGAGCCCAGCGCACATCCCGGTGCTCGTGTGTGGGAGAGAGGGCCCCTGAGAGCCGCCTGCAGCCTGGGCACATGCACGGAACAGAACCAGGCTCTACTGCGGATTTAGGCAGGATCCCAGGCTCAAAGCGCACTTTTATTCCCGCTACTATTCCCCTTTAAGTGCGTGGTCTTACCAGGCTCAGGTCAGCGGAGGATCCACAAGAGCGGGGACCGGACCACAATGCACCGAGGCGGCAGCAGCTGTCCTCCGCCCGCGCCTGCTCACAAACACCCGGCTTTGGCTTAAAACTCTGCAGCATTACACACGCACTGGGCTGGCTCTGTGCGTCAGGGCGTGCTTCAGGAATAATGCATGGTTCACGACATCACAGGCAGGTATAGGCTTATAACATGGAGATAAATGTAAAGAGAATATTCACAAGATGTCCGCGGGTCCTTCGGGGTCCTTCAGGCTTCAAGAGGCGCCCCGGCCTCCCCTTTAACGGGACCAAGAGTCTGGCAACAAAATTCATACAATGGAGTGTACCTTTAACGGGCTGTTTTTCCCTCCAATTACACATCAGACACATGTGCAATGGATACATCTTATTATTTTGACCAGACACATGTGAAATATAAACACATTATCACATCATACATACCGATATACAGTTTAATGTTATATGGCAATCATTATTCTAGTGTAATCAGACAAATATGCATACACATATTTGCATGCTAGAGAAAGATCCCGTCAGATCTCTAGCTGTGCTGGGGTGGGACTGGTTCGCATCGCACTGTGATGGGAGACCTTTGGGAACACCAGGTGCTGCAGTGGGAGGGTGCGGCTGTAAAGTACCAAACTGTCAATGTGTCCATTTGCAAGACACTTCACCTACATTGCCAAGAATGAGTCTGGTGTGTGTAAATGGCTGGTGGTGATATACATATTGTTGCCTTGCTTCTGTCAGTGTGCCCCATGGCAGCTGTGGCTACAGTAGTATCACCACTGTGTATGGAGGGGAAAATAATAACATGTGCGAGTCTTTGAGTGTCCTGAAAAGTATTATATAAAACCATAGACTGTAAAAATTATAAAACCGATGCATTATGTATTATTATTCCAATCACACAGATATATAATATACACATGTGAGTGATCATCCATTTTGAACATGCACATGAGCAACTCATATACGACTTCTTCTATTGTAAGCAATACACATGTGCAATTATAATATACATGGACAGTAAATAACACAACTGTCTGTGATAGCACAAACTTTACAGCAGGGGGCAGCACATTTTGTTTTACGACCAGTGCCACGAAGAAGAAAAGAACAACTTCCGCTAGCATTAGCCTGTTAGCTTCACGGATTCTCGCTGCTTTTACTTTTCAGATTCTAATAATTCACAGACTTAACGAGGCTGAAAATGGATATTCTTAAAGCAGAGATCGCAAGAAAGAGGAAACTTCTTGAAGAAACGAATCTAGTTGATGTAAGAATCTGAGAAGTCCATTGTTTTTGTCTGACCCTGTTTGTGACATGATGTTTACCACCAATGTGTTTGTACTGGTTTTATAACCTCGTCTCTGCATGTATTCACCTGTTACTCAAATATCACAGCACATGTTCGTGAATCCTGTGATTGGACCCGTACTACATATAATTAATCTTTATAATATAGTAACGCTCTATCATAACAACATAACACTGTTTATTAGATGTTTTTACTTACTTATTTTGTAATTGGACACAGATGCTCTATATTTACTGTGTTAGAGTAAATGTTTAGGGGGGCAGTACATTTGTATTTGATTCTGAAGGGATATCAATAATAATAATAATAATGTACCATAAACATAGTGCCTTTGGAATTTAACATTGGCCCATGATAAATAATCTAACATATACGGTGAGTGTAAAATTAAGTGTATTCATTACGATTTCAGGCCTTTAAAGCATAGCAAAAAAATTGAAAAAATATTACAAAAAGGTGTATGAGGTTGTGGTTTACTACTTTGCCTGTTTTGGGATTTAAGAAAACGTCACTCAGACAACTCTGATAATGTCTTTGTCAGCATTACATAATTTACATTTGGATACATTTGTCTAGATTCCCAAATCACCTCAAACTTTCGATGCAGTAAAAATACACACAACAGCTGGGAACTATCCCGAGGTAAAATCTGCGCTCAGTCCCATTGAGATAAAAACAGATGATGATAATAACATGAATAATTGGTATTACATTTCCCTGCACCGCACGAAACCTGAGGCCACCCTGTATTAGCTACATTTACGAAAAGTTATCTGATGGGGGTATGTTCCAATTTACAGCAAATGTTTTATTCTTCATTTTTTATTCTGCCCTCTCTACCCTCACCTCTCTTCTGACTGTTGCACTGAGCCAAAGCAATTTCCAAGTCTGTGACCTCCTGTTACTTACGTGGCAATAAAAATGATTCTGATTCTGATTCTGAAATGTGCGTTCCTCATGTTGGGAGCTTTCACCAGTTGTCAGCTTTGTTCTTAAGATAAGATAAGATAAGAGATCCTTTCCACAGTGGGGAAATTTCAATGTTGCAGTACACAGATAGGACAGTAGTAAGAGCACACAAGCAGCACACAAAATTTACAAAATAAGAAGCTGCTATGTGTTTAAGCTAGCTGTGAATGCTTCAATATTCCTCCACTGCTCCTCCCACTCAGCTAATGTTACATGAAAGAAATGACAAACCATTGTGGGAAAAAAATGTGAAAACAACTTCACTTAATCCTTTGTTATTGTGTGTTAGTGGTTAATGACAATAACAAATATGTTTGAACACACAGGACTCCAAAAAGTACTTCAAGAGGTCGGATCTGGCCAAAAAGGAGCAGGAGGAATACTTCAGACGGTGCGGATTGAAGGTACGGCTTTGGCTCTTGTTTAACCCTCGTCACATTCCGGTGCTGTGGTTATTGTACGCTGCAGACAGAAGACAGTATAACCATATGAAAGGTGCTGAAGAGTGTGTTGGTTTCATGTGCTGTCTGTCCCACCTGCCTCCGGCCTCCTGTAGGTACACACTCCGGAGAGACAGGTATGGTCCCACTGAGCTGATGCATGACCAGAGACTGAAGCGTGTACCGAGGATGTCTTTATGCAGTCTCCTTTTGCACTAGCAGCACAGAGCAGATCCCTTTTCATTTATGTGTCTTATATTTGATTGTAGACTGATGTTGTGCTGGACAAATGGCTTATCACACAAAGGTGTTGCTGATGAGCTATTTTTCTGTTTTGCCTCCTTGAGTGTGACTAGTACAAGTTTAAAGTAAATGTAATAGGCCTGTCATAATAATTACTACATCGGCTTTTTGTTTCATGAATAATGGATTTATCAAGTATGCATTCGCTTTAGTGTACTTGAAAGTGGAGCTGGGCAATTGGTTTCCCTCATGTTTAGAATGAGGCTGTTGTTTGGTTTCCTAATGACAACCTTTCTCTTTTTAATAAAAAAATCCCAAACAAAAATGTGTATAAATGAGAGCAGTTTGAAAAATATCTAGTCAAATGGACTAGAGTTTGTACAGTTATTATCTAAACCACAGCAGGTGGACCTGTTTTTGTTTTGTTAGACCACAATCAGTGCAAATTGTGTACTGTCACTTTAAAGAAAATCTGCGATAAAGAATGATTGAGATGTTCATTGACAAATAACAATTTTTAGGATTATTTTTCTAAAAATCTTTATTTGTTTGAATTGCCAATTACCAAATGTATTTGTTTACCAGATATTAAAGGAATACACATTTTATTCTTTTATGTTTCAAAACCCCCAACACACACAAAATAATGTGTTTTATGTCTGATGTGTGGATTGTTACACAAAAATTAAATTCTGCAGATTCTGAGCTTTAAAATGAAGCATAACATTTTTTGCTTCATAATAATAATAAATAATTTGTATGAAAATATGAATGGATTTGGAGTCTGTCATTGACACTGATGTATTGCGCCTTTTCATCTGTACCGATTATCGCGTGTGGTGTATTGTGACAGGCCTAGATATTAAAACTTGCCTTGAAACTATGATTGGTTTTGTCTCTGATTAGTCTAAAGTACGACACGTGCACTGTGCATGGGCCTTTGAAGCATGAGTTAGTGCTGTGCTGCAGTAGTTGTATCGTGGGGGTATTCCATGGAGCCAGAACAAACCAAGTCTAGTTTTTTTGGCCGCTCATGGATCATTGAATCAAAAGACACAAGTTGCCAACGATAACAAGCATCTACGTGGAAACACAGTGAAGACGTTGTTTTTTTTCCTCAAAGAACGTCTAAAGAATCAATTTATCAAAAGCATCTGTACTCCAGATCTTTTCTCACTTTGTCTCTTGCTGAAAACAGTGAAAGGTAGATGTTTTTTCGTCCGGTGCTGCTGACCCGCTGTAAGAGCTGGACTCGTGCTGAAGCTTAGTCTACATCATGTTATCAATCTGATCCTGTGAACGTCACTGTGGAATCAAGCTCCTTTGATCCAAACGGAAGGACTTTGTTACCAGGTTTTATGGAATACCCCTTGTTTGTTTTTCAGTTTGAGTTTTATAGACGGAACATGCTCTGACTTTTTTATGTGAAATTGGAGTTTAATAGAACACGGATACACCAGACTGCTGCATGCCTGCGTTTTCTGAAACAGGGCCCCGAAGCGTTTATTCTCGTAATGTGGTGACATTGTTCAGTGTAATGACATTGTAATTACTGCTGCTCGTCTGTTCTAGGTGGATTGTGGCGATGAAGAAGAACCATCATCTTCAAACAAGAAGCCAGTGATGGAGTTAGAGCTGACGGAGGAGAAGCTGCCCATGACCCTGTCCCGCCAGGAGGTGGGTGCACCGAGACCTCGACCCAAACAGACTCATACAGAGCCGGTTAATCGAATACAAAGGTCCTCTCCACTGCTCAAATAGATAAATCCACAAAGCAATATTTCACAGCAAAAAGAACACCTGTGTGCCTTTTTAAAATACTGGTACTCAATAATCTCAAATAATTAGAATACCTTACAGTACACTGCAACAACGCCACGGTCATTTGGATTTGTTTTGTAAATGTCTTGAAATAAACATTTGCGATAGATTTAATGGAAAAGATTCTCATTTAGGTATTGAATGCATTGTCAGTTCTCAGACGCCAACATACACAGCATTTACACTTACTTTCCTAAGTGGACAATAGAATAGTCTTTTTTTCCACTGTTTTGGTTTTACTTTTTCACCTTGTCCTTGAAGAGCACCTGGCTGTTTTTGAAATATTTCATGAACCCACTGAAACACCCATTCTTCTGTCTTCTTATACACTTCAGAAGCCGTTTGTACTTTTAGCACCCTCTTGTCTAATGTGCCATTCTAATGTTATGATCATTTTAATCAGTAATTTTCTGTGAGCCATAAAATAATTACTGAATGACAGTTACATGAAACAAGATTAGTAGATATTTACCATCGATGTTTGGTTTTTCTTCTATTCTGCTCTGGCTAAAAGTCATAGCTACAAATGATCTCTGGGGATATAGTCTATAGAACTAAACTACTTCCAATAACCTATGCAGAGATGCAGAGATGCAGTTGTGAGACAGAAGTGTTCCCGAGTCCTGCTCATGTTAAACCTGGCTCTGTTTCCCAGGTGATCCGGCGGCTCAGAGAGCGCGGAGAACCCATCCGTCTGTTCGCAGAGTCCGATTACGACGCCTTCCAGAGACTGAGGAAGATCGAGATCCTGACACCCGAAGTGAACAAGGTCAGTGCTGCAGGCTGCCAGTGCTGATGCGGCCTCTGCGGAGAACCCTGCTGACCGCTCTCTTGTGTGCACAGGGCCTGAGGAACGACCTGAAGGCGGCCATGGACAAGATCGACGCGCAGTACCTCAACGAGATAGTGGGAGGGACGGAGAACGGAGAGGTGGACACACAGCATGACCTGAAAGTGCACGAGGAGAACACCACCATAGAGGAACTCGTGGTGAAGCAACACACACTCGCACACACACACAGACACAAGTGAGAGAAGAGGGAGATGTACACAATGTGAACACTAGATGGCACTAGTAATGAGAAAATCAACTAAGGCTTGGTCATGTGGTTGCCAGGCATAGGTTATTATGTAAAATTTCACACCAAAAAATGTATTTGTCAAACCAGGTAATATTTTAGGCAAAATTGACAATTGCTTTCTGTCTATTAATAACATCAACATTCCCCACTGGGATGAATAAAGGTTCTCTAATCTTCAAGAGGTTTGTTGTTTGATGTATCGCCCTGTGCTACCACAAAAAGTTTTTTATTTTTGATGAAAATGGGCAGCGCTCTAAGCGTGGTGTCAAACTGGTGCAATGACATCAAACAATTTCAGGGCTGAGACAGAAGGGGCGGGCTACATGTTTATGCCAGAAGTTCCTGATATTAGTGTGGATGGATCAAAAAACAACTCCCTGCATTGAAGCACTGGTGCATAAAAAAATCTTCATTGTTTTATTTTTATCCAAGGCTCTCGGCAGAACTCTGGGCAGAGGAGACGATCATGGAGACCAAGATGTCATCGACAAGTTTTTGAGGGTAAGTCTTAAAATCAATGGACTATATTCACAACAAACCAAAATGGCGGCAGGTGAACTATTGCTACGTATGCTCCGAGCGCTACACAGAGGAGAATTCTACTCCTTCGTCCGTCCAAACAAAACCACACAAAGTTCTAGTTTCAGTTTCCATTTTCGCAGCTACTGTTATATTCAGACACAAACTATAGCTATAGAGGTACTTTCAGTGTCATCCAGCCAACTTCTGCTCCACCAATATAGTCTTGCTGTACCTCTGTATAAAGCTCGCTACCTCTGAAATCCAGTTAACTTGAGCCAAAACAAATGTCAAATAATGTAGTGGTGTGAAACAATACAAACATATCGCATACCCCATGTTAAAGGCCAGAACTGCCTGAATCCAGTCACAGTTTCTGCCCCTGGATAAGTCTGGTGAACCCTGGCAACCCTCTTAGTTAAAAGTTTGGACACCCCCCTGATCTGAAGTGAAAAAGTTGTGACATCCCCAAACCAGTCAATATAATACGGTCTGTTGTTTTTTACTGTCGTTCAGTTCCTCCTGGGCGTTTGGGCCAAAGACTTGAACAGCAGAGAGGACCATGTGAAGCGCGGCGTCCAGGGCAAACTGGCCAGCGCCACTCACTCCCAGACCGAGTCCTATCTCAAACCACTGTTCCGGAAACTGCGCAAGAAGGTGAGCGGCGGACCATCAAGGACTCGAGTGATGGTTTTCACACCACACATGGTCATTAGGTTCTGCGGCCATTCTAGGCTGTAATATCTGTCTATAATGGCTCAATTATAGAAGCAGGTTCATTGAGTCCCCATTCAAAATTTCTGAACTTTTTTTAAGTCAACATGTGTGATCTTAGTTACAACCTTTGCTTCTGTCTCTCAGATGTTGCCCGCCGACATCAAGGAGTCCATCACAGACATCATCAAGTTCCTGTTGGAAAGAGAATACGTCAAAGTAAGTAGCGTTGTTGTCTGTAGATCGACCCTGTGGCGTGAGATCGTGATTTGATGATGTTTTTAAACAGGCAAACGACGCATACCTGCAGATGGCCATCGGGAACGCCCCCTGGCCCATCGGCGTGACCATGGTGGGCATCCACGCTCGTACCGGCAGAGAGAAGATCTTCTCCAAACACGTGGCTCATGTGCTCAACGACGAGACGCAGAGGAAGTACATCCAGGTACCGCTGCGGCTGCAGTCGCTTGACTCGATAATAGTTATTTATGGCTCACTTTTAATTTACCAACAGCTGATGGACAAAGCCGATAGTCTGCTGTTCTAACTGGACACACGATTTAATGACGAGGTTATGGTGATCGTAAAAAAGGCGCTAAAACACAAGTGTATGGACCATGCTGACCAGGATATAGTCTAATTGTGCAGGGCCAGACCTGTTTTAATGCGGTTGCAATCTAATTTAAATTGCCAAAACATATTTACTATTTTCTGTGAAAGCTAAAAAAGAAAGGAAAGAAGGAATGGGCAACATCAGGCATTTTCTTTGTGTTTGTGTAAAGTTTGTTTATGCCTCATCTTAAGCTTACGTTTTGTTTGAACCTTTTTACACTATGAAGGAATATGGGAAGGCTCCGGGGGCCGTATTGAAAGGTGACTCTGGCCGTATGTGGCCCCCAGCCCGCAGTTTGCCCAGGTCTGATATAGATCCTAATGAACCAATGGCTTATTTGTGTTATTAATACATTTCTTATGTTTGAACTGATTTTCTAATCTGCGCTTGCGAATCGACCACTTTGTAAAGTCCTCAGAGATAACTGCTGTTGTGATTTAGAGATAGACAAAAAATAATTGAATTGATCAAAGCTTTCAAAGCCGGATAATGTCTGCTGAGGAGGCAGACATTATCCGGCTTGCATTAACTGTTAGCTTGCACGTCCTCTCATTTACCTATATCTATTTTGACAATAAGCATGCGTCGTAAAGTAAAGTAATTCATAAACTCTGACAACAGCCATAATTACATAAGTGTCAAACTGCAAAACCAAGAGCTGCTCCTTCAAGACATGTGCTGCAGGTTATTTTTAGAACGTAACCAGCGCGATAAACGAGGGACCACCGCAGTGGTCATTTTCTTTTACGATTATGATGCTTTTGACAAATATTATGACTTATTATTGTCTATGAAATTAGGATATCAAAATACAATGTGGTAATGAACAGCTCATCCTTTTTGATTTCAAGCTGATTGATATTCATGGCAGACCTGTGATGTTTCCATAGGGACTAAAGAGACTGATGACCATCTGCCAGAAGCACTTCCCCACCAACCCGTCCAAATGTGTGGAATACAACGCTCTGTGAACTCTCCGCTGGTGCAAGAAGATTTATGATTCATTTTGAGTTTGACTGGATTACTAAAGCTCCTGAGGTTTTTATTCTTGTCATTTTTCAGTGTCCATCACGGTCAGAATGTGTTACGTGCATGTGTAAGTTTTATTACACAATTCTACACAATTCTATTATGTATTACTTTAAGTCTCTTTGTGGAAAATAAATGTGTTGATTATATTGTTCCGAGTCTTTTCTGGTGATGCACAATAATATTACTATATAGAAGAATCAGAATTAGTTTTTTTTATTACCTACAATGGCAATTAATGCTTTGGTATCTCACTTTCAAATCCCAAAAATAGACTTGGGTTATAAAATGCTTGTTACTTCTACTGGTCTTAAGCAGATGGTTCAATAATCTTCAGATAAATGGGTCTTTTGGTTTCTGTCACGTAATTAAATCATCGGAAAAGTGAAACAGAGCGGACCAACCTCACTCAGCCAATCAGCTCTCAGCCCACATGGATTTCTATTGTGGGCTGATTTGTTCACGACATTTAACTTTTATAAAACTCTTTCTGTGTGGGCAAACCGTATATAATTCTGTAGAAAAAAATATGTGCCGCAGCTTTAAACAACCAACTAAACCGTTTATGTCATGTACAAAAAAATTCCTGCACTTATTTTCCAAAATGGTCTTGTCTTTTCAATTAGACGTGATATTTGGATCGTCTATGTGCTGTGTTGTTCTTCCAAAGGCTTAAAGCAGGCTCTTCACACACAGCTGCGTTGCTGAACGGGAGTGGGACTATATTTAGCGCCAAGTCTGTAAATAGTTCTTATTGATCGTTTTCAACCCTCTGAATGCGAGGCTGACGTCGCCTCGAATGGGAACGGAACTTATTCTTTTGTATTCCGTATGAGAGATTCAAATATAAAATACACAATGACTGATTCATGAACAGATTGCAGAGTGTAGATGATTGAATATGGATGATCTGTCGGAGCGTTTGTGTGGAACGGAATGTCATGTGGATTCCAAAATCATCAACCTCTTAATGTAGTCGGATTACGGATGGATATGAATTTTTTTTTACATGAAATTAAAGAGTAAAATAATTTTTGTCTGGAGCAAGGAGGACTTCAAAGTGTCCATTCTGAACTTCTTCCAATGGGGTCTGAGCATAACAGATCAAATACATCTCTGCTGACTTGTCTGATTACAGAGACATTTACAGCCAGTGCCGAATGCATTATGAACCATCACAAACCAAACTTTTTACCCCCGTGTTTGCTGCCCGGATGAATGTGGCTTATAATGACGGCATGAGGAGCTGCTGAGGGTCCCGCGGTGGATCAGCGAGAGCCAGAGGTTTGTGGATGTGAGCGTCACTGGCGTCAGAGCCTGAGCAGTCTGATATCTTTGTTGTTTGTTCCTGTCCAGTCTTTTTCATGTCCATAGACCTCTGTTTTTTTAAGTGAAGTTTATTAATAATAATAATAATAATACTTAAATAAATACCTACTTTTATTTTATTTTTACTTATTTATTTATTTGGAATAAAAGCCACTATCTTTTGAATCTTCAGTATAATCTTTGGCAACCTGTAAATTATTTCTATATATTTGGATTTTGCATTTTGATCCATAAACGTTACGCCATGCCCCGTTGTACGCTGACAATATTTTCTGTGTGTGTTTTATAACAAAATGCCAATTATTATCATTATTATTATTATATTTCTATTTCTGTTTGTTGTGTTAGATGACTGTAACAGGGAGACATTTTGCTGATTTTAACATGTTTTCTTTGGTACAAAAGGGGAAAATATTCTTGATCACTGTTGGCAACATACATCACAAAGAGACCTTGTGATGTATGTTGCCAACACTGATCAAGAATACACTTTTTATGTTCACCAGGGAAAATCTACAGATATAAATTCTGTCAAAAACCGAATTCAATCAGGTCAATCACGTTAAAAGCCTTCTCCATTAAGTTCATTTACAAATTATTTTTCTTAAGGTACAGTCTTGTGTAACTGAGAGCAGGAGGTCACACCGTGGCCTTTTCACACTACGTTACCATGGAGATGGGAGCTGTTCCGGGCCGAGGCGTCACCAGGACAAGGACACGATGGGGAAGAGAGAGGGAACTGTAGTCATATGAAAAAAATATTTGTGATATTAGGATTACTGTTCAAAATACTTGCATAGTACACAGACACAGAGGGCAAAAAAACAACATAATATATCCTTTAACCTGTCAAAGAAAAGAGTTGGAAGAATACTTTGTTTTTTGTTGCTAGTGTGATCTTTCTCTTTCTCTGTGTGGCGTGTTTAAAATGCTTCATCGCTGTAGCCTTCGAACAGTAAGTCCCACATTCTGTCCGGTTTCTCCCAGACCTCGTCCTGACTTCCTCTGGCTGCTCTTGTGACGTGGATCCTTGAAACCAGGGTTAAAACATGTGTACTTTTGTCTCTCTATATCTGTGACTCCTGTATCTGCAGGCTGGCGGTTTGCCCAAAGGAACACATTTGTCTGCGGCCGACCTTATACTGTAAATCTGTTGTCACATATGTTTAACTTTACCCAATCGCAACGTCAAAGGCCACGGTAACTTTGGAGGTTTAAGAGGAGAAAGAAAGACACACATATATGGATTTCCTTCAGTCTTTTCTCTGAGCCATAGGACGTCTAAGAGAGTTTTTTCTTATTATTATTATTATCAAAACATAATTCAAATACAGTACAGAGATTCAAAAAAGTATTTACACACAAGAGGATGGGTGGGTAAGTGGGCAGGGTCTGGATGGGATGGGGAGTGGACACAGTATGAGCAGACAAATGTGACAACAGACAAAAACATGGAGTATTTACAGTCCATTTCACAGTTGTAGGGGGGGGGATTATCGGGGCAAGGGGATGTGCCAGGGATCCATGGTGAGCGTGGTCAGAGGTTCAAGGTCAGTCCAGATGGTGTGAGTTGGATCAAGGTGTTGTGGATAAGACAGTTGGTCGCAGGCTGAGCTCTGTCGGAGACGTGGGCCATATTTTGCCCTATTCATTAGCCTGTGTGTGTGTGTGTGTGTGTGTGCGTGCGTGTGTGTGTATATGTGTGTATGTGTGTGTGTGTGTGTGCGTGTGTGTATAGATGAATACATTAACATAAATCAAAGCGTAGATGTTGATTATGAGTCATTTCTCAAGTATTTTTTTTTTATAAAGACCTGAAGAGATGTAAATGCATGTGAGGGGGAGTGGATCTCTGTCTCAGCCGATTCTGACAAAAAGCACTGACTGATTTCAAAACCTAATATTGCCGCACACACCACATGTTATTTTAACCTAGAATTTTTGACAGGTTTTTAAACAATTTAAAAAACAATTTAAACAATTTAAAACAATTTAAACAATTCTGACCCGTTACAGACATCTCTATATATGAGAAAGATTTATTCTGCTGTCCTCTTGGTTGCTCTTGGTCAGGACAAGAGCTGGAGAACTTTACCTCTGGTGCGTGTTTTGAGGGGTGGGGGAAACCGGAGCGACCAGAGGAAACCCACCCAGACATGAGCAGAAACATCATTACACAGAAAGGCCCAGGATGATACAGGAATCTAACCAACAACCTTCACACTCTCCATTCAGCCACATTACTGCTACTTTATCTAGAACTATAGACTTAAACGTGTGGGAAGCGGTTTTATGGGTTGGACATTTCTAGAATGAAAAACAAGTCATCCAGGGGCAGCACTTGGGCTTTGTTTTGGTCTAATGTAAAAATAAAAAAAACACCTTTTGGGATCAAAAACAACTAATAGATTCTGAAAAAAAATGTTATTACAGCCCTAGTTCAACTGTTTTCTAATTCATTGACAGGAATGTGAAGGAAGAGTGGTTTGTGTCAAAAGTGTGTGTTTAGAATCCACCTTCTGTAAGAGAAACACATGTTGAGCTTTAAGAATGTATTTTTGGAAAGAGTCAAGGTGTTTTATCTTCCTACATCACCAAAAAGTACAAGATTATTTCATGAAACAATCAGTGAAACCATGACATCTTAAAGAGAGTAAACGATTCCATGCAGTGACATCAGCAGCCGGTGGTGCACAGTTTTGTTGACAATAAACACAGAGATATTACAGGTAGGAAACAGTTTTGTTGTTGTCTATGTTCTTGAACAGACTCCATGTCATCACTGTCATCACTGTCCTGCAGAAGTACTCCTGTCTAAATCTGGAACAGTCTTCCTGAAAATGTAATACCCTGGCAGTTTTCAGATCCAGGTTAAAAACAGTTCTGAGGGTTACTGAGCCTTTTTCATACACTTTTAATATTTATGATTTTAATCCCATGTGTGACTTTAATGCTTTAAGGTTTTCAACTACTTGTGTGATTTTACTTTCACTGTTTTTAATCATTCTTGTGATCTTAGTGTTTGTGTAGATTTTTATGTTTATGCCTGATGTGATATGGGTTGTGAGGCGCTTTGTGTTGCCTTGTGTAGGAAAGATGCTCTTCAAATAAAAGTTGATTGAGTGATTGACTAATATTTCCCGTAGTTGTGTGTTGAATATGACCCTCACAGAACATTGAGCCCCTCTAGGTGAAGGTGGAGGGCCTGGACAGAAGGTGAGGGGCCCGATCCCTGACGCAGAGCGGACTGTGGCCTGGAGCAGGAGCCGCCTACAGAGAGAGTAAAGTAAACACACATCCTCTAGAGAAGGGCGTGATGCACACAGGCCGTAGTCCTGAACACAAGTTCCATGAGTGCACAGCAGGCGCCTAGCAACGACCAACTGTCCATCCACCAGCAGACAGAGAGAGGACCCCAGAGAGAGAGGGGCCCAGAGAGAGAGGGCCCCACAGAGAGAGAGATGACCCCAGAGAGAGAGGACCCCACAGAGAGAGAGGGCCCTAGAGAGAGAGGACCCCAGAGAGAGATGACCAGAGAGAGAGAGAGACAGAGAGAGAGGACCTCAGAAAGTGAAACAACTCTGGTCTTAAAAAAAAAGAATCAACTTCTAGAATCTGTCAGAAGTCCAACTGAACCTCTTTGGACAATCTCGTTCTTCCACAATTTCTCGACTGTATTTTTGCTGGTTGCAGGCGCAGGTTTCAGTCACATCCCGCTGCACAGACGCACATCTCCATGGAGAGCGGCATGGCAACGGCTTTCTTTAGCTGAAGAGACGAGGGGACAGAGTGGACAAAAGCATCCATACAACCAGCGCGGAGCAAAGATGAAATTACATAGGAGAAAAGAGGAGTGTCATGACTCATGAGGACGTCTACAAACACACACAGAAAAAACACCAGCTCTGTACGAGACTGGGGAGAGAACATTTGTTGACAATTTCCTAACAAAGATATATCTATTTTTGCAAGTAAACTCTTCAAACATAATTATTGGGGTCATAACATACATAATCTGTGGCATTTTTTTTTTTTTTTCTTGAACAGTGGTCCCAACCCTGGATTTGACCCCACCCTTTCTTTCAAGCCCCACATCCGCAACCAACATCACCAAAACAGCCTTCTTTCATCTTAAAAACATTGCCCGTCTTCGCCCATATCTGTCCTCCACCGCTGCTGAAACCCTGATCCATGCTTTCATATCCTCCAGACTCGACTTCTGCAACAGTCTTTTATACGGCCTTCCTTCATCTGATCTCCAAAAACTGCAATATGTCCAAAACTCCGCCGCCCGCCTCGTCACTCAGACTTGCTCCAGAGAACACATCACCCCTGTCCTTCATAAACTCTATATGACTTCGCTCCTCCATACCTCACTGAACTTCTACAGCCCTACAGTCCCTCCGTCGACTCTGATCTGCAGACTCACATCTCCTCACTCCCACCGTTAAATCCAAGCACCGAACCTTGGGGGCGCCGAGCTTTCGCCACCTCTGCTCCCACTCTGGAACTCTCTTCCCCCTAATCTCAGAAACTCGGACTCACTTAACTCCTTCAAAAAACAGCTAAAAACTCCTTCCTCCAAGCATATGACTCTTAGTTTACTCTTCTTTCCTGCTTTTAGATTTTTTAGTTTTAGATCTGTTTTTGTTTATCCGAGTCTAAACAAACTTTTCTTACTTGCACTGTTTTTACTCAGTTCTTCTTATTTTGTTTCTGAATCTATACCCTGATGATTTGGTTGCACTGAACAGCCATTGTTGTTCGAAGGAAAATATATTTGCTGATCACTCAGTTCGTCTGGTCTGAGCGGAGCCTTACTTTGGAAAATATTGATTCTGATGTTCTAAAAATACGAGTGGTCGATCGTACCTCTGCTCCCACTCACAGGGGTCTTAAGTGGTCTTCTCATCTCATCACTTGTAGAGGGATTAGTGGGAGACAAAAAGGAGCTAAAAAGCACAACCATAAAATCTTAGTGAAACATTTTTCAGAAGAACCGCATCATAAGGTTAAAAGTAAATATAAATAATGCATTGATTTTAAATAGGACTTTTTTGAACACTAAACTAAACTACTACTATAGCCACAGCTGACCTTGGGCACACTGATAGAAGCGCGGCAACCAATCTGCACTCAATCCAAGAATTGTGGGGGAAGTGTCTTGCCTGAAGACACAACAGCAGTTTGACACTTTACACCTTCAGCTTTCCCAATGTGCCAACTGGAGTCGCCAAAGGTCTCCCATCACTGCACTAACCAGGTTCTGCCCTGCTTAGCTTCAGGGGTCTGCCGGGGTCTGTCTTTCACGTAAAGGTGGCGCTACAATTTACAAAGTGGGGAACAGATTGAGTCTTGTAAGAGTTAAATCAGACACAACCTACTTTCTCCATCTAATTAGAAAACATTATATATTTTGCTAACTTAAGAAAGAGCCCTGGAGTCACTGTTTGATGCTTTGAGCTGATTGGCTGAGTGAACGGGGTCCTCTCATAATCACTTTTTCTACAGTTGTGACAGAGGCCAAAGATACATACATGTGAAAACTATAGAACTAACTACTTTAGACTAAGGAACTACTTTTACTACTGCTATTTTATTACTTAGTTCTCTTTTGTGATTTGAAACTTATGTACCCCAGTATTCTGCAGAGGAATTCAATTTGGAGATGACTATCAAAAACATTCATCTTTCATTGTGATGCACAGACCAACCTCATAAATTATGATATCATAAGAATTGGTGAAAAAGGCAACATTTCCTGACCACGCCCCCTCAAGTCCCCCGCGTTAACCCCTATTATGTTTGTCAACCGTTCAGTGGATCACTTCTGAGTCACTACTTCTACTTGAAACTTGGAACTAAAATATTTATCACTTGGTTTTAGGCACTTTTACCATCAAAGTGCATATCAACCATTTGGTAAATCCCTGCAATTAAAAAAAAATACTTAAATTTTACTTGAATGAAAGTTTATTTTAACATAGAATAAAAACAAAAGAATATGAGCAAAAAACTCCAAACGCCAAAAAATACAAGACAACAAAGAAAATAATGTCAACAACAAGACTTTAAGATTTTACCACATCTTTTTTGGAAAGAACCGCCCTCTTCACTTTTTGAAATAAACTCTCTGGTCTTATTTGAGGAGCACGTTTCACCAGAATGATTGACAATTAGGAGGGCCAATAGTCTTGATGATGCACCCGGAAGTATAAAATCTTCTTTATACCTTCGCCTACTCACGTTTAATACGTCATTTTAAGTCACTAATGCACTAGGATTGAAAAACCTGCTCTGCCACTCTTTCATTAGTTGCCATACATAATTATATCCTGTTTTTAACCTTACCATGTACATTTCTCCGGTGTGAGATCAATAAAGTTTATTATTTTATCTAATGTTCAAAAGACGCCAAAACGTATCAAATCCCACCCTTTCCCCCCATGTTTAAAAAAGTGTTATTACTGCTCCTAGCTTGTAGAACTTAAAAAAATAATAATTCATTTCTTTCCCCAAGGAGTGAACATTAAAGGGTTAAACACGCAGCAGTCTCTCTCTCTCTCCTCAGTCGCACACTACACACAGCTACAATAACAGACCCATGCCACACACGCACACGCACACGCACCATGCCTTCTCTCTCGCAGCCTGAATAGACCAGCGCGCTTTGGCACACATGGCTCTATTATAACATCGTTTGGCGCGAATGGATCTATTTTAACAACATCGTTTGGCACGCATGCTCCCAGCGCAGGCATGGATCCAGCTCAGAGCGGGACTCAGCAGCAGGGGCAGGGGCAGCAGCAGGGGCATCAGCAGCAGCAGGAGTTCCACGCTCTGGCGCTGGACACGGCTCTGAGCACCCTGGCCGCGCTGCTCGTCTATGTGGCGGTTAAAGTGAGCGTGGACGGGGTGAGGACGTGGAGGGCGCGGGTGTCGGTGCTGGTGGTGGGCTCCGGTCCCGTGGGGCTGACGGCGGCTCTGGTGGCGGTGCGCTCCGGGAAGGTGCAGCGGCTGACCGTGATGGATGAGAGGTGGGTCTGACGCACGGTCTGGAGAGGCACTGCGCGACTTTCTCATGTGGTCTGGTGTTGTGGCTGAGTAGAGATGTTGTTGCTCTGATGGGGAGGCGGATATTCATTTGTTTGTATGGTTGGATGTGTTTCTGCTGCTACTGGATCTATCTATCTGTCTCTATATTATCTATCTATCTCTAACATATATATCTATCTATCTATCTATCTCAAAATTATCTATCTATCTATCTCAAAATTATCTATCTCTAACTTAACTCTCTCTTGCTTATCTATCTATCGCTAACTTAACTATCTCTTATCTATCTATCTATCTATCTCAAAATTATCTATCTATCTCTAACGTATCCATTTATCTCTAACTTATCTATCTATATATCTCTAACTTATCTCTATATCTATCTATCTCTAACTTATCTATCTATCTCTAACTTATCTATCTATCTCTAACTTATATATCTATCTATCTCTAACTTATCTATCTATCTATCTCTAACTTATCTATCTCTAACTTATCTATCTATCTCTAACTTATATATCTATCTATATATCTTTAACTTATCTATCTCTAACTTATCTCTCTATCTCTAACTTATTTATCTATCAATGTTGGCTACGTCAGGATATACAATTTAAAACATGATTTTAAGTTTGTTCATGTCACAAGAATCTGATTTAGACTCTAGAGTTTTGAGTCTATTCTTTTGTAAAAATTTGCAGATGTTCTGAATAACTTGTACCTACTTCCTTTTGAAAAGCAAAAGGAGGGGTAACTATTCAACTTTGTCTGAGGGCTGGCTTTGACAATAGCTTGTGTATAGATGGACAAGGCCCCTCTTGCTCAATGAAGACCAATAAGGAAGTATTCATGGGTGAAGTTTTACTCCAACTCGTTCTGGCTCATATTGACTTGCATAGAAAAAAATAACTCCTCAGTAACCATGTCACACTCATCATTTTGGGCTTTAATAATCCACGTTTTAGAATGGATGCAATAATGGTGTTTATCATGAGGAAATTGGCTCTAGCTAATTTATGTTCACATCGTCTGGGAACAGATGGACAGATTATTAAAAAATACCGTAAATTTAAGACAGTGGTGATTTGCAAAGACCTGCACTGTACCATAAGTGAACAGACCGTGACCCGTGTGAATTCTATGATTTATAAACACAGGGTCCGGAGTGCGCTGCTGTGCCGGCCGCAGCAGATCGCCTTGGACCCCCGCAGTGTGAAGTTCCTGCTCCGGCTGGGGGTGGACTTCGACAACATGGAGGGCTGCTGGCGCGGTGAGCACTTCTTCACCCGCATCGGTGTGTTCCAGGAATATCTACTGAGCATCCTGGAGCAGAGGAAGCACAGCGTGGACGTCAAGGTGCAGCTGGGGACCAAGGTAAGGGACAACACTGGGAATTAAAATCATTTGTACACTGTGGCGCATATTTAGGAGAACTCACAACAGCAGCCGGTCACACATTAAAGGAGACGTATTGTGACCGTTTTTTTTGTTTTGAGTTTTTAACCATGTTGCTACAATGCCTTGTCAGAAACAGACTGTTGTGGTTTGGGTTTATTTCCTTTTTTATGTTGTATTTTGTTAACCCCTGTGTCTTCTTTAATGTGTTACTTCCTGTTTCCTGATTACCTGCCCCGCCCTCATCTGTATCACTTGTGTCTTGTTAGCCTTGTATTTTTCGACCCCGTCTGTTCCTTCACTTCCTGTTTCATCATTTTCTTTCCTTGTCTGTTTTATTTCCTGTCTTCAGTTACTTTTTGTATTCTCATATACGTTTTATTTTATTAAATCCATAATTGTTTAATTTTTGGGTTATTTTCCTTTTTCCAACCGTGACCAACCCTGAGTTTGTTTGTATTTTAGTATCAGAGGTAGTATTTATGAAACTAGAAAAGCACATTACACTACTGCCAAGTTGTTGAGGAATATTAATCATTAACATTGGAGAATGTCATCCAGTTTGCAAATATTTGTTTAATGTTTAAAATGTTACATAACCTGGCACCTCCAACAATACAATACAATTTATTCTTGTATAGCCCTAAATCACAACAGTATCATTTCAGAGGACTTAACAAAACCATTGAAATCACCAGCACAGATCAGAGAATCAAGAGTTAAGACACAAAAAGAATATAGAACACTTGTTTAAAAAAAGAAATTCCGTCACTAAATATAATGTCTTTGTGTGAAGGTGTGAGGGGGTTAGACTCAGATCCACCAGAGCCACATCCACAGGGGACTGTTGCATGACATAACATATGGATAATCAGGATAATCAGGTGTGCTGTCATTAACATCATGTAAATACTGTATGTTGTTTATACTGGATTGTGTTTCTTGCTGCATTGTACCTCTATTTTATTTTCTATGCAGGCAATCCTTTTTATTCAGTCTTGGCAATGGCTGGTCTGTACAATACATTTATTGTACAATGTCCTTGTCAACTAAATAAATAAATACAAATAAAAATGAAAATAGAGCCTTGTATCCACGGTGGTTTGGATTTCCTCCAGAATTGAAGGACTTGTTCACTGAGCACATGTTTCCAGACTATTTTGTCAAAATCCTCCCATCATTTTTTGCGTAACGTTTCTCAAAGACAAACAAAATACGGTGATTACTTCACCTCCTATGCCCAAGTAATAACACACAACTGTTTTAGAGTAAGTCATGTTTATTTAGTTAGTGCATTTTACAGACCAAGATCACCAAAGCACTTTACAATGTTCAGAACTCAGATGTTGTTCCATTCTCTCCACACAGAACATGGCGAAGACATTAATGCCTCCAACCAACACCATCCATTCATTCGCTCTTTACATTCATACCTATTGTACATGTTTTTAGTGGTAGGGGAAACTTGAGCACCCGGAGGAAACCTACATGTAAACACATGTTAACATCACTTAAAGCTGCACTAACTGACTTTGGGATTTTGAAGCCGCGGACTCGCTGGCCTCTCTCTTTCTGCTCCCCTCCCCGCACCCACGAAGCTATCGCCCCCCACACACACACCCACTGTTGGGACGGAGCTAGTGTCTCCCAATATGAATATTATGGATATATGGATTTGCACGTGGATGGCGTGACCATAGAACCATAGAACGGGAAGCACGGAGGAACGGGACTTTCTTTTGGATGTCCCACGAAGCTTCAGGTTAGCTCCGCCGCTTGTTGTGCTAACTCAGCCGTCTATGCTAATGGGCCTGTAGATTTCTCACGAAAGTGGGGGCTAGTGGTCCGCTGTGATTGGTCACAATCTGCGACCCGAAACACGTTCTCTTCCTTGTTTCATCAAAACTCAATCTAAAATATAATGTCACGCCAGCACAAATCTGTGCTACTTTTTCTTCAAAAGGACGTATATCCCAATGCACTACATGGACATGGATAGCATTTTCGTAATGAATAAAAAAATAAAGTCAGTTAGTGCAGCTTTAAGACCCCGTACAGGATCTAATCACTGAGAAGCAAGAGTGCTATCCACTCAGCCACTGTGTGTCCCATGGCCGTTGCTTCCATGTAGGTCAGGTGAAGAACGTTATAAAACTACACACAAGTCAAACAAGGGACAATACTTTGCATGTCGCCTGCGTCATGAGCCTCATAAACACTTTATGGCGTCACGGACAGAGCTGTTTCCTGCCTTCTTTTTTTGTTTTGCCTTCAAATCAGTTTGGGGAATTTCTTTATATCTTCAACTGTGTGCATTCAACATAACATAACCGCTGTCCCTCTTGGTAAGGAATAAAATAAGTTACCAAACCGCCGGTATGTAATGCATAGAACCTAGATTAGCATGTACCCAAGCCCCGGTGATCCGAGATGGCGCCCTATTCAAATGAATGGCCTGTGCTCAGTAGCGTATGGGACTTCACGGAGACGGAGTCTATATTTGGGCATCGTCTGGTCCTCCCGGTTCTGCGCAGTGGATGAGCTTCCATGATGCGTTGCGCTAAACGTGTGTGTGTGGCTTTCATGCACGTGCACAGAGGGGCTCGGCTGGGCTCTGACCAATCAGAGCTGCTTATCAGAGCAGCAGCTGAGCAAAATCAGCGCGGGAAGGAAAGGAGCAGAGTTTGTGGCAGTAAAGTGTAGATTTAAAGAAAACCGAAGGATTTAAGAAGAAAAAAAAGTTCAGGATGACAAGGGACACTAAAATCCCCACAAAATCCGATATTTCTGAAAGCTGTAGGTTCTTTGTCAGCTGAGGTCGAGTTGTTTTAATTTACATTGAGTTCTATGAGACTTTTTTCTGGGTAGCCCGCATGAATTTAGTCTGAGTACCACGGGCGCCCCCTGTGCCCATGGGTGGGACAGCTTTAAGCTAGTAATACCCTATCCAGTTATTATTATAGATCCATGCATGTACCAAACAACCAAACAATCAAACGGCTCCCCTCTAGTCCAGGGGATCATAAGACCAACAGATGAGACAGGGTTCTGACCACCGACCGTTGCTAAACCAGGACTTGTGAGCCATGACAGGGACCAGCTGGTGTGGCCATAAGCAAAACACCTGCCCTCCAGTGGGGCTTTCAACACGCTCAGTAGAGTATGGAAGGCACACCGCTTGACGTGAGAGTCTAAAATAATCTATAGTCAGTCCACATTCACACTGTTTCCTCACGCAGTTTCTCATCACAGAGAAAGCACTAGCAGTGTCCTTATTATATTCCACCAGTTTTTTTTCCACATTCTTAAACATCAAATACCAAAGTACAAACACAATGCACAACAGTAGTCCTTCTAAATCCTCATCCTTTAGTTATGCATGTGTTGATACAAGTATAAAAACACATGTCTTGAGCCTGCTTCCTCTTTCCTCTTTCCTCTGCACGAACACTCACTGTGATTGAGCGTGTTTCCGCCACATTAAGTGCTGTTGCGAACCCAGCGAGCGAACACGAAGTGGCTCTTCCATCAACCGGAGTTAAAGCCGAGCTCCCACCTGCTGCTCTCTCGCTGCTCAGAGACCGACTGACCTTGTTAATGAAATGTATAATGGCTCTCCGGCAGGATGATGAGTGGCTGTTGCTAAGTCGAGTTGTTATCTGAACTTCGAAGCAACACTAATTACAAGGAATGAATTAAGTTAGAAGCATGGCTAACAGCACCAATTTTCAAGTCCGTTTTTATGTCACGTTGCCATCTGTAAAGTAACTCGAAGTTCAAAAATGTAACTTGCAAAAAGCACAGGTGTATGGTTTTAAAAGTGAAGAGTAAAAGTGCTATTATCAAGGCAAGGCAAGGCAAGTTTATTTATATAGCACAATTCATACACAAGGCAAATCAAAGAGCTGAACAAAATAAGGAAGCATTAAAATCATAAATAATCACTGATATTTAAATAATCATAAATATCAGGCAAAAAAGCTCCCCTCTCTCTGGGGCCAGGACTCCCAAGATTCTGAAAATGTCTTGGGACTGAGTCATGGTTAAATAAAGGTAAATAAAAATAAAATATGTAAATAATAATAGTAAAATAATAATACAAGTAATAAGACTGAAAGATATATCAATGTTGAGATATAGTAAAATTAACAGCAAAGGTGTTAATATGAAAAAAGCAACCAAATAAACAATAAAAATTTCCGTATAGAATTGAGGTAGATTTGTAGTACAAGTTTTTTTAATTGCTATTTCTATTTTTCATTGAACTTTATATTATATGTAAAATACAATCCGTATTCGCAGGACTATAAGCCACTACCTTTCACAAGTGCTTTAAAGCCTGTGGCCTATGCAGCAATGCAGCCGATGTCTGTATCTGTATTGTGCTGGAGTATCTCCTGGGCACAGGGAGGAATGTGGACAGCTCTATCAGCTGTGGTTTATGTTTATGTGAACAGCAGACAGACCCACAAAATACAAGGGACTTGTTTATTCATAGGCTGTTGTCAGAAAAGAGATTATGGACGTATTACTGTGACTCAATTCAAGGTTAGTAGCTTTAAGACACAGGTTTATTGTCAAAATAGATTGGTAATTGAGTCCCGACATGGAAGCAAACCGTTGTCTCAGGCAGGAGGCTGCGGTCCATCAGGACTAGAACCTCCCTCCACAAGAACAGTTTCTTCCCCTCTGCTGTTGGACTCTTGAACACTTGAACACTTCTTAACCTCCCCGCCCTCTAGAAGTTCTACTGCTCTTTATAAAGTCACTTTACTGCCCATCATACGTCACTTTACTTCACTGTACGGCTGCCACCTTACATTGTGTGCACCATGTGCACTGTATATTGTAAATAGTAACTGTAACTCTATTTAAAATTTAAATTTATTCCTTAGAAATGTTTTTTATTCTCTATTCTTTATTATGCCTCTCTACCCTTACTTCTCTTTCTGACTGTTGCACTGAGCCAAAGCAATTTCCAAGTCTGTGACCTACAGTTACTTACGTGGCAATAAAAATGATTCTGATTCTGATGTTTGCCTCCTCAAAGATGTTATTTACAAAAGTTCATTACGACTCACAGTGAGGTTAAACACTGTCAACACTTGTCTATTGGCTTTGTTTTTCCCCATCAGCTGTTGGTTAAGTGTTATATTAACATTAACACCTACAGGTTATATTCAATTGCGGCCTATGGTGACAATATTTACTTTTAACATTTAGCTGGTGCACTTTATCTATAGATGCGTCCGTACAGTGCTGCAGTGACTTGCCACCTCTTATCCAGAGAAAAATCCACTGCTTAGACTTAGTTTGTTCACTCTGTTGAGATGGATGTTGGTGAAAAAATAGAAACAAGAAAAACATGTGTATCCTGGATGAGACACCGTAGGCTAAATGTATTTCTGTTCCGACCTTTGGAAAGCAGAGAATTGTTTGCACATGATCCAGCAGCATGTGTGGGGTCAAAGGAGAGGCAGCGTGAGGCCCTTTTCTCCAGAATGCCCCGAAAAGCAGCAGTTTCCTACAGAGGGCTTATATCAGGCACCTGAACCACACAGTAGTTGGTGTCTAATGCGCACACAATCACAGTCAAACATACAAAGATGATGACCAAATGGAGGCCAGGCGAGGTATGCTGAGCCGTTGTGAGTGTCCTAGTTTATTCAAAGGCGTGATGTAATGTGATTGTGTGGGATCATTTACACATGACCCAAAAGCTCAGACAAAGCTCCCTGTGTGGCCTGAAAACAGAAAATTACACATCAATACCTAATATTATATCTTTCTCATGTCAACTGCTACTGTACTTTATAATGGTTAAGCAAATGGCGGGACCCGGTCTGGACTGGACTAGAAGATCCACTATTGATTTAGAATGGGCTCATAAAGGTAGTAACTGTAACCTATAGAACTACCAAGCCCCGCCCACTTCACGGTCCGCTCCAGTTACCGCTGTGATAATCTTCATTCATTTTTCATAACGGAAAGAAAATGTGTCAACTACTATTCTCAGTGTGGTAGTTATTAACCCAATTAGCACATTTGATACACAACATTCTGCAAAAAATGGGTTTCAATAAAAAATGTAGGTCTTGTGGTTATTATTCACATTAAATAGTCGTCTTTTCTTCTTTTAATAATCCTTTTTACACCTCTGTAACCGCATGTATCACTGCTGTGTTTAGAGACAGACCTATATATACATATATCGGTCCTCAACATAATCACTTTGTTCAGACCAACCTACCAAAAAAAAATCAAAACTTTCATCCAATTAAAGTATTAAGAAATGCGTGTATTCATTGATTGGTCTTGATTGTTTTCACTGCTTTTGACAGCTGCAGCAGTGCTCAGACCAGGTTTGATATCTCCGTGACCGCACTTCAGCAGTTGTGAGTCCAGGTGGTTAGAAAAGTGTATGAAGAAATCCTGTATAATGGTTTAGATGGTGGACCCCTGGTGGCTGGACTGTGACCCTGCATCAACACAGTCAGCATGGCCTTGGAATAATCAAGGTCAGGAGACAATGAGAAACTCTGTACATAATGAGCCGGAGAAATGCAGTAAGATCAAATACTGAAATCTTATGTGAAGAGATGTCTTTGTGTGACATCACAGAGTTTCCGATGTCTCCTAGATACTCTTTGTACAGAGAAGAGAGTCGATACTAATGTATTTTTGTCTATTTTATTCCAACTTCAGCAGTTTCTCCCTTTGGCACTATTTTTTGTTAGTTAGATAGTTAGAAACATTTATAATATATGTACTTACGTGTTTGTATGGATGTGTTTCTGCTGCTGGACACCTTCATTTCACCTACAGCGGATCAAGAAAGTATCTATCTATGAATAAATGTCCATGTTTTGCCTCTGAAAACCTGGTAGCTTCACTCAGCTCCTCTCTGGCAGTAGCGACATGATCTTTTTGTGAATTCATTTTGGGCTGAATTAAGCTTTCAGACCTAGTTATGATGTGAACCCTTGAGATGTGTGAGTTCTGACACACAAAAAATACATTTAAAATATACAAGCGACCCAGATATGCACTTTAATTATAGTGACATGTTTTCTCTGTGCATTTTATTGTCTATATTTCCCTGTGTGTACCCTGTGTGGTTTCTTATATTACTGCTGATTGTTTCTGGTTTTGCACATTGACAATCGTTGAGTCAAAGCAATTTACAGCGAGTCCAAAGCATTTCTCCTGTGCGTGTCCTGTCCTGCTCTGCCCTTTTCAAACCGCTGTCTGCTTTATTAGGCCTCTGAAGCATCCACAGCAAACATTATGACCTCCTGCTCCCTCTGACACACGACAGCTGTCACCGGAGTGGCCTCGGAATCATAAATGTGTCTTAAGTAAATTCTGGCTCTAACTAATTGTGTCTCCTATTACGTGTGTGTGTGTGTTTGTTTGTGTGTGTGTGTGTGTGTGTGTGTGTGTGTGTGTGTGTGTGTGTGTGTGTGTGTGTGTGTGTGTGTGTGTGCGTGTGTGTGTTTAAATGGGGGCAGTGTTGAGCTGTTTGTCCCCTTACTCAAATATGATACTAAAATACTGGAATTGCAATTTCATCTCCACTTCAATAATGTATTTTGTTTTTTATGTTGGATTTTTACAGTCAACACATTTTAATTTCAAAATAAATCTACTCCTTTTTATCATCTCATTTCTTTGTTAAGCCTTTTTTTCTTTTTTCCCAAAGTTCCTTACCTTTTTCTACTTTTTATAGATTTTTCTGTTATTTATTTTGTAGTCCTCTATCTCTAATTAGTCCCCGGGCCCTACCTTTTGTCTATTTCTCATAATTTCTGAACAAAATTAAACATTTAGAAGTATTTATTTTTATATATAATTTTAAGACGCATCAACGCATTTCAACAACAACAGGTTCTAATTGAAATAACCCCCCAATCATCCACAACATCCAGTGGAGCAGACGGCTGGCTTCAACCTCACCTTTTCACATCCATACAGCGCTCCCTATACTTCTCTGTAACACAATGCAATCCACCTGCTGGAGTTTAGTTAGAAACTGTGCAAACTCTGTGTGATACATATGGATACTTTTTTTCAGCTTTCGCTTCAATAAATGCGAGTGATATGTGTTTGGGGCGACAGTAGCTCAGTTGGTAGAGCATTGGCCTTCAGGCCTGAAAGTCGTGGGTTCAATTCCCACCTCTACACCTTCTCCACCGTCTCCCACTGATGACTGCTGTCGTTGTGTCCTTGGGCAAGACACTTAACCCCACTTTGCCCCAAAGCCCCCACTGAAAGATCAAGGCTCTGCTCACACTCAGAGAGCAGCCGTCCTCCTGTGGACTCACCACCTGCAGAGGGTCAGTGAGGGGCTGGTGCTATGAGACTTGGGTGGCATCTCTGACTGCCACCCCCCTGACCCAGAAATGGATTAAAGGGTAGAAAATGGATGGATGGATGGATATGTGTTTGTTTGTGAGTTTAGATAGTGCTAAAGTCAGCTTCATTTCATCTAACAAACTGGAAACCCAAATGAGAGCCACCTTCTGTTCTCTGATTGGATATTCAGCTTGACATAAATACTATGTATGTTATATTTTTACTCTTTTTCCACTTAAAAATTTGGTTCAGAAATGGACAAATATATATTTTACATGTTAACAATCTCAGGACACATAAAAAACAAAGTAGATGCAATTTAAAATGAATTGATTACATAAGGTCACTTTTTAATTTAAAAGTTGTTGATCAGTTTGGAGATTGAAACTAAAATCCCAGATTTTTATTGAAAAAGCCTTGTCACAAGTCGGGCTGACTCTATCTTCTGTGTCCCTGCAGTTCTGTGAGGAGTACCTGCGGCGCCTGCCCTCCGCAGACTGGCCGGGGGTGCTGGTGGTGGCTGACGGCTCCTGTGGAGAGTCCTGCTCCGTGTTGGGGCTGAGCTCGGACTACAGCGTGGAGTCGTGTCAGGCCTACGGAGCCAACGCCACCATCGAGAGGCTGGACCAGAGGCAGGTCAGCTCCGAGCTCACTGCATGGCCTGTCTGTGGGGACTGGGTTTGGGATCTGAATGTTTGCGGTTTTGTCTCTGCACATTGCTGGCACACACACACACACACACGGCTGAACGATATTATCATTATCGATATCAAGATAGGAACATTCAATACTTAACTTACACCTGTATTCCAAGAGCAGGTTGTTGTAAAGAGCATGTTGTCCTTTCACAGCCCAGAGTCACAAAGCTTTACGATTGCGACACAGAAAGGCCCTGTCTGGAGGTGGATTCAAACCCAGCACATTCTTACTGTGAAGCATGTGCTAACCACTGCGCCAATGTGCCGTCTGAAGGGGACATAACCTAAAAAAGTTCTCAGATTTTGTCATATACAAATATCACACACACCCACGATTCATGCATGTTTGAGTTTTTTATATGCTTGTTTATGCACGCCTCCATTGCTCTCCCCTCAGTCCGCTGAGCGCCGGCATATATACAATCAGAGGACCTTATATATACAGTGCCTTGCGAAGGTATTGAACCTTTCAACATTTCGCCACATTTCAGGCTTCAAACATAAAGATATAAAAATTAAATTTTTTTGTCAAGAATCAACAACAAGTGGGACACAATCGTGAAGTGGAACGAAATGTATTAGATAATTTAAACTTTTTAAACAAATAAAAAACTGAAAAGTGGGGTGTGCAATATTATTTGGCCCCCTTGCGCTAATACTTTGTAGCGCCACCTTTTGCTGCAATTACAGCTGCAAGTCGCTTGGGGTATGTCTCTATCAGTTTTGCACATCGAGAGACTGGAATTCTTGCCCATTCTTCCTTGCAAAACAGCTCGAGCTCAGTGAGGTTGGATGGAGAGCGTTTGTGAACAGCAGTCTTCAGCTCTTTCCACAGATTCTCGATTGGATTCAGGTCTGGACTTTGACTTGGCCATTCTAACACCTGGATACGTCTATTTGTGAACCATTCCATTGTAGATTTGGCTTTATGTTTTGGATCATTGTCCTGTTGGAAGATAAATCTCCGTCCCAGTCTCAGGTCTTTTGCAGACTCCAACAGGTTTTCTTCCAGAATGGTCCTGTATTTGGCTCCATCCGTCTTCCCATCAATTTTAGCCATCTTCCCTGTCCCTTCTGAAGAAAAGCAGGCCCAAACCATGATGCTGCCACCACCATGTTTGACAGTGGGGATGGTGTGTTCAGGGTGATGAGCTGTGTTGCTTTTACGCCAAACATATCGTTTTGCATTGTGGCCAAAAAGTTCGATTTTGGTTTCATCTGACCAGAGCACCTTCTTCCACATGTTTGGTGTGTCTCCCAGGTGGCTTGTGGCAAACTTTAAACGAGACTTCTTATGGATATCTTTGAGAAATGGCTTTCTTCTTGCCACTCTTCCATAAAGGCCAGATTTGTGCAGTGCACGACTGATTGTTGTCCTATGGACAGCCTCTCCCACCTCAGCTGTAGTTATCTGCAGTTCATCCAGAGTGATCATGGGCCTCTTGGCTGCATCTCTGATCAGTCTTCTCCTTGTTTGAGATGAAAGTTTGGAGGGACAGTCGGGTCTTGGTAGATTTGCAGTGGTCTGATAGTCCTTCCATTTCAATATAATTGCTTGCACAGTGCTCCTTGAGATGTTTAAAGCTTGGGAAATCTTTTCTTTATCCAAATCCGGCTTTAAACTTCTCCACAACAGTATCTCAGACCTGCCTGGTGTGTTCCTTTGTCTTCATGGTTCTCTCTGCGCTTTAAACAGAACCCTGAGACTATCAAAGAGCAGGTGCATTTATACGGAGACTTGATTACACACAGGTGCATTCTATTTATCATCATCAGTCATTTAGGACAACATTGGATCATTCAAAGATCCTCACTGAACTTCTGGAGTGAGTTTGCTGCACTGAAAGTAAAGGGGCCAAATAATATTGCACGCCCCACTTTTCAGTTTTTTATTTGTTAAAAAAGTTTAAATTATCCAATAAATTTCGTTCCACTTCACAATTGCGTCCCACTTGTTGTTGATTCATGACACAAAATTAAAATAGTATATCTTTATGTTTGAAGCTTGAAATGTGGCGAAATGTTGAAAGGTTCAAGGGGACCGAATACTTTCGCAAGGCACTGTATATCAGGTTGCACTTTCAGGTTGCACTTTGTCGCCTCGCTCTTGGAAACTGCCAGTGAAATTCTTTGTGATTAATGTGGAGGATTGGATTCCCCACAGAAGCAGTAAACATCTCTCGTGTCAGAGCAGAGCGTGACCACAGCAGCTCTCTGTGACTGCAGGTGACGGCAGGACACAGAATATTGTACTGAGTATGACATTGGCCGAGAAAAAAGCAGATTATAAACAGGATGACGAGGACCATTTGGGGATCTGGATCATGTTCATTTACTTTGAAGCAAAAATATTACCTTCATGTAATCTTTTGCATACTTGTCTGTAGAGATCAAAAATACATGTGAAACTAGTGATAGTGGCAAACTGTTGTAAGAGCAAGAAACTATTTACTGATATAACACACTTTTTATTGTGGTTTGAAAGTTGGGAATAACAGCTCTAACACAATTGATGAATCCAATTTGTTCTTTAAAAATGCAGAGCCAAAACAAAACAGTATTTCACATTGTTGCATTTTATATCTGCAAAATCCACAAGATGTATAATGGTGGATGATTCACCGCTGGTCAAACGCACAAGTCAAGGTGAGGGCTCAGCATCACCATGACCATACACACACACACACACACACACACACACACACACACACACACACACACACACACACACACACACACACACACACACACACACACACACACACACACACACACACACACACACACACACACACACACACACACACACACACACACACACACACACACACACACACACACACACACACACACACACACACACACACACACACACACACACACACACACACACACACACACACACACACACACACACACACACACACACACACACACACACACACACACACCTCAGCAGGACCACGGCTCACTCCGCATGCCCATCACGTCCTCAGAAGATGGGCCACGGCAGCTGTTATTGGCCCCTGCGCTGGATGTTTCCTGTCTTGATTGAATTTACTGTAGCGCCCAGGATATGACCTGTCTGAACTTACCCCGCACCCACACACAAACAAACACACACACACACGCACACACACGTACATTATATCTGTACAGTTGAGCTTGAAAGACAGTTAACATGTTTTTCACAGGGATGCAAGTTTTTTTTTTTTTTTAACTTGACACAAATATATGAAATAGAATGTTGTTATTTCCCGTTCAGCCAAAAAAGAAAATGAGTGAGTCACAAGATGAAGTCAGCTGATGTGGTTTGTGGTTGATTGAGTAACTGATTGTTTGTTACTTTCCATCCATCCATCCATTTTCTACCCTTTAATCCATTTCTGGGTCAGGGGGGTGACAGTCAGAGATGCCACCCAAGTCTCACAGCACCAGCCCCTCACTGACCCTCTGCAGGTGGTGAGTCCACAGGAGGACGGCTGCTCTCTGAGTGTGAGCATAGCCTTGATCTTTCAGTGGGGGCTTTGGGCAAAGTGGGGTTAAGTGTCTTGCCCAAGGACACAACGACAGCAGTCATCAGTGGGAGTCGGTGGAGAAGGTGCAGAGGTGGGAATTGAACCCACGACCTTCTGGCCTTAAGGCCAATGCTCTACCAACTGAGCTACTGTCGCTCCAGTTGCTCTGTCGCTCTGTTACTTTCCAATTTTGAGAAAAGAGAGATGTGTTTTTTTGCAGCAAGCATCATTTCACAGCCAGTCCATGCACATCCCTCCTGCTTCCTGATTGGACAAAATGAATTAAAATCCCTGATAGACTGACTAAATTTGAACTACTCTGGTCTCTTTTGCCGCCCCTTCATCTCAGTGGGACTGTCCTGGTTAAATATAGGGGAAAAAAATCTCATCTCTGCCCTGAAATAACTGACCCATACTGGGGTCACTTATTTCAGGGTGTGGGACTGTATTATTCAAACCGTTTCAAAATTTGTACCATGTCTGTGTTTGTGTTCACGCTGACAAATGTGAATTGTGCAGAAATAAATAATCAAATAATCAAAAATGTATTCATATTTGATATAAATATTTTGTTATTTATTATCTGCTTTAACTTGTTTGCACCGAGAGCCAAAGCAATTCCCTAGTTTGTGACTTCCTGTTGCTCACATGACGATAAAAAAGATTCTGATTCTGATATTTTCTAAAAACACGTACTATTTCTGTACAGGGCCAGGTGGTCACAATATGTTTTCCTTTAAGATGAAACACATTTGAAGTTGTACAGACCTCTTTAAAATGTCAAATCTATTACACATTTTGTTAGAACGGATTTCTTTTTTGTGTTTTTACATTGAAATTAACTGCTATTTGTTTTTTTGGTGCTCTAAGAAAAATAAATGTTTGGAATTTACACTGACTAAACTTGACATTATTTTCCTTCTTTTTTTGTCTAACTGCTTGTATATTATTTGTTCAGGTGCCCACTCCGGAGATCCGCGCCCACAACCTGTTCTTCGACCTGTCAGCGTACGGCGTGGAGGCCCTCCGCGAGCACAAGAACCCCACGGCCAAACCTGGCTTCCACCTCAAGATCTATGGCACCCTGAGGAACCGCTACATGGCCCTGGTGTGTCCCGCCAGCGACGCCAAGATGGTGCGCTTTCTCCGCCACACGGCCAACGCCTCGGTGAGTGCGGCCAGTGAAAAAAACTAACATTTACTATTCTTGGGTTTCAAATGACGTCAGGGCAGTGGCGCGAATAACAAACGTAGGACAGGATGTGACGTTCCCTGGGGGTGCAGTCTGCCGGGTTTATACACGGAGATACTGTATAGTAGAAGAAGAAGCGCTGTCAAAATGCCATCTTTTTGTGCGGTGTACGCTTGTAGCAACCGCGCAAATAGAGAGAAAGAGAAGAGTTTCTTCTGGGTTCCAACTGTGGTCTCATATAAAGGAGTACACTTTGAAAAAATCACTCGAATGAGGCGGGCGAGGTGGATCAAGGCTTCCTCTTCTTTCCCTTCTTTCCCTTCTTCCTCTTCTTTCCCTTCTTCCCCTTTCTTTCTTCTTCTGTCTTCTTCTTCCCCTTCTTCCTCTTCCCCTTCTTCCCCTTTCTTTCTTTTTCTTTCTTCTTCCCCTTCTTCATCCCTAACCCTTCCAACATCTATGCAGCCACTCACAATGGCTTCAATCATTGTACCATTTCTAGTTTGAGAAATATTTTTTAGTACTCCCTTAGAATTGAGTGTCCCCGATTAAGATTTTATTTATGATTTTAATGCATTCATATTTTGTTCAGCACTTTGAATTGCCTTGTGTATGAATTGTGCTATACAAATAAACTTGCCTTACCTTGCCTTGATTTAAGGTTTTCAATGAGAGCAAAAATGGGAGAGTTGTCCCACCTCTGCTCATTCGCCCCCTTCTGGCCAGTTTAATGAAACCCAAGAATACTTTTTTATACTAATTAGCTGGCTCGATGCTCCAGATCAACTTTGACACCGCTGCAAAGATGACAACATACTCTTTACAACAACCCGCTCCGGGAACACAGGCGTATGTAAGCATGATTCATATACTGAGCAAATACACGCCCCCGCCTATTGGAAAAGAGGGTGGGGCCTCTAAAATAAACTGTATTTGTTCCACACGAGTGCCTTGACACAAAAACATGTGGCTTCAGAAGCTCAAACTGCTTTCATAAAAAAGTGACGATTGGTTTCTAGATTAATAAGAATAAAAACGTCACTTAGTTTGGAATATCTCAGGAACAGAGGCACATAGATACACATGGTTTCCACCTCCTGACAGATGAAGTGTTATGTTTCACACCTGGTATAGCACGATGCCAACCTACGACAAAGAATACTCCAAATGTTGTGAAAAATAGTCTAGATTTCTGGAACTTGAGATCAAAGCTGAGGAAAACAGCCTGGTATTCAATGAGTTCATGTTTTGCTGTGCTCTTTCCCTCTTCAAATGAAAGAAACCATATCCTTTCATACCATATCATACCATTTTTAGATGATCAATTCTATTTTTTATTTTTGCTGCTACTGGACATCTATGCTATCTATCTACTGTATCTATCTACTGTATCTATCTATCTATCTACTGTATCTATCTACTGTATCTATCTATCTATCTACTGTATCTATCTACTGTATCTATCTATCTATCTATCTATCTACTGTATCTATCTATCTATCTATCTACTTTATCTATCTATCTATCTATCTACTGTATCTATCTATCTATCTATCTATCTACTGTATCTATCTATCTATCTACTGTATCTATCTATCTACTGCATCTATCTACTGTATCTATCTATATACTGTATCTATCTATCTACTGTATCTATCTATCTATCTATCTACTGTATCTATCTATCTATCTATCTATCTATCTATCTACTGTATCTATCTATCTATCTATCTATCTACTGTATCTATCTATCTATCTACTGTATCTATCTATCTATCTATCTACTGTATCTATCTATCTATCTATCTACTGTATCTATCTATCTATCTACTGTATCTATCTATCTATCTATCTACTGTATCTATCTATCTATCTATCTATCTACTGTATCTATCTATCTATCTACTGTATCTATCTACTGTATCTATCTATCTATTGCAGTCAATAATTCCCTTTGACTGACGTGTTCGAAAATGGATGCAGAAGTAAGGCAGAGATCTTCAAGTTTAACATCTGTATTTCATTTATCTTTACAATCAAATAACAGAAATTCAACCAGCTCCTATACTATCCATGTCCCTCTCTGGCCCTGGTCTGCTTCTCCAGTTCCCGCCTCCAGCCAGAGCATAAAAAGAACAGGAAGGAGGGGAGTGTCCTATCAGCCAGCTTCCGGTCTAGGGTCCAGCCTTTTCCTCCGTCTGCCAGACTCCTGATGGAGTGAGGTTGAAAAGTGCAGAAGTCAGCAGGCCAAGACTAGGGGGGTGAAATACAAACAGCAGAATCCATCTGGTGTCCAGTTGCTGGCACAAGAAGACACCTAAAATAAAATAAGAAGGACTGGCCTCCCACTTAGAGGTCGTTTAGGTCATAAAACACATGGTTTTAGAATGTCATGTATTTATAAATACAACAGTTTCCCTCTTTTGACCTGATTAAAAATTAGGTCACAATCCACCTCGTCGTTTATCATCAATACTTGTGCTTAGTTCCGGCTTGATATCTGTGAAGAGTTAATACAGAGAAAACAAACAACACACAACAAACCACATTTTTACCATTCCTTCAATACTATTTGATGACCACTGCTGTGTTATTCTGATTCTTCTTCAACCCTGTCTGTAATGTATGCACTAAAACTATTCACTATATAGTTTAAACTATTCTAATCTATTTACAAATATGTTTGCATATTTTTGCTTTTATTGAGCCCTATTCTTAAACATATGTTTCTATCTAATAAATCTATCTATACTGTGGTTTGCTTTCATTATCAGTGGCTTTGGGCCATTTCGTGGGGCTTTGCTCATTTTTCCAAATACATTTTGTTGAACCAGGAAGTGCTGTCCCTTCCTCCTCTCAGACCGTTTGGGATGAATGTACATCGTTAATCAAATTGGTATTATCCTTACAAGAGCTAATCCATTTTAGCAGGTTTCTCTGGGGTCAGTCCCTTTACAACGGTATTTTGATTCTCTAATCTGTTGCTGCCAAATCGACAGCTCTTAAAATTCTCAAAAAATACCTAAATATCTACTTTTGTGCTATACCCAAATACATTAAAATGCTTTTAAATGTTTTTGAATCTCTGTTGTTTCTAATCTATCTCATTAATCTATCTCATTAACTTTTGGCATTGTTACCATTCACCTATGTTTGAAACAAGCGAATTTGACAGTATCTAATAAACCTGTGCATAAACTGTAATGAACTTCATCTACCTTTGAAGTAAATACTTTTGGACATAATATGAAGGAAATGGTCCTTTCACCGCTTGATATTAGCCCTGTGTAAAAATAATCTCTATTTTTGAAAGCATCTATCTATTTTATACTCTATTGTGACTCCAAATCCTGGTTGTAGTTTGAGCCAAAGCATATTCCCAATTTGTGAGTTCTGATTGTAACAATTGCATTGGCAATAGACGATTTTTCATTGGCCGGTTCTTGTTCTGCAAATCACTATTTTATGTATTGTATCTCAGACAATTCCAAAAACAACACAGTCGTTCTCCAATATTAAAGACATGAATCTATTCAATTTGCCTGAAAGGGAGCGGGAGGAAAAGAACTATTTTAAAACCGTTCTCTACAATTATATGGCTATGAAATTAATTATTTAATAAACAAAAGCACATTCATGGCTTCTGTCCGCTGCTTATAGCTGTTTAAAGAGTTGTCCCAAACTTTAATATGTGTAAATACATCAGCTGTTTGTAATAAACAATAACATTTAACCTGTTCTCCAATGGAGCAGCTTAGAGGCTGCATCAAGAGCAATGTTATATTTGAGCTATTTTTAGATTTAAAATTGTGTTAAAGCCTGTCGTTCTATGTCTGCATTTTAATACTACTCTCTATAAACACATCTGCACTAGTTCCTACAGATGTGGAAAACAGAAACATCTAAAATCTGACTCTATTTGATTCCTTTTTACTTTAGTTATTAGAACAATTTGACCTTATTGATACTTATTTCCACAATAGAACTATTTTGATTATTCACTCCTGTGGACTCACCACCTGCAGGAGGATCAGTGAGGGGCTGGTGCTCTGTGTACTGGGTGCAGCTCTGACTGCCACCCCCCCGACCCAGAAATGGATCAAGGGGAAGAAAATGGATGGATGGATGGTTATTCACTAGTCTAACTATTATTACTATTGTTTATTCTGACACCTCTTCTTAGCGACCCTTCAACCTATAGCTCCTTGAATCCAATGACATTATAGCTCCAGACTATTTCATTCTATTCTATTATTATTATTATATGATCTATTATCTTAAAGAGTAGATCTGCTTGATGTTATAAGCGCTATTATTTCTCCTTTTGAATTTGCACAACACTAAATTTAGAATGACCCCCTATGGGACAAATATAGAATTTTATTTCATTTTGGCAACTCCGAAAATTACTTAATAATTTTCCCATTTTGCTTTTTTAGGCTGCCTTTTCTATTATTTATTTGTTCTTGTAAATATATGTTTTACACTTCTTTCTAATGATTTAGAAGGTTAAGGACCATGACCACCTATGACAATACAATACTCCCCTCTGTTGGTCATGGGCCAAGTATAAAACATGCATCTGTGTGTGTGTAGATTTACTGTTCCAATCATCTCCAGTTGTTCCTCCCGGATCGTCCTCAATTCATATTGTGGGCTTTGGTGCCAAAGTAGAGGCTCATTTCCTCATGATCCATACTACTGTCATCCCTGAAGCAGGGGTAGTTTATCTCTCATCTGAAAAAGAAACATTAGAACACAAAAAATGCCCACTTTCCCTGGCATTGTGCCGCCTGTCAATCAATCCAATTGGGCAAAACATAACGACATTGACAGACGGTGTGTGACATCAGGGCAGAGGCTGTAGCCAAATACAGACTTAACAAAATGTATGTTTCTAATTTTATACTCCCCTAAATGTGAGTTACAAACCAAAGTTGTCCTCCGCCCAATGACCGTTCACTGCGGTTGGACCGAATCACTGTCAGGACAAGCAGCAGAGGGAGGGACTCCCAATACCTTCAGCAAGGTATTCATCTCAGAGTACTTTCCGCAGAGTACTTTTCTCAGAGTACTCATCCCAGAGTACTCTCACTTTTACACCTGTTCAATAAAGCTTGTTATCTTTGAATCTCTAGTACTTACACCGTGTGCTGTTGACAAAAAATAATTATTCCATGATCACATTAAAACATTACAGAAAACATTTGTTATTCCATGATTCCGTTCAGCACTCCTCGTTCACTCCTCATTTCACAACACACTCACAACACACTCACAACACAGGCCGACTCCCCACGTTAGTATATTGGTCCAGAGTTTGTTAAGGTCAACGTAGTGTACTTGACATGACGCACAAACATATAACATACACAAACATATAACACACACCAACATATAGCACACACAAACATATAACACAGAAGGCCTGTAATTTTAACTTTGTTATATTTTTCCATGTCCAATTACAATTGTCTCATGAGCTATTTCTATTGTTGCAACTTTCAGAACATGCAGAGCTTTCCTACAAGGATCCATTTCAAACTTTAATGTTTAAACCATGTGGTCTGTACTCGGGCTTATCACAGACTGTGTCCCCTATATTTTTAATGAGCTCTTGTTACTTAAAAAAAACTCATGCACGTGCAATAAATGTTTTTTCCTTCTTTCTTTTTCTCTTTTTCAGTAAAGCCAGGTCGGATTCATAAAAAATTTAAATTAGTCTCAAACTTTAATACTTTACCTTTGTTTCACGTTCATGTGGAGAAAAGACCATTGTTTTATGTGTGTGTACTTGCACCAATCATGTCTCAGATAAACTGCCAACAGTTGTATCAAAGACATAATTGTCCTAATTGTTTCTAATTTAGCTATTTGGAAGAGAAACATGTCATAAAAGATTTCATAAAATGTCCCTACATCCTTGTTTTCAACCAATGGACCGTGGTGCGTTAGTGTGCCATCAAAAATGGTCTAATATCACCTTTAGCCAAGATTTTAGAAATACTCTATATTATTTTCCAGACCTCTTTTTTTGTCTGAACAAACCACTCTTGTACTAAATGCAGCGTCCATTAAAAGCTGCAGTTCTCTTTCTAGCACCAGTTTCAACTGTGCATGTGATTGTTTTTAAATGATTAACGAGCCACGGTTCAGAGGTTGAAAAAATCGCGTTAAATATCCGTATTACCAAGATCATGCAGTCAAAATCAATAATTCTAAACTTCTCCGCGTCTATAACTTTAAATAACAATAATAGTTTCAATAATAGAGCTCCTCTACCTTAAATATACTGCTGTTCTAATCTCCTTGTGTCTCATTCTAAAGTAAGAGTCTAATTAATTTTAACGATTGTCCTGTATTCTTTCATGCAGCTAAATGTAGTGTTATGAACGAATGACCTAAATGTGTAAATATGTCTTAATATGTCTCTGTGCGTTGTTTGTCTGTCTGTATATTACCGTCCGTCTGTTTCATTTGCCCAGCCACGTCCTCCTCTTATGGCGTCCGTTAATGTCTCTTTCTTTTACTTATGGCGTCTTTCAATGTCTTTTGTCTCAAAGTGTCCAATGTCTTTGCCTCAATGCCTTTTTACTTCCTCTTTCAACAATCACTTTCTTTCTTCTTCTTCTTTCAACAACTTTTCTCATGTCTTTCTTTGTCTCATTTTTGACGCACACAAATGTGTGTGTCCTTCTTCTTCTTGTTAGGTTTCCGGCGGTTGGCGGCCTATTTTTCGCATTACCGCCACCTTCTGTTCCGTAGATGGGACAACACTCATTTTGTGAAAAAGTCTGCGGTCTTTTCTTTGCCTCCTCACAGGCAGGAGGAGTCTTCTTCGAGAGTTCCTGTTAGCTGCTGCAGCCGATGCTGCCCCCTGCGACCCGCCGGGAGAGGGGGAGACGCTGATGGTCCGTGTTGATGGCGCCCGATTGAGGACTTGTGGCAGACGATTTTGGCACAAATGAAACAGACAAAAGTTTTCTCGGAAAAAACAGACAAACAAGAAGCACAAACAAGTGTGTTAATTACCATACAAAACCAATAATTAATTACAATTCAAGATAAACCTATGAAATAATTAATATTAACATTTTAAACATTAGATTCTGAAAACCGAATTTGCATTCAACTGCTATCCTAAGCCCTATTTTTCCAAAAGTATAATGCTCTCTAAAATCATTCTAACTTTTATATCACCAAAATGTAGGGAAAAAAACTTGTCCAGACGCCTTGGAGATAAAAAATAAAATAATGCCTCTTTATAATCTAACTCAAAGTTCTGTGATCCTATGACTCCATGTCAGTAACATTATCGTGTGTATAAATGTAATTTTCTACAAAAAATTTCTTTCTTCACGAGAGAGAGAGAAAGACAGAAAGAGAGAGAGAGAGAGAAAAAGAAGAAGGGGAGGGGCCTCCCGAACAAAGGAAAACATGGAGTCTGAAATACTTTCCTCGTTTTTCTCGTGACAAGGTTTTAATCAGTGGTAAAAGTTTTTCTCACGTCAAACGACACTTTACATTTTATCCTTAAATACGTCAGTAATGGAAAACATTACCATTTGCTACATGATTAATGTATCGAGAGTTCCAGCAGAATCTTTTTTTTTTGATTCTCTGTAACTATTAACATTACATCAGAATAAGAGAAAAACTCCCAGAACTGATCTTTTGTCATTTCTTCACATGAAACTCGTATACTACAGCCAAGTGGCTCTCTTTTTTCTCATTAATCAGATCGTTATTATCAGAATTCACATTTTAAATACTTGGCTTTTTTCTGTTTAAATTAATTGTACCCTTTTTCCCACCCCCCGGGGGATATGGAGGTTTCATTATCCTATAACTTCTGACCCTAAATCTGTCCCTATTTCTCTAATTCTATTCCTATTTTTTCACTAATTCACTTGTGCCTCTCTGCACTTTTAAGAAGGTGTGCCTCTTTTGCACTTCTAAACCCTGTGGCTCTTTTCCTGTATATTCTTTTTTAGAGGGGACCCATGCTTCCCTCAAGGTTCAAAAACGTCGAAAAACCTGACTATTGTTCTATCGCGTCCGATAGAACGCCCGTCACGGCGGTCGTCTGGCCACGCTGCAGTCCGCCGAGCCGAATTCTCTCTCTCTCTTCCATTTAAAACAATGTGCAGATTTTCAAAAGTAACGATCCGCTTACCTCTTTCGAAGAGAAGAGAGAAGAGAAGAGAGAATTCTCCCGGCCCACGGACCCAGTCTATATTTGAGCTCATCTCTGTCCTGCTCCTGCACCATCACATCGGGGGTCTCCAAATGCAGTCAATAATTCCCTTTGACTGACGTGTTCGAAAATGGATGCAGAAGTAAGGCAGAGATCTTCAAGTTTAACATCTGTATTTCATTTATCTTTACAATCAAATAACAGAAATTCAACCAGCTCCTATACTATCCATGTCCCTCTCTGGCCCTGGTCTGCTTCTCCAGTTCCCGCCTCCAGCCAGAGCATAAAAAGAACAGGAAGGAGGGGAGTGTCCTATCAGCCAGCTTCCGGTCTAGGGTCCAGCCTTTTCCTCCGTCTGCCAGACTCCTGATGGAGTGAGGTTGAAAAGTGCAGAAGTCAGCAGGCCAAGACTAGGGGGGTGAAATACAAACAGCAGAATCCATCTGGTGTCCAGTTGCTGGCACAAGAAGACACCTAAAATAAAATAAGAAGGACTGGCCTCCCACTTAGAGGTCGTTTAGGTCATAAAACACATGGTTTTAGAATGTCATGTATTTATAAATACAACACTATCTATCGGGCGGCACGGTGGCAGAGTGGATAGCACTCTTGCTTCTCAGCAAGAAGGTCCTGGGGTTCGAAATCTGGTCGGAACAGGGCCTTTCTGAGTGGAGTTTGCATGTTCTACCTGTGTCTGCAAAGGTTCCCTCCGGGTGCTCCGGTTTCCCCTACCACTAAAAACATGCACAATAGGTATGAATGTGAATGAGAGAGTGAATGGATGGTGTTGATTGGAGGTTGATGCGCCAGTGTGTTCGGCTTATAAATAAACATTACTTACTTACTTACTTACTACTTATCTATCTATCAATAATAAGCCATACTTTTGACTACAAAAATAATAGTACTTTTTATTGGTGGTCGAATGAGCAGATTATTGGCACGTATTAACATCCTCCATTTTAATCATTGTTTTTTTGCTTGTCAAATTATTAGTCTAGGTACAAACTACTGGTGAAACAACAAAAATACAACTAAACTAAACCCAAACATAGACCTCATCTGTACCTCATGCTGTGTCACGGTCCAAAATAACTTAAATAACATGACACTTCATTTGGATAAAATCACATCTGACTCACAGAAGCCAGTGTCAAACGCCTCCTTCTTCTTGACGGCAGTTGTTCTCACACAGGTATACACTGCTCTGTCTACGCGGCGCTGTTGCTATGTGGGTGGTCTGTCACTGCCCGGTTACTTGGAAACAGGTGACTTTGAAAAGTGGTTTGACAATTCTAGATAAACACAGTAATGGTCAAAGTGTCTGGATCTGTCTGAGTGAGAAAGACACATTCAGATTCAGATTCAGATTCAGATTCAGATTCATTTATTTGCCATTTGCAGTAAAACCACATTGGAAAAACTGTGCAAGACTACCCCGGTGTGCGCCAGACAGAGACGACACACACCAGAGCTCTTGCCACGGCGCCATCTTTCCGGCGCCATGCGACAAACAGTAGAATAAACAGCAGAGAGCAATAACATACAGGTTACAACAGACAGTTGGATAGAAAACATTGTGCTTTGAATAAACCACGGATTTTTTTTCGGGATGGGCACCTTCCGCAGCCGGCCCAATGTGGCTGTCAGAGGGGGGCGGGGTCAGGGAGGGGGTGAGCCGGAAACACAGTGAGGAGTGGAGGGGAGGGAGAGATCAGAGGGAGGCGGGGGGAGCGGGATCCAAGCTGGAACTGACTGAAAGAGCAAGGCAGTGCTCAATTGACTACTTCACACACACGATGAAAATACACTCTTAGAAGAATCTGAAATGATAAATGGATCGGTTTGTATATCTGGGGGCCGCATGAGGTCAAGTCTGGATGAAGCTGAGTCGCATTAAGGAGAATCACATGTTTGTGCGTGTGCAAAATAATGAACATTGGAGCAAACAGTTCTATGCACAGACAGATATAGAATCAAACTTCACGCTTTTTTACATGTTTTACTCCTGGATCAATAGAATCTGCCGCTACATTTCAAACTGTGCCATGCTCTTATTCTTTAATATTAGAATAGTACAAGAAGGACGCATTTGTGGAAAGTTTGAAGGTTGTTGAAGGTCATGAAGGTTTTTTGATCAAATAATTACTTTTATTGAACATGATTTTGACATAATGTATGCATGTTTCTATGAACAAAATGAGTCCAGCAGCTTCAAAACAATGTATAACGTGTCAAATATGCACAGACTCTCTGTGGGGGCTGCACTGACATTAATGTTTGATGTCCACTAGGGGGCCACAAAAAACCTTTTCTTGGGCCATTTTCTGCATCTTTGAAACCACTTGTCTAAAGTGTCCCATGATTCCATCAGGACCTGCTCACTTCTTCACCTCCCACTGCAGATTTACAAAGATTTTTGACTGTTCTGCCTTGAACGACTATGAGAGAGATTCCCCAAGCCCAAAAGCATGAATGGATTTACATTTAATGTTGTAAATGTCAAGGTAAATCTCACAACATCTGCCAAAGTTTACATAATTTTAAAGGTGTGAAATCACATCTATGATCACATGAACATTAAACATTATCAACTCGAATACATTGTTATTGGTATGTACTGTGGTAGGTGCTGTGTAAGATTACAGCCAAAGGAACAATATTTACATGTGATAAACAGTAGAAGGCTCTTCTCTGGGACGAGTAGGAGTCAGGTTTGTGGAGATGCTCTCACTTCCAGTTTGGACGCATATTTTCATACTTTTTTCTGTGCCATAGAAACAAGGTAGAAGAGTTTTCAGGGATGGACTTTATGCATCGATATACAAATACTGACAGAGTAATGTCAAAATGTCTCTCTCTAAAAGTGCTAAAGTTTGATTCAGACATTTGATCTGACGTTGCAGATCATGAAGAGCATTTTCCAGCAGGCGTTTAACGTGTACAAGACGGACATGGAGCCGCGCCTGAGTGATGTCACACTGCCCCAGCTCCAGTGCAGCCGGCGTCTGGTGGAGGTGCAGCTGTCCCAACGAAGGGTCAGTGCGGCCTACATCCACGGAGACAACGTGGCGGTGATCGTGGAGGGAGAGGCGGCTCGCGTGCTCAACTTCCACACAGGTCCAGTCCATCAATTGTTATTTCGAGTGGACTTTAAAAAACGATGTCACCATTTTGGGCTTTAAAAAACGATAGTTTAGCACTCTCTGTGATATATTAGGATATTTTTTTTGTAAATCTAGATATGAGCCATATAAGGATTGAAGATCAGATGCCTCCAGTTTTCCTCAGCAACCATCTCAGAGCACGTCTGCCCCCTGTGGAAGTAGTAAGTTCGGAAGTAATGCCCATTTAAATAAATTGGCTCCAGCTGCTTATGTTTGAACTGGCCTCTTCCACACTAAGACCACACTATGGGTGACGTCAGCACTTAGTCAGTCCACTCCTAATTTATGGACTATGGCCGAAAAGCCTCCATTATGCATTTGTCAAGTTTGTTGCTCAAATGTATGAATTTATAGAAAACCAATGGAGAAAAACACTTTTAGGACGAATCAGAACACCATAATCTCTGCTATGGGGAAGTTTCCAGGTTAGCCCTGGTGAATTTTAGTCTGCAGTAGCATGAGTGATCCACCAACATGCCACCAAAATAAAATACAAACATGCTCTAGATCAGCCATTCCCAAACTCAGTAACACCGAGGCCCCCTTAAAAATCTGACGGGTCTGCGTGGCCCCCCAAAATAATAACCAAGAAGACAACATTAAGAATAGGCTCTTCTGGTTATTTTATTTTGGGGAAATAGCCTCTGCTACATACACAAATAATTACAGTGGATTATTCAAGTCAAATAATGAACACAAATATTTTAATATTACAAACAAAACATTATAAATGTAACATTAAATAATTATATTATTTTTTTTATTTTTTTTATGACCTCCCGCGGCCCCCCTGCAGTACCCTCGCGGCCCACCAGGGGGCCGCGGACCCCACTTTGGGAGACACTGCTCTAGATGTATGTTTTACACAAATACAATTGGTATTGTTAGCCGCACTGAAGTCACAGAAGTTACAAAGCTTTAAAGAACGCTGTGGATGATGCTTGTCTTATATCGATTTGTATCATATAAAATCATCTTAGATGTCTTTAAAATCATGTCTGAAAATGCTTTTTATCCCAGCCACAGGCCCAGGTAAATGTGTTTGGTTGTTACACTGATAATCACATGTTAAACCATATAATCAAATGAACCATATGTACTAAATAAAGAGACACAAAAGAACATATGTATGACTTTTGGCTGGGCCAAAAGTCCAAAGATTGCAATTTCAATTCTCCACACTTGCAACACAAGGAAAGACACCAAACATGTGACAGTAACAGTGACAGGAGCAGCTCAAGAGGAGACACACTCCTCAGCCCCTCACATTAGAACAGAGAACGGAGGAACCCCTCTTTAATCGCCTTTCACAACTTCATTTAATGAGTTATATAAACTTGTGAAATTCTGTATACACCCCATGTTGTAACCAAACTGAATAAGAAAAAAAACTTCAATCATTTTGTGTTTAGATCAGATTCAGATTCATTTATTTGCCATTTGCAGTAAAACCACATTGGAAAAATTGTGCAAGACTACCCCAGTGTGCACCAGACACGACAAACACCAGAGCTCACGGCGCCATCTTTACGGCCCTGCCCTGTACCTCTCCACAGATACTGACGATCAGGGGGTTCAAACTCATTCCAAGAAGGCTTGTGTGAATGCAGGTTTTCCTTCCGACGAGCAGTCCACATCAGACTCCACTCACTTCATTAACTGAGTCCAGTCTGAACCTGAAGACTGGTTCAAATGAAAACCTGCGGCCACACGTGCCTTTCTGCCCTGACTGTAGACTCATACAGATCTATGTGGTGTGTGTTTTCCCTTCGTTAATCTAAAAAGGTGATACATGTTCCGGTACATACGTTAACCAGGTTTCTAGCTGACCCTCTCTGTTCTCTTTGGCCTGTTTAATATTTGTTCTATTCAAAGTCCCCCCGTCTCCTCTGTCTGGGTTCTGCAGTTTTCTTCTATTCTGTTTCTTTTCTATTGGATTTGAAGATTTTTTTTCTTTTTTTTTCCCCCTTTAAAGCGTTTTGTTTGAGATTGTTGCTTCACATGTGTGCCTCTGCAGCGGCATTAGTAAAAAAATATCTTATTCAGAACATGATTTCATTGGCACAGGGAAGACAACTGTGAAGTGAACACAAAATTAGTCTTGAAAAATCAGTTGTTATTACTGGAATCATTAGTTTGAAACCATCCCATTGTATGGTATGAAAAGGCTTCATCTTTAGGGAAATGGTCCTGATGGAGGTTAAATATGTAAGCTCAGGTCTTTTCCACAGGACCTGACCTCTGACCTCAGTCCTCTGCTCTCTCTCCAGGCTCTGGGGTGAACCTGGGCATGCGTGGGCTGGAGTCTTTGGGAAGCTTCATCTACCGCATGGCGACAGCTGTGGACCAGAGCGACATCATGGACGCGCTCAAGGCCAAGATGCTCCACTCCAGACGGGTGTCCCAGGAGTTTAAACAGAGCGGGCTGACGGAGGCTGTGTACGCGTGGCTGCGCTGACACCTGCTGGAGACAAGCAGCAGGACACGTGCTGCAACCAAGTTCATAAGAATAACTACTATTTCATCATAGTCTGTTCTATAAAATATACCTTTTGTGGAACAGAGGTAAGATACAGATGAACAACTTTTGAAGCATTTTCCACCGTGGTCGTATGGTCAAGATTGAGGATACAGCCAAGAACCAAACCTAATATGTATAAATGTATACAAACTATATGGTGATGGCTGTATTGATGTTGTATCTGCTGTATTTTTGTATTCTTTGTAATTTAAATAATGTATAACAAAATATATCAAATAATGTAGATACTAAATTTCCTTTATTTACTTTTAAAATATATTACAGAATTTTAGGAGCAGTTTGTGATAAGATGTGGTCAGAATCGCTAAAAGCATGGTAATCCCAGCACAAGTTTCACTGTGTCATATTGAAGATAAATTAAAAAAAGACAAACATTCAAATGTAATTCTCTATTCTCCCTGTAGATTAGAACAGTGGTCCCCAACCACTGGGCCACGAACCGGTAAAGCCGCACATAAAGTCCATTATTTATTTTATTATTCAGATTTTCGTCTGTACAGTGTTGAGACAGGTCCCAGGCCATAAATCAAGAAGACTGCAGATGAGTCAAAAATCACTTTAAGGATGAAGCGGCAAACTCTGTGCGCTCATGATGTGAGTGAGCACGAGGAGGACGCTTAACTCAGCCTCGTTTAAATTATGTGGACAAGTGACGGGTTAAAAAGAAGAGTTTAGATGTCTGGAGCACACAAAGCCCATGTACTTGGAGTGGACTGACTGAGTACTCCTTTGTTTGTTGAACGTGGAAGAAGCCAATTTGAACAGCTGAACAGTTAGCTGGGGTACATTTCCTTACATGGGCATTAGATGGTCGCTAAGGCCTGACTTTCCCCTTGGAGGCTCATTTCTGGATTTACAAAGACAATATTTAAATAAAAATCCTAGGATCCTAGAGAATGCTAAATTACAGATATTTTAAGGCCAATATCTGTGACACAATCGGTTAAAGAGCAGAGAAGTCAGTAGGAGCCTGAAAAACGTTGTCCTTGAGCACTTTCCTCTTGGGCTTCGTTGAGCGGTGGGTTAGCATTGTCCATCTATATACAGTATATGGGTGCCCCAAGCGTTAAACCAGTCTCGGATGTATTATGATGAATGTATGGGGTGATAAAAACTGTGCAAAAATGACAGAATGGGCACAATATTCAGAAAAATGTAATTTTCATATTTTCTTTTTACCACTTATTTGTTGGGGTTCTACACCATGCTACTGTAGACGTTTAGAATGTGCACTTACAAGAGAGAATCCACTGATCCTATTATAAAAGTATATTTTAGATTTTATTTGTCACAAAATGTATTTTTTTCTCTCATTTGCACAAGTGAAAGCAGTTGGTCTGGTTTACACGTTCTGCTTTGGGCTTTGGTCTTGAGGGATGAAGAGAGCTGATATATGATAATAAGTGCCATTTAAGTAGTAGTACTTTTGAATTTACTCTTGAGAAAATATTTGTATATGTATATTTTGTCTTTGTGTTGGAAATACAATCAGTGCTTGAATAAAATATTTGCATTACCTGTTCCTTTGGTCCAGTTTTGAGGGAGTTTTGAGGGAAAACATTGACCATTGATGCAAAATATACAAACAAACAAATCTCTTCCTTATAGATATGCAAAAGAGTTTTTAGTTTTTAAGTAATTAGATGAAGAGATTTTGGGTACAATCAACCTGCATTATTTTACTAAATGGACCTACTTTAATTTGATCCTAGAACTTTGAAATGTCGGGTTTGTCAAAATGTGTTTGTCAAATACATTTAGCGTTACAGTTCATAACTGAAGTAAGCGTTCGCTGGGCCACACTCACACTGTAAATGCCAAACTTTATTTTCTCATCTTTAAAGTGGTGCATCGCTCAATCAAGGACAAGGACCATATATCAAAAGTAATCAAAGGTTAAAAAGAAAAACTGAACCTTTTACATTTACTTACTTTTAAAAATCTGTTAGACATACATATTTTTGGGAGAACTTCTCAGAATTCCATTGGTTTAGTTTGAATGAGATCAGTGAAAACGTTCTCCTGTAGTTTCTGAATTCTGGAAGCACGAGTACTAGTCTTCTAACATAATTTTGACCATTCGGTGATATTGGATCGTCCAAGGCCCACAAATGTATCAAAGTTCGCTGAATACGAATCCTCTTGTTTACTCAGAGTTCGTCTCATTTGAGCAGTTTGTGTTCTATGAGCCCTGTTGTGGCAGGCGGCGGCCACGTGGGGGCAGTGTTGACCTTCAAATCCAGCTCACGTTCACCTAAACACTGTACTTTTACTTAGTTAAAGTGTCCAGCAGCTTCAGCCACATGCTCCACGGTCTGCTGAGCCAATGTGCAAAAACAGAGGCATTCATTTGGGAACATTTGAAGATTTCCATATTTAAAAATCCGACAACAAAAAAGTGAATTTAGAGACTATGACGTCAAACTATTATTTGAAAATATTTAAATGTATTGTTGTTTCTTCGGGAAAAACATTGTGTCCAGGTTCAATCACAAGTTAATGTCAATGCTCTAGTTGAAAACAGAAAATGCTACAGACAGAGAACTTTATTAGAAAAACAATTAACAAATGGAAGTCTTGAGGTCTGTTTACGTATATCTGAGCACCAAAGCTTAAATCGGGAGATAGTCAGAGGCCTATACCAATCCTCTCGTAATATTTTACAAACTTTTTAAGAACATTGTCTTCTAAACTACATTGTTCTGCACAAATCTGTGGATAAACGTGGAGGAAATGGGAAGAAATTAAACCACAAAATGTACATTATATAATATGTCGTACTATTATATTGACGTTTTATTTGGTCAAAAACATGAACATCTACTAAAGTTAACATCCAAAGGGTAACAGTCACATTCCTGCTTTAGAGGCTACAGGCGTCAGTCACTTTCTTCTTATTATTAAGTATTTGCAGGTTAGAACAGCACATTTTTTGCTAAAAACCCTGTACATCTCTACTTTAGGCACCTAAGCAACAGACATACATTTGATTTATTTTCCAATATTTGATTTTTTGCTCAATAAAAGCAGATAATGTGTGAGAATAGTCGCCTTGTTCCATGGTTCTAACTGTTACGTCTTTTCTCTTGAAGAAGGGAATTTTCGAACTCACCGGCACTTTACTTGGACGTCAATGTATCTTTAGCTTGTTGTTTATTCTCTAAATGTTATGTTTACTATTGGTATGTTTATTTGTATTCCTGCACATGCACTTGAGGGGCTCAAGTGTCTCTGATGTTGGAATTACAAACACATGTTTTATTCCATATTTGGCCAGGGCCGCTATTCCCATGAGGCACATGTTGCTCAGAGCCCTGTTGTCTTGTGTTGGGACAGACTCCATACAGTGTGAGCCGGATGCCCTGTGGCAGACTGATGGGAGAGAGGCAGCTAATCTGTGCCACCAGTCATTCACACACAGTAGATCTAAGATTAAGAGATCCTTTATTCGTGTCACATGGGGACATTTTCTTCGAGTTTGATCCCATGTCTATGTGGAGTTGTGTTTTTCTCCCTATGTCTGGATGAGTTTCCTCCAGGCGCACCGGTTTCTCCCATTACCCAAAACATGCATCATAGGTAAAAGTCTCCAGCTTCAGTCCTGACCAAGATGGTGGCCATGCTTTGAGGAATGGGTCAAATGTTGAGGACAAATGTGTGACACAAACGTTCTCTTACCAGATTATCACTAGACATTGTGGGTAAAGTGTGTTGCTTAAGGACACGTTTGCACTTTGCAGCCTCAGCCATCTCGCTGCAGTCACCTGGGATTACAGAGCTCTCCCATCAGAAAACTTTGTCAAACGGCTGAGACCACACATACAAACAACCATGCAACAATTCTAAGTTAAAAGATAAAGCCAAATCCAGCCCCTTCTCTATGTGAAAAAATAAGATTAAAAGATCTTTTGTTCATCCTAGAGTGGTGAAATTTCAGTGTTGCATCACAAGTAATAGACAGTGGGAATAAGAAGCACACAGCACAAAATAAATGAACAACAACTTTACTAAAATAAAATAAAATCTCTAACTCTAGCATAAAAATAAGCAGTATAAAATCTCTATCTTTTGCATATGATGGAAAGAAGTCTAAAATCTCCACGAAGCAGGACCTAAAGGTAAGTCAGAGGATTTTCCCCAATTTTAGGAAAAAACCGCCCTCTCCACTTTTTGAACAAAACTCTCTGGTCTTATTTGACGAGCACGTATGACCAGAATGATTGACAAGTGGGAGGGCCAATAGACCACATGATCCACCCAGAAGTAGAAAATCCTCCTGTATACCTTTAAGTACAAAAACCCCTGACTTAAGCATATGCCATGTTTTATAAATGTAACTTTATGAGCAACGGTCATCTCCAAAAGCCGCTGAACATGCTCTGAAACAAAACCTGTCGTTTTTAATTCCTGAAAAACCAAATCCAGACCCATATAATGTTCCACAGTGTTCCTTTAAATGCATCCACCCTGGGATTAGCTTCGGTAAATGTCCCTACAGCACATGCAGGTAAGCTCACCGCTACAACCCGCTCCGTCCCACTCTGTCCTGGTGATAATTAGCAAGCCCCGTCCCGTCCTCGCCCCGTCCCCACAAGACCCACTTATGTCCGCCCCCTCCATCCCACCGCTTCACCACTCACGCCCATCTCCCCGGTCCCGTGTCAGCGTTAATAATTGGCTCTCTCTGTCAGTGTGTAAATCCAACCTGGTGTGTTCTTCTATCCGAGACCCCCCCCACACCCTGCTCGTGTGTGTGTGTGTGTGTGTGTGTGTGTGTGGTGACAGTGGTAGCCTCAGGGGGCCGAGGTGCTGTTGACAGGCTGAGGGGGGAAGCCGTCACACCGGTCGGGCCTCAACGTGCTGGAAGTTTTCAGGGAGAGTCTACAGGATGACAGTGTGAGTATGCGTGTGTGTGTGTGTGCGTGTTATTTTGTGTGTGTGTGTGTGTGTGTGCATGGGTCAGAGGGAAGGAGTGCAACAAGATGGACTCATGAAGACTTCATGTTCTGCCAGCTGTAGCCGCTTCTGTACGGAGCTGGGAGATAAGTTCAAATCCTTTATTTATCTTAGTCCAGGGCTGTTCCATTAAAGCTGAGGTCCCCAACTTTTTTTGTTGGTCACAACAGAAAGTAAAACACAACATGCTGTCTTCACCACTGTTATGAAAACACACTATCTTTTGCTTGCTTGTAAGAAAGAACCATGATGGACCACCTTGGCTCAGCGAGGGTGGTCCTGGATCTGTCTGTCTGAAAAAGCCAATACAAAGATATGGCAGAGGCCCAACATACAGGGATGTGAAACCATAGTGACAGAACCAGGAATTTGGATTTTCTAACATAGTTCAATTTTTTGTGGTTTAGATGTAAAAGGTATTGGTATTAAAAAGGTAAGGGTAAAGGTGCACTTTATTGATCCCCATAGGGCAGGGGTCCCCAAACTTTTTCCTGTGAGGGCCACATAACTTTTCCCTTCTTCGATGGGGGCCGGGTTAGTTTGTAACAGAAAAAGTGTGATGATTGCAGCGTTTATATAGTTACTAACTATTAGTTAATTATGAAAAAAGTTCATCACTAAGGAACTTTTTATTGCAAAAGTCCAACTTTATTATCAAATACACACATGAGTGTGTTCACAGTAAAGTGTCAATTAAAGTATCTGGACTTTAAAAGGTTATAACTCAAAAACAAAAATTTCTATCATAGATTAGAAAAAAAGATTCCAAGTACAGACAGATCAGAGATAGTGTGGATAAAATCAAAGGAAATATTGACAAATATATTTTTGTTGACATTTTACACAACCAAATCAGCCTCTGATTGGACCATTCTACTGTGACGCCGGTTACATAGAAAATATAATGTCCTCAGTCTGAAAAAGCAGAAGATGAAATCCCACAAGATTTACATGGTTAACACAACAGAAGGAAATCACTTGATATAAAAAGGATTTGTTAAAAACATAAATGACCCTTGAAAAATGTGTAACGGACGTGATGGTTTCCGTCCATTTTTCTCTAACAATACAACTTGAGAAAAAAAATGTCTGGTCTGGTTTCACATTTAACTCATTGAATGCTGCCATTTTTGAAGATTTCACTGATTTTCAAGACCCACAATATATTGTGTGCTATGTCTATGTGAAATACAAAACCAGATTCTGAAAGACTGGACTGTCTACTTTCATCAGAAAAAATAAGTGTGTTTCTTGCTAGTTTTGTTCTTCTGTAATCCCCAGTCGAATAGAGGGAAGTTTGACAGAAATCACCGGTCTCAGACAAACACGTCAATGGCAGTCAATGAGTTAATTGGTTGATTATATGAAATTATCACTTTGTTTCTACTCTATGTAAATATAGAATCTCTGAATCAAATGTGGACATCTAAAAATACGTAACAAACTTCCCCAAAGCTCATTCCGTCAAATCATCATCGTCCGTTACATAAAATAAACAGGGCCGCTATAGGAAACTTGTCTAATGTATAAAACAGTTTTGTTCTAGCAACTTCTAATGGGCAGAGGAGGTGTTTGGATACGTGAAAAACATGAAATATCTTTGGATTATTAAAATCACATTTTTTGCCTTTTGTCACACTTTTGTGCCCTTTAGTGTGAACAAGGGGCTGGTGCTATGAGACTTGGGTGGCATCTCTGACTGCCACCCCCCTGACCCAGAAATGGATTAAAGGGTAGAAAATGGATGGATGGATGGATAGTGTGAACAAGCCCATATGAAGATACTCTCTGGTATTGTTCAGGGGGGCCAGAGCAAATGTAGAAGGGGGCCCGCGGGCCGCAGTTTGGGGACCACTGTCATAGGGAAATTCATCCCCCCATTTGACCCATCCTGATGCCACTAAGGCTTACGTCAGAAGCAGTGGTTGCCGTAGTAACAGCGCCCGGGAACCCATCTCCAAATGTTGATGCTCAGCTTGGTCAGGACTACCAGAGCTGGAGGATGTTACCTGGTGTGCATGTTTTTACTGTTAGGGGAAACCGGAGTACCCGGAGGAAACCTACGCAAGCATGGCGAGAACATGCAAACTCCACTCAGAAATATCCTGTTACGACCAGGATTTGAACCCAGGACCTTCTTGCTGAGAGACGGGGTTATCCACTCAGCCACCGTTTGCTTTATAGTTACAATCGTGGCCGCTTGTCCAGGACTCCCTTGAAAAAGAGGTTCCTCATCTCATTGGGACTTTCCTGGTTTAATAAAAGTTATATAAATAAAAAATACATTTATTTATTTTTTGACATTTCTAATCTCAATATTCATGTAAATCTAATTTCATGAAAAGTAAATCCATTTTTAAAGGTGCTGATTGGTGCTTGCTCCTTTACAATGATTAATCATAACTACAGAGTTGAGATATTTGTCTCCTCAGTTAGTGAAATCTTGGCTTTTTATATATAGCATTTTTTAAGATAAGATTTAAGATTCAAATTTCAACAGTGTGGTATGTTTTCTGTACTGTATCTTTGAATCTAGAAGAAATATGGGGCATGACTTGGACTTGAAGCCAAACAGCAGCATACCAAATTAGCAAACAGTCTATCTTTTCTGTTCTTTCATGTGTGCCAAAATGTATCACAACTGGGGTATACTAAACTAAAACATTGAACCGGAAAATACATTAGCTATTTCCGACAGAAAAGTGACCACCCTCAGTCAGCCAATCACCTCTCAGCCCAAAGTGTCAAATAGCGACCAAGCCCCGGCGATCCAAGATGGCGCCGTATTCAAATGAATGGTTAGCGCTCAGTGGCGCATTGTGCCGAGATGGGCGGCGAAAGATCCCTGGGAACTCGCCTAGAACTCGCAAAGATCCATGGGGAACTCGCCTGTATTTGGACATCGTCTGGTTCTCCCGGTTCTGCGCAGTGGATGATCTCCCATGATGTGTTGCGCCAAATACACGCATGTGGCTCTCATGCACGCGCACAGAGGGGCTCGGCCGCACTCTGACCAATCAGAACTGCTGATCAGAGTGGGAGTTAGAGCCAGAGCCAGACGAGCAGAGTTTGTGGCACTAAAGTGTGGATTTAAAGCAAACCGAAGGATTTAAGAAGAAAAAAAGGTCAGGATGACAAGGGACACTAAAATCCCCACAAAATACAACCTTTATGAAAGCTGTAGGTTCTCTGACAGCTGAGGTCGAGCTGTTTTAGTTTACATTGAGTTCTATGGGGAAAATTTCTGGGTAGCCCACGTGAATTTAGTCTGGTTTAGTCTGCAGTACCGCGAGAATCCCCCGAGCACATGAGTTATTCAGCGCCAAGCTAGTAATACCCTATCCAGTTATTATTATAGATCCATGATTGCGACTCACAGGGATATGCTAAAGATGACATGCTTTTTAACAGGACGAGGACAAAACGTTGTGGTCCGATCTGAACATTTCACTTTTACAAAAATCCTTCTGTTGGGACAAACGACAGCGGTCAAAAACTAGAACCAGTTTTCAGAGCAAGACACTAGTTACATGGATTATCACATACAATCATTCCACTTGTATTGGTTTGAAAGTTACGTACCCCAGCTTTAAATTGCACTATTATTGGTATGCGCAACAACAGCTAGAAATCCTCTTTACAGCGAAATGACTGCAAATTTAAAAACAAAAGTCTTGAAGCAGGTGTAGCGTTTGAAGCAGGCAGCCCTCTCCCCTCTCTCTCTTCATATCCAGTCTATATGCAGTAGGCGTCCATCACTGGTCCAGGCCCCTATCTAATTCCATTAATGTGCTCCCCTGTCCATCCTCTGACGTCTTAACAGCCATTATTTGTGGCTTCCCTCAAATAAAGCCCGCGCTGTAAATTGCAGCCGCTGGAAATCGAGATATAAACGCCACCCTGCATTACTGTATAATATCTTTCCCTTTAATTAACTGAAAGGCATGCAGACATTTATTGAATAGCCAGTTACTTGTTAATGGCCATAAATTACGGAAGCAAAAAAAAAAGGGGGAAAAAAAAAGAATCATTGCTTATTTTACATCAATAATTTGTGGACCTTTTGCTAACGATTGTTCATTAGGCCGCTCATGGGGACTGTCGGGCCGGGTGTGTTTAAGTGACGGAGGAATGTGGAGATGGGATGTGACACGGTGGTAATGTCACGCTCTGTGCAGCTGCAGTTGGAAGGAAGCAGGAGGGAAGGAGTTCAGCTGATAATGGATCCATATTATTATTGTCTGCTAATGTATGGCGTTCCATGTTGGGATATTTCTGTTGTTATATCATGCAATGGGATTTGGCATAGTGCTGTGGGATAGAGCTTCATGAGCCTGAATATCGGATCATTCATTAGTATTAGGATCTAGTAGTGAAACACATTTTTATTGTGAAATATTAGTGAAAGACTGTCTTTTTCACTTTTTAACGTGTTTTTTGGATCCCCTGAGTGATCCGATTTATGCCAAATGTGACATGTGCATTTCTCCATTGTGAGATCAATGACGTTTATCTTATCTTATCTTATGTGATCATATTGATAAGACTTTAAAGCTGGGGGACCTCACTTTTTTGTTTCATAAAAAGCACATGTTGTTTGTCTCAGCAGAAAGAGTATTCTAAAAGTACAAATCAGAAGTTTATTATACAACATTATATATTTTTCATACTTGTAAGAAAGAGCCATGTAATTCACCATTTGACGCTCTGGGCCGAGAGCTGAAATTCTTTTTCACATTTCTGTCTGTAAAAAGCTTATCTAAAGATGTAGGAGTGGATCTGCTGCATGGGAGTGAATCTCTCTCACTGTGGGCCTCGAGGTTTTTCCTTTTCTCCATGTTGGATTTTTGAGTCGTTCTTTGCTGATACAGGAGCGTCTAAGTAACGCACATAACCAGGGCAGGGCCTGGTTAGTACTGTGATGGGAGACCTCTGGGATCACCAGGTGCCACAGTGGGGGCGCTGCGGCTGTGAAGTGCCAAACTGTCGCTGTGTCCTTAGGAAAGACTCTTCACCCAGATTGCCTAGAATGAGTCTGGTGTCAATAGTTGGCAGTGGTAAGAGGGGCCGATGGCACATACTGGTTGCCTCTCTTCTGTCATGTGCCCAAGGGCAGCTGTGGCTATAGTATTAGTTTATCACCACCGTGTATGGAATGAAAGAATAAATGACGTAATGTGAAGCGTCTTTGAGTTTCCTGAAAAGTGCTGGATAAAACAGATATATTTTTATTTAGGGACAATGGTCATGCCTCTCCCTATAGACACTGTGGTGCAACACCTGGTCACCCATCCAGTAAGTTACCAGGCCCCATCTGCTGTACTCCAGTGAAGCAGCCTGTCTTCCGAGTAGGTAGACTAGGTAAACCTGCTGTCGGCAAAGCCTCTTCAGAAAGTATGAGTGGCTGATGATGCAAAAAGTAGAGATTTTTCATTTTACTTTTGGTGGTTTGAAGTGAACTGTGAGGATAGAGCTGCGTTCAAGCAAAAAAGACTGAATCATTATTTGGCAATTCACAAAAAGACAATCAACTGAGGGTTTGATTCCTGCTTTTGCTGCTCCACCTAAGACCCCTTGACCCTGATGCAACCCATGGCCCAAGGTTAAGGAGCACTATGATCCCCACAGGGAATAGTGTCCTGTTCATTTGACCCATGCTTCAGCAGCGCCGGGGTCAGGCCTGTCAGCAGCACTGGTCACTCACTGCAGGAGAGGAGCCTGGGGACCCGTCTCCTGACCTGGGTCTGGGTCATGGTCAGGGCAACGGACCAGAGCAGCTCTGCGCTCACCTACTGCTCTCAACTATACATGCAAACTGTATAATGGATAAGGTTAAGGTTTTTTAAGAGGCCAATTTTAAAACACACAGAATAGGAACACTGCAGTTGGTCAAAGCTTTACAATGTCATGTGTAGATGCACGCAGGTGAAAACACACACACACACATTTGTCATAAAGGTGATACATATTTAGAATGTTTTAATCTAAGTAAAACAAACCTTATTATCAGAAGTTTAAAGGCGCTATACCCATTTCTGCAAGGTTTGAATGTTTTGCACCGCCTCCCAACTCGCTCAATGGCTTCTCATTTCCCCTACGCTCTCATAACAGAGCCATCTAGTTCAATTTGCGATCTGTCATGTATGCTAACATTAGCATTAGCGCAACTAAGCTGTACAACGATCACTGACGAACTAAAGCAAAGCAACGCACTCCTAACACAATATATAGGTAAAAGAATTCCGCTAGTTTCGCATCCGAATGTATTCATTTAACATTAGAATATATTAGAATATTATAATTTATTATACAGCTCCTCACAGCAGCAGTAGAACCCCCATTGACTTGAATGTAATTCTACCGATCTTTTTTTCTTGATAACAGAACTCTCAAATCAATAATGACCGCTGCCCTTTGACAATGCAATCTCTGTTTGTAATTCAGGTGTGTAAAATAGTAACATTACTCTGCAAGTACGACAAGCCTTTAGCACCTGTCACTACCAAGCCCCGGCGATCCAAGATGGCGCCCTATTCAAATGGATGGTTGTGCTCAGTGGCGCTGTGTGACGGCATGGGGGCTGAAAGATTAGCGGAAGTTGCCTGGAACTCGCAAAGATCTATGGGAAACTCGCCTGTATTTGGGCATCGTCTGGTCCTCCTGGTTCTGCGCAGTGGATGATCTCCCATAATGCGTTGCGCCAAACACGCGTGTGTGGGTCTCACACCGGGTCTCACGCACGTGCACAGAGGGGCTCGGCCGCGCTCTGACCAATCAGAGCAGTTCATCAGAGCGGGAGATAGAGCGAGAGCCAGAGGAGCAGAATTTGTGGCACTAAAGTGTGGATTTAAACAAAACCGAAGGATTTAAGAAGAAAAAAAGTTCAGGATGGACACTAAAATCCCCACAAAATCCGACCTTTATTAAAGCTGTAGGTTCTCTGTCAGCTGAGGTTGCGCTGTTTTAATTTACATTGAGTTCTATGGGGAAAATTTCTGAGTAGCCCACGTGAATTTAGTCTGGTTCAGTCTGCAGTACTGCGAGAATCCCCCGAGCACATGAGTTATTCAGCGCCAAGCTAGTAATACCCTATCCAGTTAATATAATACATCCATGGTCACTGCACTGTGCAGCTTCTCTGCACACAGTTGTCTGTGCAGAGAAGATAGCGGAGCTAGCCGAGTTAGCCACGCTCAATAAATACAATACAATACAATACAATTTATTCTTGTATAGCCCTAGGTCACAACAGAAGTCATCTCAGAGGACTTAACAAAACCATTGAAATCACCAACACAGGTCAGAAAATCAACAGCCAAAACACATGAAAAATATAAAGCACACACAGAAGAAAATGTCCATACATGTTGTAGAATGCTAAAGTGTCCCGATCATCACCAATCCTTTCTGTTGGACACTAACTGTCCAACAAGACCCTCCTGCATCGACAAGGAAAAACTCTTAAAAAACCCAGTGGGAAAAAGTGAGAAACCTTGGAGGAGAACTAGGGAAACCCACAGGAAGGGAGACCCATTTGAGAAAGGGATCCGCTCCTCCGGACGGACAGGCTAATGATCTAGGACCTAAGCTAGCTACAGAACGTGGACCAGTGGACGCTGAACGTGGACAGGTCCGGTGCAGGACTGAAGCACTCCCAGGCGGGTCGAATAAACAAATACATATCAATCAATCCACATCATTAAATGTTAATCGGACAATACAGTATACATATACATCCTTAACACACATGCACGGACGTTTTCAGAATTTGGTGTTAACGTTTATATGACAAAATTACTCTTTTAATCTGACAAAAAGCAAAGTAACCATTAACATGAAACAAACATTTTAGGGCACATTTGAAGAGGATTTGATGGATTTAGGTTCGGTATATAAATGGGTAACTCACCGCTGATGTTCAGAATTCTTTGTTCAGTTTTCATGTAGTTCTAGAGTTTTTGAACTAGCTAGCTTAGTTAAAAAACTAAGCTAGCTAGCACGTCACGGTGAAACGTTTGGGAGCTAACTATTTTATTTGCAGGCATTAAATACATTTAGAATTATAAGGGCTGTCTAATATTTGAATTTCGAGGCCGAAGCCCTAGTGTTTAGCAGCGCTGTAGAGGCTAGAGGACGCAGGCTGTTCGCTGCTCGTTCTGTGGGTGGAGGAGAACGAGCGTCCCGCTAATGCCGCTTTTCCACAGTATCAGTACGGTACAGTACAGTACGCTTCAGCGCGGTTATTTTGCGTTTCCGACTGACTAGTGGATGGTATGGGAGATTTGTGTACTTTTCCGTACTGCCTCAGCCGTGGTTCCATCCCCATAGTGCCCGTACCGTGACGTCACGTCGGCCCACTGCCTTACACTGATTGGTCAACGAGTGTCGTCACTGGAAGCGGCATCTGACCCTTTGGGGGAAAAAAAACTCAACCACCATCTTTAAAACCAGGCTGCTCTGCTCGGCTCTGCTTTGGCTACATTACGTCCTCCTCACTCCAGAGAAATGGAATTGCACAGAAAGCCCCAAAGTCGGTGGACGAGGTCCACACGTTCCTTTCTTCAGGCCAAAGAAAGAATTCAAAGGCAGCTCGAGGCTCAACACAGTTTTCAGGGAGATCACCAGCTCTGGATTTGTGACTAGTCTGTGGTAATCCTGGAAATAACTGGTTGGCTACGAAATCCCGTTAAAGTTCTCACTGAAATGTATTTACTGTGTAAATGTTCGATTGTCTGTTGTACACGGTGAGCTAGCTTCATTTAGCTTCATTTAGCTATCGATAGCAGCAAAGCTAACGTCCTTCCTGTGCTACTGTGCTTTATCTGTATTATCTGCAGTATTCACATGTTGTCATTCTGTTTTATGCTTGTATTTAAGTTGTCGTGTGTATATTTGTATGAGAATCCCTTCCCATAAGTGTGGAGATTACCAACGAGTAATGAGTGACCGGAGTATTCTCCTCATCTGGACCTGGTCTGGACCTGGTCTCAGACATACGTACTTTTGACTTTGTAAACTGTTGGTTTTGCACTTTACTTTTGTTTTGAATAAATCTGTGATTGTATCCCAAGACTGTGTTTCATTCATTTATTATTATTGTAGTTGAGGTTTGGGTATCGATTGTTTGTCTGGTCTTGGAGTCTGCTGTAGTCCTGACCCGAGTCCGGACTAGCCTAGCCTAGCTTAGCCTAGCCCCAGCCGCTAACTCGCTACCCCTATGGCTGCCGCTGTCTCTCCCTCGGATCCTTTTACTGTCCTTTACTGCCTCGAGTTGCCATATGACGAGTATTGTAGTAGCTTGGAATCACAAACTTTTTTGGATATTTCATGACACTTTGAAGCTACTGTGGTTAACGTTCTAACTCATCATTCTGACAATATGCTCAAGGCAGATTTTTTCCACTACATGTTTTGGTAATATCAAGGTTGAAGCTACCGGAGCCGCGGCAAATGCTAATATGCTAATAATGCTAATAAGTCTCCATTCCTCCGCTGTATGTCACTTACATTCTTTAACGTCTTTGTTTATGCTGCCTCTACCATCAACAATAAAAAATGTCTTCTGTCTGAATTAAAGACAAGATCCTAGACAGTCATTTTCTTCACTTTAGATTCAAATCCACAGCTAGTGTTACAATCAAGCTTTTGCACTGCTAAACAAATGAAGGTTTGGATAAACACGGATACTGCAACTTTTCCGTCTGTCTGTGGGTTTAAGAACTCAGAGTTGAGGTCCTGAAGGACAAATCCTGCATCGTAAAGAGCCGTGTAAGTAAGGATTGGTATGAACTTATCATTCTCAACAAAACAATGCGTCTGTGGCTGTGTTCTTTTCAGGTCAAACATTCACAGTGATTATTTAAAACTCCAACTCATACCTGACAATGAATGAAATAAAGATGGGGATGTAATAACTGCGCATTGTGACTCCATGGCTGGGTAAATAAATAATCCTTCGATGTAAAAGTCTTTGCTAGTGAAATGTTAGCGAGCCACTTTTCCTGCGTCTTTTCGTAAAGTCCTAGTGCGAGACTCTTTATTAATCTCTTCACGAGGAATCCTAAAGTATCCATTAAAGGTTTCGCGACTCGATCGGTTAGGAAACTTAAAACAACACATGCAAAAGGCATATTCAGACACGCTGCTCTAGTGAACAACTAGCTCGGCTGACCACCACTTCGTGATACGCATATGTAATGAGGCGGACGTGACGTCAATTGCAAGTAGGGCTGGGCGATATAAACGGTATAAGCGGTATGCGATATAAATTTGGCCCACGATAGAGATTTTTGTTATACCGGCATATTGCGATAGGTCATTATGTCATTAAATTGCGCAGGCTCTGACGCCAGCAGAAAGGACCAAAACAAACCGGCATTCAGCAGCATTAGCCTAGCACATTAGCCTAGCATTAGCCTAGCACTATTGGACACCACTGGAAACAACGAACAACAGCACGGCATTAACACCGTGTTTCTGTCTATGTATTGTTGTCACAGCGGCCCCAGCAGAGGTAAATACACACACAGTAATCACAGTTTAAGAGTCTACCTTTTGGCCAATCAGTGGGAGTAAGCTCAAAGCGCCAGCGTGAGCCAAAATAGATCCATGCGTGTGCCGTGTCCGCAGCATCACAGCAGAAGTTTGGGAAAGTTAGCGTCAGATTTGGACCTCCGCGGTCAATATCTCACGAAAGCTACTTTGTTAAACAAAATTATTTGTGCCAAAATGATCATTTACATCAATTGTTCAAATCCAATGCGCTGTTTTAATGAACATAAATCCATTGAATCATCCAGCGCAGAGAAAAGCGCTTAGGGAGCGTCAACAAATGGCAAGACCAGCTTTGTAAAGAAACAGCTTTTACTGAAGTCATGCACCTGCACAAAACTCTCAGACACTATGAATAATGACCATGTCTAACTCCTACAGACTTTGATTTCAACATTTGTGAGTTTTTTATATTTTAAATGAATGCATGTTTTTCTTTTTAAAAATTGCTTTTACAGTGAATGGTATTTACTGTAACATACATAAATAATGTATGTTATTTGTCTCTTTATTCGTCTCACAACTGATTTTCTAACTCAAAAAATATATATATTAGATTCTAATATATAAATAATTAACAATCTTGACTATTTTATGCAAGAACCTGCTAGACCTATATTGAAATTCACAAAACAAATTATACCGCAATATATACCGTCTACCGTCTGTGTCCCAAATTTTACCGCAATATGAATTTTAGGCCATATCGCCCACCCCTAATTGCAAGCAAGCAATTGTAGTAGCTTTGGAATCCAGGGTTAGTGAGTGAGCAGAGTCTCGAGCTAGCGCTAGCATTAGCTATAGCCTAGCAGTATCCTCGGACATGCAGCCCTCCTCCTCTGCACACACAGGCTGCTGTTGCTAAAGGTCTCATTCAGATTGTACTGGATGAGTGCAATGCGATGGATCTATTATAATAAACACTGGTAGGGTATTACTAGCTTGTAGCTGAATAACTCATGTGCTCGGGGGATTCTCGCGGTACTGCAGGACTGACCAGACTAAATTCACTGGGGGCTACCCAGAAATTTTCCCCATAGAATCAATCATATTAAAACAGCTCAACTCAGCTGAAGAGAACCTACAGCTTTCATAAAGGTACGGATTTTGTGGGGATTTTAGTGTCCCTTGTAATCCTGAACTTTTTTTTTCTTCTTAAACCTTCGGTTTTGGTTTAAATCCACACTTTTAGTGCCACAACCACTGCTGTCTCTGGCTCTCGCTCTAACTCCCGCTCTGATGAACCTGCTCTGATTGGTCAGAGCGCGGCCGAGCCCTCTGTGCACGTGCGTGAGGCCCCGGTGTGAGACCCACCACAGCGTGTTTGGCGCAAACGCATTATGGGGAGATCAACCACTGCTGAGAAAACCCCCGGGGAGGACAGACGATGCCCCAAATACAGGCGCGTTTTCCCATAGATTCTTTGCCAACTTCCAGGGCCGACTTCCGTAAATCTTTTTTTCCAGGCCCCCATGCCTTCACAAAGCGCACTGAGCACAACCATTCCTTGACTCCCCCCCCCCCCCCCCCCCCCCACTGGGCGCCATCTTGGGATCCGCAGGCTTGGTTGTCAGTGTGAGAATGCATCGATGGCACTATCTGGCTTCCCTTGCTTCCTGTCAGTGCCACCCCAGGGCCCAGCCGTGGCTACAGTGTGGGGGGGTTACGGGGGGGGTATTTATTTCCCCCCCACACCCACTGGGGGGAGGGGGACGGTTTTATGGAGTGAAAAAAAAAAAAAAATGACAAATGAAGGACATTGTTGAGTGAGTAAAATTTTGATATTAGTTTAAGAAAATGATAATATATTTTTTTACTTTACAGATAGAAAAGTCAGCCATTTGCCTTTACATCCTTCCCTTTGACAGGGATCCAAATCTGACGGCTCATCAGACCATACAAAGTTGGCGGCCTGGCAGAGGAACCTGATGGATGGAATAAAACATCTGAATATTGTTGTTTTTTAATGTTTTTTTATTTTAAGTTAATTTTTTTATATATAAAAATAAATAAATAATTTACTGTTGAACTTGACAATATAAAATTCATACAAAGAATAAAGGTCAAATATAAAATTCAAACAAAGATGAAGCAATATCAAATTCCAACAAAGATAAAAACTTCTAAAGTACACTTCCAAACAAATAAAAACCGTTCAAACAAAAGCGAAACCCAAAAAGTAGCCCTTGACATCCTCAAATAAAGTAAAACTTACTCCAAGAAAAGTCTTCGGCCAAAAAAACAATAAATAAAGCTAATAAAGAAAGAAAGGGTTGAGGGACCGTGTCATCCGTCGCCTCACACGTTTCCGGAGGATTCTTCTGAAACACTTAATTCAGCTTATCTTTTCTTAATACTAATGTGTGAAGCATCCCAGACTTTAACCAAGTTAAATGTGCCTGAAAGCTCATGGGCGTTCTGTCACGATGTTTTAGATGAGAGTGATTTGCAGGTGCTTGAGGTGGAGGTTTCTGCTGCAGGTCTTTTAGAGTGAATATTAATTCCTCCTAAATCTTTCATGGGTAGTACCACAACGCCAGTAATCAAGGGAGAGTGTGTCAGCGCCAAAACACAGTGGCAGCCTGTAGTACAAGAGCACCTCCAAAGCAGAGAGTTCTCACAGCTGACCAACAGGAGGGCGTTCGATGGCTCATTAGTGGTCATCTTCAGAATAGTCTGCTATTTTCATCTCGACATGTTCGCGAACATGTTCTGGCTCTTTGTCAATTGCGGTTTTTTGGTGAACTCAATGGAACTGAGTTGAGCTGCTCTCTCATCGTGTTCAGGGCAGCATAACCACGTTTTTGGGAGAATTACTTTTTCTTCAATAACCAAATGCCAGTCCTTTAGCTCCGGGGGAGCTCGTTCACCTTCTCCTTCAGGAGATCTCTCGATTTGATTTCCAAAGCAATGGCCCAGATCTTCCGCTTCCCCCAGCCGCAGAGAGCAGTGGAGGTGATCTGCATTTACATTTTCTTTGTTTTCTGTCAGCGCAGAAGCTGAGGGGTGGCGAGTCACCGACAATCCATTCACGGGCAATTGGTGACAAATTCCAGTATCAACATTCACTAAATGATCCATCAGTAATGAACGGATGCCACAGTTGCTTCACTGGGGGTTATCCTCTTCTTGGATGTCTTGCAGCAGATTTTTATCGTAAATCCATCAAGGCCGTCAGGTCCGACTGACATCCTCGTCCATATTTTCATGGCCGTACTAATCGCGGCCTCAAGATTTGGAGATATCCAAAGGACTCACACCATATCAGGGCTTTTTCCAGTTTGAGGCCTGGTCCTCAAAGGGGTGTTTCAAAGCCCCACTGGGATCTACTTTCAAGAAAGTCTTGTCAGCCTACAAGCTTCTGTTGTAAGCATTCCTTGCTGGGTTGTTCTACAAGCGAATGATGGTCCTTAGGTTGTCATAAGTCAGACATGTTGGAGAAAGGTTGGCGTGCAAGCAGCCTCTACTACAGCAGCCCAGGTTCCACATATCCAATGCCCCGACAGTGGCGCACTCGGGTACCTCCGGAGCCCGTATTACCCATCTGTCATAATGGCGTATGCCCAGTTCCCAGCTCGGAGCAGAAGCCTCCGACCAGCCCCAAAGTCAATCAGCTTCCACTTTATAAGGTGTTCTTTGTGGTTAACTAACCTTATATTGTCTAGTTTCATGTCCGCATGAAACCACGTGTGCCCTTTTTCCTGTCAGCGCCTCAAAGGCCACAAGGAGTTGTTGAAGGGGGGTGTCTGGGTTCAACTCGCTCAGTGCAAAAGGCCTTTGACGCTCCCTGATGAAGTCAATAAAAACTGCAGTCCAGAACTTCCTAGGCAATGCTCCTAATCCTCATGTCGGAAATGCTCATCAGCCATTTTGATTGATGTTCACTTTGTCCTGGATCTATGCTGTTGCTCAGCTGCTGGAGGATACCCAAGTTCTCTCTCCCAATCCTCACTGTGTTTTCAATTATTTTGAGAGCCACACATGTCTCCAGTACCTGGTGTTCAAGCATCGGAACAACAATTCCAAAGGGTTCCATATCCACGGATCCCTGCCGCACATAGTTTTCCAGCTGGGGCGGGGGCGTTTGCCATTAGTGGATGGTCCATGGTATTGACTCCAATTTACCGACCATTTAAAGTCCTTTTAAGAGCCCGTGTTACGTATGCTTGATCAAATTCCTTTGGATGCCCAAGTCCTCTGGTCTAGGAACCTTTGTGTAGGACAATTCTGATAAACGTGTTCCTACTGTTCTAGAACATACACCCGTCTCCATGGTGAGTCAATCCAGATTATTCTAGAATGGTTGATATCATTTTATATAATTTGGAGGACATGTGTCCATAGAACTCTGGGGAAAGAAACCCATTTTGAAACAACAACTATAATAATAATAACAAAACATAGTCAATTTTCTTGATACTGGGCGACAGTGGCCTCAGATGGAAGAGCATAGGGCCTTTGAGCCTGAAGAATGTGGGTTCAAGCCACCCAAATGTTCTCCTTCACACCCCCCATCTGATGTCCGCTGTTGTTGCGTCCTTGGGCAAGACACTTAACCCCACCTTTGCCTGTCGCCCCTGCTCGAAAGGATCAAGGAGACTCAGTGAGGGGCTGTCGCTCTGTTGTACTGGTGCAGACTGTTGCACCCCCCGACCCCGAAATGGATTAGGGGAAGCCTATGTATGGATGTTTAGATAATGATTTGATAGTGATAGCTTCACAACCTGCATAGTCTTTTCTGTTTACCAGCATCATATTGTCTTTAAATACCTTCACCACTTTCAGGATGCCTGTTATGAGAAAATCATTATTATTGATGTGGAAAAGTGTGTTTATTCGTAACTTGAAAAGTTCAAAACTTGTTGAGTAGAGCGTGGGAAATTATTTTAATTTATTCGTAAATTTCAGTCGTTGAACACAAGCACAGAACAGTAGGAATGAGGAGCACACAGCACAAGATAAATGCCCCCTCTCATCAGGCCAACTTTTAGCTTACTAATTAAAATACTTACATATTAAGTTTATCTCTAACTCTAGCATCAAAGATACAAGTTTAAACTATCCTATCTTACCAAAATAAGAATAAAAATCCTCTAAATTTTGGCAAAATCAGAAGCAAGTATAAGTATGTGTATTTCGTGCAAAGCACTGTATAGTTTGATCTGTACATTAGCAGTAGTAAGTTTACATCTGTACATTAGAGTAAGATTTCCATGAGTCTTATGCCGCTCTTTCCACCGTTCAGTACAGTACGTACGTTCAGCCACCGTATTTTGCATTTCACTCGTGGTGCGTTGGGAGATTTGAGTACTTTACCGTACTACCTCAGCCTGGTTCCACCCCCATCGTAACCGTGCATGAGTCACGTCGGCCCCAGTTGTGGGCGGGTCCCAGCTCAAAAAGTGGCAAAATGACGTGCGTGACATGCTTGCAATGGGGGGGGTGGACCAGAAGTAGGAATTAGCCAATGCTAACATATTATAGCATTGGCAGCACCTCTCAAAAAACGTCTTTCAGGATGGACCAAAAGTTGGCTCTTGGCCCAAAGCTCCCGTTCCATGTGTGTCAATGCTGAGGGGGGTGGAATTTATTTGCTCACTCTAGTTACCTGCTGTGAATTTTTAAGGTATCCCGTTCAAATGAATGGAGTTGCGCGGTGACGCATGCGCAGATGCGTTTTTTCACAATTTTTCTGTGGGCGGACCCACTCGAGGCCCTTTTGGATTGCTCCAGTAGAGCACATTTTTTTTGGCCCATAGTTAGACGGCGGAGATCGGCGTGTCTCTGTTCCATTACATATATACAGTCTTTGGCTCGGCCCATGCCTTACATGATTGGTTTCACACAAGTGTCGTCACTGGAAGCAAGCTGACCCTTGGGAAAAACAACTCAACCGCCATCTTTAAACCGGCTGCGCTCTGCTCCGTTCGGTACATTAGTCCTCCTCACTCCAGAGAAATGACTTGCACAGAAAGCCCACAAGTCCTGGTCGGTGGACGAGGTCACACGCTCCTCTCTTAGGCCAACGAATTCAAAGCAGCTCGAGGCTCAACAAAGTTTTCAGGGAGATCCACCCCAGCTCTGGATTTGTGCACTTAGTCTGGTGGTATTCTCTTGGAATACTGTAAAATGTGTAGATTCGACTTCTGTTACAGCTCTCCACTGAAATGTATTTTACTTGGTAAATGTTCGATTGTCTGTTGTACACAGTGCGCTCGCTACAAATTAGCTTCATTTAGCTATCGATAGCAGCTAGCTAACGTCCTCCCTGTGCGATGTGCTTTATCACGTTAATCTGCTTATTCACGTGTTGTCATTTGTTTGTGCTTGTAATTAAGTAGTTGTGTATATTTGTATTGAGAATCCCTTCCCATAAGTGTGGAAATTGGAAAGTGTGGACCCTCTCACCCTGCACATGATATTCCAACCACTCCCCTCCAGCAGGGACTGCGGTTCCCTCAGGACTAGAACCTCCCGCACAAGAACAGGTTTTCTTCCCCTCTGCTGTTGGATCTTGATACTTCTTAACTGACCCCCGCCCTTATGGAAGTCACTTTACTGCCCATCATACGCCACTTTACTTCACTGTACTGACTTTCACCTTACTTTGTGTGCTCCATGTGCACTTGTTATATTGTGACATAGTAAACCTAACTCCTATTTTAAATTTAATTGTATTTTTAGACGTGTATTTTTTTGTATTCTTATTTTTATTATCTTTTCTGACTGTGTGACCTGAGCCAAAGCCATTTCCAAGTCTGTGAACTCTGTTACGTACGTTGGCACTAAAATGATTTTGATTCTGATTCTTGAAATTACCAAGGAGTAATGAGTGACCGGCGTATTTCTCATCTGGAACCTGGTCTGGACTGGTCTGGACTTGTCTGGACCTGGTCTGGACCTGGTCGGGACCTTGTCTGGACCTGGTCTGGGACCTTGGTCTGGACCTGGGTCTTGACATAGTACTTTAGACTTTGTAACACTGTTGGTTTTGCACTTTACTTTTGTTTTCACTAAATCTGTGCTTGTATCCACACGACAGTGTTTCCATTCCATATATTATTCTTTGTAGCTGCGGTTTGGGTATCAATTGTTTGTTGGTCTCGGAGTGCTGTAGTCCGGACCCGAGTCCGGACTCGCCTAGCCTAGCCTTAGCGCTAACTCCGCTACCCCTATGGCCTGCGCTGTCCTCTCCCTCGGTCCTTTTATGCTCGAGTTTGCCATTGACGAGTTTAAACCCGGGCTCCTTCTCTGAGGGTTGTGATAGATTTGTTAAGTGTAGTCTTGTAGTTAGCTTTGGAATCAGGGTTAGTGAGTGGAGCTGCGACTCGGGCTAGCGCTAGCATTAGCTTTAGCCTAAGCAGTATCCTGGACATGCATCCCCTCCCTCCTCTGCTCCACAGGCTGCTGTGCTACAGGTCCCATTCAGAATGTCCAGCAGCAGTCAGTCACCCATTGTGAAAACACAACTGGTTATGTAATGTTTAATACAAAATGGAGTACATTGTTAGTATGGTATAGTGGGATCAGAAGAGATGGTATGCTACTGGAGGATAGGAACAGTGAAAAACCCAAACCAGGAATCAAAAGGTAGTTAAAGTAAGTATTTTACAACCTTTATAAATGTGACCAATAACCAATCTTTACAGTGGCAGGAAAATAATGAATACCGGTAACAACGGAAAGTCCAATTAATCAAAAGAACTATGTCTTTAGCCAATCCCGTACTCAGGCGTTTTTGACGGCGTACCGGTACTGCCCACACCGGTGGCGCACCACGGACAAGTCCAGTGATTGTTATTGGCAGGAAAATGACGTTGTCCAAGCGCTGCTTGTATTGCAGAAGTGGAATATGGTAGTGGTGTTAAAAACCCCTGAGGGTGGAGAAGGAGACAGGCTGGGCCTCTACCACGACCAGAAGTTGGTCTACCATGATATGATGGATGTTCCCAGGCACTTCTCTCTAGCTCGCCATAACCTGACCCCCAGGAGTTGGGTCACCTGGGCCCTGAACAAACAAGCCCACTTAAGTTGTACTACACAATAATAACTGGTACCGAATACAACAAATAGCATAACTATGCTAATTAAAAAATCCGGAAATGCTCGAAAACGGAGGCATGCTGTTCCAACAAAAAATAACTCGTGTGTTGCTTCAATGCTACTTAGCATTGGCTAATTAAATAAAACCAAAACACATGATCGTTACAGATAACAACTTTGATAAAAACAGTTTAACCTGTCGGACAAGTAGCATGTAGCTAACGCTGACTAAAGTTTACATGACCAACACAACCTCATCACCCAGTTCAGTTCAATCCTGCCCATGAACAGAAACCAATCCACAAGCATGGACACTCTGGACTCTGACTTAACAATTGAAAAGCTGAGTGTAGAGTGAAGTTAGAATTGTTTTATTCAAGAGTTCGGTTTCTTGACCGCCAGTGCTGTCTCCTGGCCTCTCTCCCTACCACAGTGAACAGCGAGGAGCCGGGCAGCTTTTACCTCTGTCTATTAGCGCTCCCTCATTCAGGTGTGTGGACAGGTGCATGTCAAGAAGCCTGCAGCGAAAAACCCCAGGGAATGAGTAGGAGTGTAGGGGAAAACCTGGACTGGATTTTAACCCTGGGTTACAATCTGACTTCACAGTTTCCGAGTCGTTTTTTTAAAGAATAAGCATTTTCAAAAACTACTCGTGCTGTGCTGAGTTTTCTATTCAACACCACTAACTCTGAAATTATAATAGATCCACTGCACGCACCAGTCTTAGTTACGCGTCACACGACAATGACGTGGACTGCCAACGCTGTGGACATACTGGGGGGTACTATTTTTGGAAGGCAAAGCCGCGAACTGGGCCATAGCGCGCGTGTCGAGTCAAAACGTACCGTTTAGGGGACTGTGGAAACACGGCAATAGAAGTGTCTTAAGGAGTGTCCCCCGGCATCCAAACGGACCTTAGCCTCCTCAGCAGAGGTTGGGCTCTGGTTCTATTGAAGAGGGAGCCCTCTTGGACTCTGTTATGAGTCCAGTCCCAGTTTGTGGGTCAGATGAAAAAACCAGGTATTGTCAGAGTCCTCTCTTTCTTAGGCAAAACACACGACAATGACATTGACTGGAGTGACAGAGGAAACCAGTGGAACTTGAGAGAAACTTAAATAAACTTCCAGAGTTTGGCACACCACGATCCGTCTCTGTCTATTGCGTCAGAGCGCAGCCGAGCCCTTGTGCATGCGTGGACCCGGTGCTAAATCCTAACAGATTTGGTGGAGAATGCGCGGCTCGGTTTGTGCCATTCTCTGGATTGTTTTGAGAGAATTTCCTCTGTTTCTTTTTTTCGGCGTGTGGGAGCGACAGCACGTTATCTGGAAGGGGAGAAATCCCAGCGGACGCTGAAAGGGCTCGCTTTTGGATGGGCTTGCTCTTGCTCCCTCACTTTCTCTGTTTTGTGTTTAAATTGAATTTTCCGACGCGGAAAAGAGGTTGGCAGACCTCTCGGACAGTCCTTGGAACCGGTTTGACAAGAATAAGGTAAGCAGACACCTTTTTTTAATATGTAAAGTCTGCATAATTGGATATTAGCTAAATTTTGGTCTGTTTTTTGGGGTCTGTCAAACTCTCTAAATTGTATTTTGAAGAAGTCTCGGGGTTAAAGTCCCTTTGAGCCTCGGGGTTAAAGTCCCTTTGAGAAAGTCTCGGGGTTAAAGTCCCTTTGAGCCTCGGGGTTAAAGTCCCTTTGAGAAAGTCTCGGGGTTAAAGTCCCTTTGAGCCTCGGGGTTAAAGTCCCTTTGAGAAAGTCTCGGGGGTTAAAGTCCCTTTGAGCCTCGGGGTTAAAGTCCCTTTGAGAAAGTCTCGGGGGTTAAAGTCCCTTTGAGCCTCGGGGTTAAAGTCCCTTTGAGAAGAAGCTTCAGGGTTAAAGTCCCTTTGAGAGAAACCATGGTGTAGAATTAAAAGTAATTATAAAAAGGGAAACGTTAAACACTAAAGAGTGCCTTTTGTTACTAGTGTGGAAAGTGATCACTTCTAGATTTGGATGACAAAAGTATAAAGAACAACATCAGTTATATTCGCTTAACAAAGTAATCTTGAAAGTTCTTCTTCTGTGTCTTTCTGCCTGTGTGTGCGCGTCTGTGTGAAAGGAACCCCCCCGCCCTCGCTGCTGCTGAGCTGCTGCTCTGATTTAAAGGGGAGCTACTGCTTTAGGAATTTGGCTTTTCATAGTTGTTATTCCGTTAAATTTGCTAAATTTGCCATTTGAACATTGTGTTAGACACAGTTAAACGTTTTTAAACACCATTAGGGAATAGAAGTTTTGAATTAGTATGTTTTTGAAACCCAAAGATTAGTACAAAAAGCTTTGCTTTTCTTTTTAAATCTGCTGCTTATTTTGTGAGTCCATTATTGTATCTCTGATATATTTCATAGCTGTTTGTGAGAATTTTTTCATGTATTTTTTATTTTAGTTACAAAAGCCGTTTTTCAAACATTTAAATTAGAATCTGTTAAAAGTGATTAATGATTGTAGACTTCGTCTAAAAAAGAAAGAGGGAATTAGGCTGTAAAAGTATTATATTATTAAGTTAAACTACCCAATTCACCCAATTCACATGCAAGTGGTGACTTTTGTTTTTGTTTTGACTACACGCCTGACCTTACTCCTGCTGATGCACACAGCAGAGGAGACTGGTCTAAAATGTGCTCCAATTCATACTGACTTCATTTGAAAAATGCTGCAATTATTTTAAATTAGTAGAATAGATGCTGAGATAAATAAGTGTAAAAGGGAAAGTCCATAAAGTGAAACCCAAGATGTTCAAGATTAAAAACATCACACAGTACAAAAGTACATAATACATATTTTAAAGTTTAAGAAGGTTTAAGAGATTTGAGTCTTGTTTTTTATATTGAGAGTTTCTGGTTTTAAATGTCATCATTAGTAAGATAATAAGTCATCTTTATTTACATAGCGCTTGGGAAAGCCAAGAGCGCTTCAAAATTGTTTAGACTTAGAGAGAAAAACAATCTCATTCACAATCTCTGTTGTTTTTAATTTGACTATAAGGTTGTTTTCCAGAACCAAGAGCACACACTGTACAGGGTCACTGGACTGCTGGACACTGGACACCAAAGCCCACCCAGCCACAGGTCACAGATCAAAGAGCAAAGGAAAATGCCACCTCCTTGCCCCTCCCCCCACTACAGAAGTAAGTGGGAGTGAGACCGGGGCCATGAAAGAGAGGTATCTGGAGACGTGATGGGTGGAGCATCAGGGAAAGACCTGAATGAGAGTTGAGAGTGTGTCCAGTTGGGTTTACATCACCACAGTGTGACCTTTGACACCTACAGGTGGTTCGAGGAGTCTTGAGAAACAACCCCAAAATTCACATACACACACACACTCACACATTCACATTTACATATAGATACATGAAAAAGCAGAACATGAGAAAAAAGCATTTTAAAAGTTTACTCCAATGTAAACACATATTTTTAATTGTCTATCACTTGAATCTTTAGTTGAATCAGTATTTTTTGAGACCAGAAATGTTCATTTGAATTCTATATTGTCATGGACTTAATTGACGTCTGTCCTGACACTTTTGATTTGTTGATTTTGTACTGTGTGAAGTAATTACATTGATGAGAATTAGATCTGATAAAAACACAAATTAGAGAAGTAAACTGCGCTTGCTTTTGTCTGAGAGACATTAGCAACAGCATGAATAGAATTTGTGTTAAAGTAGAATCAAAGTGTCTTAACCATAGAGAGTAACTATTGCATAACAAGCTGTGTACAGGAACTGAGACACTGCACCATTGACCAGAAGTGCATCGCAAATGACCTGATGTGCTTCAACTGAAAAGACTGTATCTGGAGATCCTGATGTCCAACTGGAGAGACCAGAACCATGGCTTGGACCCTACTGATGTCCAAGATGACCTGACCTGATGACGACTGAGACTCACCCTCAGGGGACCCTGAGGACCTGAGGACCTGAGGACCTGAGAGAAAACTGGGGAGTGATGTTTATATTATTGAAATCATACATTGATGAGTGCTAAATGAGACAGATACTCATGATTCTTTCTTTTGTTTTTGTTTGTCCCTAGCTTCTGGACATCTGATGATCTATTGGACACAGCCATTTGCAGAACAAGAACCAGCCAATGAAAACGTCTATTGCTGATGCTATTGCTACAACCAGAAACTGTGACCAAATGCAATATAAATGTTAAGTATTCAGACATCTGACAGACAAAAACTTTGAAAATGATAAAGTATAAGTATTGTAGCGTTTTAGTAGATGTTAAATAGTAGTAAAAGAGTAGAATTTGACTTCCTTTGTTGTTCATAAACACATTTCCACATAAGAGTTAAAATAGTACCCTACAATGTTATCCTTTTGATAGATCAGCTAGAATATTAGAATCAGAGTTATGTTACAGCCATTAAAAGTGACAGAAGTCACAAATTAGAAATATGCCTTTGCTCAAGCTGCAGCCGAGCTTTTGAGTTAAAAAATAGAGTAAAAATAGGAATAGATAAATGCATCAACCATAGATGCTTTCAAAAATAGAGATTATTTGTAGCCAGTGCTAATATCAAATGGTAAAGGGACCATTTCACAAACATTTACTTCAGAAGTAAATCAAGTTAATTACAGTTTATGTACAGTTTTATTAGATACTTGCCAAATTCACTTGTGTTCAAACATCGGTGAATGTTGACAATACAAAAAGTCCATATGAGTGTAGCCTAGATTAATGCCTAGATCAATGAGATAGATTACAACCAACAGAGATTCAAAAGCATTTAAAAGCATTTTGAGGTATTTGTGTATAGCACAAAAACAGTATAGTAGATATTTAGATATTGAGAAGTTTCCAGCACAAACACCATTGTAGAACACTGACCCCAACCCCAAACCTGCTCAAATAGATTAGCTCTTGTAAGGATAATACTAATTTGATTAAAGATGTACATTCATCCCAAACTGCCTGACAATAATATCTTTAGATAATAAAAAGTAATAAATCACTGACCACTATAGAAGTGTAAATGTTGACCATTTGCCTTACTGTGTTCACAGTTTTATTCCTGAGAATGTAGAATAGTTCCACATGGAGCAAAATCCCACTAATAATATGCCACTGATAATTAGAGTGTAAACCACAGAACAGAGAGATTAAAATGTATGTTTAAGAATATGGCTCAATAGAAGCAAATATGCAAACATATTTGTAAATAGGGTTCCAGAATAGATTAGAATAGTTTTAAACTATAGTGAATAGTGAAAGTAAAGTACACAATCTAAGATTAAATAGTGAAAATACAGTGAAGTGAAAACAATTATCATTAGAATAAAAGTATAGAGTAATAAAAGTGAAATTAGCTTCAAATTTGAGACTCAGCTCGTTTTTGTCTGTGTTTTGACTGAATCTGCTGAGTTCTTGTGTGTCCAATAGTTTTTGTTTGTTTTTATTTTTGTTTGTTTTTATTTTTGATTTGTTTTTTGTTTGTTTATTTACTTTATTTTTGTTTTTTATTTTTTCCCAGGATAGAGGATAAAATCCACTGATATTGATTTGATGATTATGAGTTTAATGCATACATTTTCTTTGTTTTTAATAATTTTTTGAAGTTTTTTTTTGGAATTTTTTCTTTTTTTTTTCTTCTTTTTCCACTTTATTGATTGATCGATTTGAATGATCACATGTGATTATGTGATCAAAGGGGAGGGTGTTAGTATTAGATAGCAATATGGCCTACGTGCAGGACTCTACAAGGACTCTACAAGGACTCCATGTTATGACTATGATGTGACTGTCTCTTTGTGACACGTATGTCTTTCGATGTGTGACGTGACAATGACTATATAAACTGTGTACTGCCTTTATTCTGTCTGAGAGGAAGAAACAGAGGAAACCAGTGGAACTGAGAGAAACAGAGGAAACCAGTGGAACTTGAGAGAAACTTAAATAAACTTCCAGAGTTTGGCACACCACGATCCGTCTCTGTCTGCCTAAATCCTAACACTAGCTAGCACATCACGGTGAAACGTTTGGGAGCTAACTATTTTATTTGCAGGCATTAAATACATTTAGAATTATAAGGGCTGTCTAATATTTGAATTTCGAGGCCGAAGCCCTAGTGTTTAGCAGCGCTGTAGAGGCTAGAGGACGCAGGCTGTTCGCTGCTCGTTCTGTGGGTGGAGGAGAACGAGCGTCCCGCTAATGCCGCTTTTCCACAGTATCAGTACGGTACAGTACAGTACGCTTCAGCGCGGTTATTTTGCATTTCCACTAGTGGATGGTATGGGAGATTTGTGTACTTTTCCGTACTGCCTCAGCCGTGGTTCCATCCCCATAGTGCCCGTACCGTGACGTCACGTCGGCCCACTGCCTTACACTGATTGGTCAACGAGTGTCGTCACTGGAAGCGGCATCTGACCCTTTGGGGGAAAAAACTCAACCACCATCTTTAAAACAGGCTGCTCTGCTCGGCTCTGCTTTGGCTACATTACGTCCTCCTCACTCCAGAGAAATGGAATTGCACAGAAAGCCCCAAAGTCAGTGGACGAGGTCCACACGTTCCTCTCTTCAGGCCAAAGAAAGAATTCAAAGGCAGCTCGAGACTCAAGACAGTTTTCAGGGAGATCACCCAGCTCTGGATTTGTGACTAGTCTGTGGTAATCCTGGAAATAACTGGTTGGCTACGAATCCCGTTAAAGTTCTCACTGAAATGTATTTACTGTGTAAATGTTCGATTGTCTGTTGTACACGGTGAGCTAGCTTCATTTAGCTTCATTTAGCTATCGATAGCAGCAAAGCTAACGTCCTTCCTGTGCTACTGTGCTTTATCTCGTATTATCTGCAGTATTCACATGTTGTCATTCTGTTTTATGCTTGTATTTAAGTTGTCGTGTGTATATTTGTATGAGAATCCCTTCCCATAAGTGTGGAGATTACCAACGAGTAATGAGTGACCGGAGTATTCTCCTCATCTGGACCTGGTCTGGACCTGGTCTGGACCTTGTCTCAGACATACATACTTTTGACTTTGTAAACTGTTGGTTTTGCACTTTACTTTTGTTTTGAATAAATCTGTGATTGTATCCCAAGACTGTGTTTCATTCATTTATTATTATTATTGTAGTTGAGGTTTGGGTATCGATTGTTTGTCTGGTCTTGGAGTCTGCTGTAGTCCTGACCCGAGTCCGGACTAGCCTAGCCTAGCTTAGCCTAGCCCCAGCCGCTAACTCGCTACCCCAATGGCTGCCGCTGTCTCTCCCTCGGTCCTTTACTGCTCGAGTTGCCATATGACGAGTTTAAACCCCGGATCCTCCTCTGAGGGTAGTGATAGATGTGTTAAGTGTAGTATTGTAGTAGCTTTGGAATCCAGGGTTAGTGAGTGAGCAGAGTCTCGAGCTACTACTCGTGCTGTGCTGAATTTTCTATTAAACACTCTAATATTATAATAAATCCATGCACCGCACCAGTACTAGTTACACGTCACACGTAAATGATGTGGTCTGACAACGCTGAAGACATACTGGGGGTACTATTTTTGATGGAAAAGCACGTGAACTGGGCCATGGCGCGCCGTGTAGGTCGGTATAAAACTATAAATAACACCGCTTTTTTTTTTCTCCACTCAGGACAGGTGATTGAAAGTGTTAAGTTTTCAAACGAGCAAAAAGCATTGTTGGTTTTGGGACTAACGGGGAATTTACACAGTAGGCGTAAACAGCGCGTACGCGTTTACTGCGCGCTCTCTGCGCGTAAAATTTTTTTGGAGTATCTACACTGACCGTGCGCGCAGGTCCGCGGCTTCTGGTGCTCTCCCTGTGTAGTCTATGGAGCAGTGTAGAGGACAGTACGAGCCAGAGGACTGATGTAGAGCAACACAAATCACATGCATGTGTTTGTCTTCATGGTCTCTGTGCGCTGGTTTGGCCAGACGCGAGACTTTATGAAAGAAAAAAAACGATGTCCAGAATCACTGTAAAACCTGCTGCTCCTCCTGCTGATGTTTAGACACAAGTGCAGTGTGCGTGCAGATGTGATCTAAAGCCAAGGACCGCTAGAAAAATAAAGTTTTACATGAGATTTCAATGGGAGACGCGTTGGTGCGCGCACAAAATTAGAAATCCATCCTAAATTAGAGCGCAGCTTCGCGTCACATGTCCGTCATACGCGCGTATAACGCTAGAAGTGTAAATATCATCATAGGTTAACATGGAAAAAAGTTACGCGCGTCTGCTGCGCGTATAACGCGTACGTGCTGTAACGCGTGATGTGTAAATTAGCAGTAAGAAGTAAGTTGGTGTGTGATATAATCGCAACGCCGCCGCCGGACCTGTAGTTCTCGCTTTCTGGTAGTTAACATGCGTCGGAAAAGTGCACTCAGTGTTGCCAACTCCTCAGTAAGGAAAGTAGCTATTGGCTGTCCCAAAAGTCGCTAGAAGTCGCTAAATGACGTCATCGCCTAATTTGCATAATTGGCTATTTGCAAATAACTGTAACGGACGCTGTAGGAGAGAGGAATAACGTCGTGGGAGAGACAAAAGTGAGTAAAAAACACCCTAAATATGTTTAGAACTACAAATGTACACAAATAATTTCAACATTAACAACATTTAATGATTTTAATGCTTTGTCTAGATCTGTCGCTAGTCGCTTTTTTGAAAAAAAGTCGCTATAGGGTCTGAAAAGTCGCTAAATCTAGCGACAAAGTCGCTAAGTTGGCAACACTGAGTGCACTCATTCAATCTGACGTAGTCGTCTTGTTGGAGCCAAGTCTCCGAGAGCGCAAACAAATCCAAGTTCTTGTCTATAAATTTGTTTATGAGAAGCGATTTAGCAGGATTGATCTGACGTTCATTAATCTGCATTTAACAACCCTACTTTTAGAACTATTTCTGTTTATTTGAACTTTTATTAAGTTACTGTGTCTGACACCCGGGTCAGATTTCCTCGCATATAGTGCTTTAGACTTAAGCGAGGAACACACACAGTTTCAATCTGACTAGCTTCTGAGGCTAGTGACTGAACAGATGGGGGCTCAGAGGTATCACGCATTCTAATATGGTGGCCCGCGTCAGTCTGTGGTGGCTGTGGGGGAAGCAACATCAGAGGCGTGCTACAGGAGTATCCTGCCGTGTCCCAAACCGAGCGGGAAAGGTCTTATAAGTAGAGATTCATCGCAAACTGGCCAGGGTTCCTACTGATTTGATGATGGCGCACTAGAAAGGAGCACTCTGTTGAAGAACGGAATCACCTCTCCTGCCGGGCTGGTAGGGGGCTCCTTGTAGCCCACGAACTCTCCCCACGCACCTCTCACTAGCTGCCCACACACACAATATTCCCCCCATAAACTTTAAAGACAATTCCCCCTTGGACATTCACACTATAACCCAGACGTGGGTTCTCCCTGGGACTTGTGGAGGGGTCGGGAAGTGGGTGGGATCCCTCAGCTTTGGGGTTCCCAAGTTGTGGGTCCTGGACTGAAATCTGTTTATTGATGATGATTGATATTGTTATGAGAATGTTTAACAATCATCTACTCTTAATAGGTAAAAAAAACAATATCTTTCCCCCAATGGGAACGCAAGGGAATCCATTCTTTGAAAGACATCACAGGGCCAGATGGACTAAGGGAATTTCAAGACCTTAGAGCTTCTTTCAATTTACAAAGCTCGTCATTCTTTTGCTACCTCCCAGACCACCCATTCCATTCTATCTTGGGCCAAGGGAAACTCAATGGTATTGTCTCCAAACTATATAAATGTATCTTAAAATCACAATGTAATCGCTTGCCAATTGAATTACTTTGGAAATCAGATCTAAATGACCATACTGTCTGGGACTGGTCTAAAATTTGGTCCAACTTATCACAGACCAGAAACACAGACCAGTCCGTAGCATCAAAACAACCTTGTAGCTTCATGCTAGCCTCCTCAGACACTGCACAGTGCGAGAGGTCGGTTTATGTTCCCTGCTCCTCTGAGTATTCGAAGGAAGAAGGAGAACAGAGGAGTGGTCAGACTTTCCAAAAGGAGGTCTGAGACTGGACCTGTAAGCTCCCTTCACGTTACTGTAGCAGTGATCCAGAACATGTGCTCCTCTTGTGGCTCGAGTCACATGTTGGTAAAAGTTCGGGAGTACAGTCTTTAAATTACATTTATTGAAATCCCCAGCAACAATGATGACTGCGTTAGGATGAGCAGACTCATGTTTGTGAAGGATCTCGCTCAGATCCTGTAGGGCTACTTTGTAATCCGCACGTGGGTGAATGTAAACAGCACATAAAAATATCACTGAAAACTCACGGGGAAGATAAAAAGGGCGGCAGCTGGTTCATGATTCGAGTGTCCGTGCACCAGCGCTGATTAATTAAAAAGCACACACCTCCGCCTCTGGCCTTGCCCGTGGTCTCCTTCACTCTGTCCGCGCGGTGAGCAGTGAATCCCGGGGGCTGAACAGCAGAGTCCGGGACGTTCGAGTGGAGCCACGTCTCGCTGAGGCAGAACACAGCGCAGTCCCGGGCCTCGCGCTGGCTCTGGACCCGACACAGGAGCTCGTCCGTCTTGTTGGGCAGAGACTGGACGTTGGCCAGGTAGATGGAGGGCAGAGCGGTCCTGGTGGAGCGGCTTCGAACGAGCAGACCGCCTCGCCTTCCCCGGTGTCTGCGCCTCCTTCGCCGACTCGAGGTGCCCAGCTCCACACCGCGGAGAGAACGCCGGAGACGCCCGGTCCCCTCGCTCTATTGGCGGCCACCGCCGCGGCCCGCCTGCCGTGCTCCACAGGCCTCTCGAGTGGGACACTCGAGGAAGTTTGTGCACCTCAGTTTGGGTAGTACGAGTGACCCGTCACACGCAAGGTCCCGAATGTTAAGAAGCGCCTCTTGGTCATACTTCACAGTGGCAAGTGACTCAAAGACAAACAGCAACAAAACACAGATTGTGCACACTAGAGCTCTCACTGCGGCGCCATGACACGGCGCCATCTTGTTCGTGTCCAATGAGCAAGATGATGATATAATGAATCACCAAATTATTCATTATAAATGCATCCACAGGTCCTATTTATTTCCTAGGCAAATAATAAAGATGAAGCTAAAAGAGAACCCTTACTGTGCAGACAATACCATTGGAACGTACCTTCATATGATCTGGGAATGTCCTGAAGTCTATCAGTTCTGGAACACTGTCTCATTGTGTCTCTCTGACATCACAGGTCAGAATATTCCCCACACCCCGAGGCTTTTGATGTTGAATGACACATCAGACCTGAATCTAACTATTAATGGGCATCGCACACTGTTTGCTGGTCTCACAACTGCAAAAAAATGACAGTGTGTCGTTGGAAAACTAAACAGCCTCTGAGTATGAGGGAATGGCTCTCCTCATATAGAGAGATCGCTCAATTAGAACTGTCAGCAGCCCGGGTTCATAAGGCCAAAGCAGTAAATGTAATCTGCTGGTCTAATTTATTAACTGAACTGGTATAGCCTATCCACTAGTGTATTACACACTAGTGGACTACTACAGCACAACACAATAAATACATGATAAAAAAAAAATATATATGAGTATTTTTTGACTGCTGGCTAATGTGTGATGAGGCTAAAGGCCTTTGTCTATGAGTGGATGGGAAGGCCTTGCTACCTTGTGTTTCTAGTCTTTGTGAGGACTAAGTGTTCTTATTTTAAAGTGTAGGTTTTAGAAAGCCAACAACTGTACGGAGCAGAGCATACAACCAGAATGTGACGTTGATCGATGGAGAACAGTCCTTGTTGGGTCTTGGCGATGCATGGGGCCAGTCCTTGTTCTTGGGGCCTGGATCATGTGGTGCATCTTGGGGTAGAGCCAATCCCTCCACGATCCACAGTCTAGGAGCCACGGTTCAGCAACTTCTTCAGGTTGAAGCTGGAGGCTATTGAAGGGTTGTGGAAGTCCTCTCAAACATGGAGCTGAGGTCTTGCTACTCCATTGCTCCAGAGCAGACTGACTTGTGTTCTGTGGATCCTTGCATATCTTCACACCTTGAAGAGTCGTTGGGGGAAGGGTGTTGACATGGCACTTATCTTAAGGCATTCTTACCTGAACCACAAGGATTTACACACAGTGGAGTTATAATATGTCTCAATATACAACAAAATGTCTTTGATTAAGGAAATAGGTCATTTTTATTTCTCCTACATAATGTAAATAGAAGTAAAAGTATGTGGTGGGAACCCCTTTTGATACTTTTGAACCCCTTTTCTGCATGTGCACAGACAAATGGATGAAAAAAAAGTCTTGATATGATCACAGATTTATTAAAAACAAAAGTAAAGTGAAAAAAACAACAATTTACAAAGTCCAAAGTACGTACGTCTGAGACCGGGTCTCAGACATACCTCATTTCCGGATGAGGAGAATGTTAAGTACAAATACAATACATTACTGTTTATGTAGAAAAGCGGCATTATACAAGGCTGTTATTTTTTTGCGGCTACAGACAGATTTTTATTTTGTTTTTTTTGTCAAATATGGCTCTTTGAAGCTTTTGAGTTGCCGACTCTTAAAGTGCAAAAGTTTTGTTCAGACTTTTGGCGTGATGGTTGCTGATCATGAAGAGGGTTTTCCAGCAGGCGTTTAAACCATGGATGTATTATATTAACTGGATAGGGTATTACTAGCTTGTAGCTGAATAACTCACGTGCTCAGGGGATTCTCGCAGTACTGCAGACTGAACCAGACTAAATTCACGTGGGCTACCCAGAAATTTTCCCCATAGAACTCAATGCATATTAAAACAGCTCGACCTCAGCTGACAGAGAACCTACAGCTTTAATAAAGATTGGATTTTGTGGGGATTTTAGTGTCCCTTGTCATCCTGACCTTTTTTTCTTCTTAAATCTTTCGGTTTTGTTTAAATCCACACTTTAGTGCCACAAACTCTGCTCCTCTGGCTCTCGCTCTAACTCCCGCTCTGATGAACTGCTCTGATTGGTCAGAGCGCGGCCGAGCCCCTCTGTGCACGTGCGTGAGACCCGGTGTGAGACCCACACACGCGTGTTTGGCGCAACGCATTATGGGAGATCATCCACTGCGCAGAACCGGGAGGACCAGACGATGCCCAAATACAGGCGAGTTTCCCATAGATCTTTGCGAGTTTCAGGCAACTTCCGCTAATCTTTCAGCCCCCATGCTGTCACAAAGCGCCACTGAGCGCAACCATTCATTTGAATAGGGCGCCATCTTGGATCGCCGGGGCTTGGTTTAAACGTGTACAAGACAGACACCAAACATGTGACAGTAACAGTGTGAGGACCTAAAGACGGACACTCTTCAGTCCCTCACATTAGGACAGAGAACTGGGGAACCCTTCATTAACTCTACATTAGTTCATTTGTCTAACTAAGTGCCCCTCTTCAGTTGTTTACTGTAACGATTGAAGAGGGGCACCTATAGTTAAATTGGATTAAACTAGTTAAATTGTATTTGATTTAGGTACATTTAAATGTACCTAAATTAAATGAACATGTACAGTTCTGTATACAAGCCTGTGTTGCATACCAAACTGACCGAGAAAAACAAAGTAATCTGTTTTGTTTCCAGATCACCCAGCCCTATAGTCCTTTACTCCTCCACAGATACTGACGACCCAGGGGTTCAAACTCATTCCAATAAGGCTTGTGTGAATGCAGGTTTTTCTTCCAACGAACAGACCACATCAGACTTCACTCACTTCATAAAATGAGTCCAGTCTGAACCTGAAGACTGGTTCACATGAAAACCTGTGGCCACACGTGCCTTTCTGCAGTGAGTCGACCACCGCTGCTGTAGCCTGATCAATGTGGTGTGAGGAGGCAGTGCTATTATCTCATGACGTGATACAAGTTCTGGTACATGCATTAATCCTATATGGATACTACATTTCTCTTGGGTATTATAGAGGACCTTCAGCTCTTTACTGACCCTCTCTGTTCTCTTGGTTCGGTTTAATATTTGTACATTTAAAACTTCCCATTTTTACCCCCTTTGTGTGTCCTTTGTGTTTTGTTTGTCTTCTTTTCTGTTTCCTTTCTAGTGGATTTTAAGAAAATGTCCTTATTTTTGCCATTAGCGCTTTTTGTTTGAGATTGCTGTTTTCCTCCACACATATGGGCCTCTGCTGTTGCCTGCTGGACGTCTGCTGGGGGCTGTGGGGCCTTTGCTGCAGCCTGTTGGGCCTCTTTTGCAAAATTCAGTTTGTTTTCTGTTGTTGAAGATTCTGCACATTGTAGGTTGAGATTCTTCTTCTTCAGTAACTTTGTCTTTCTGACACTGAGGCCATGTGTGGTGACGGCCATCATGTCCATCACGTCTGAGCAGGGATACTCTTCCATCTTCAGGGGAGACACTTCCTTCACAATTGTATCCTCGACTTGAACTCTAGTCTCTGCTGAAGACTCAACGGCAATGGTGTAGGTTTGGTTCCAATCTTGGTGGGGACATTCACTACGACCTGAGTCTACACCCATTGACACGGGGTCCAGAGTTTCTCCCCCAGAATTTGTTGTGTAATCACACACTATATTTGCAATAGTGTGTTGCCTTCTACACTAAACTCAGCTGTAGACTGAATGAGAAGCAGTTAAGGATTTTTTCTAATAGTTAAAACAAAATCAATTGGATCAGAGCTTCTGAGTTTTGTGTTGCGTTCATTCTATACTGACTTAAACCTAATCCAAATCTACATAATAGCCCTCACCTGAGGCTCTAACAGTTCAGGAACTGCTCTCGATACTTGAAATAAATCATGCTCTGATCTTTCAATTTCCTATAATAAATAAAAACAGAGGAGAAAATATTGAATTAGAATCTACAGTGAGTATCTCACTACATTGTTTGACATATACGATCAATCTCTAAAAACAATTCATAGTCCCATGCATACCTACAAAATTCCAACCTCACCTGATGCACTGAAGGGCCTGTTGCTTCTACCTCAACATTCCCTATATTGTTCTCTCTTGTTGGTTGAGTTTCCTATGTATGTTAACAGAAGATTAATCATCACAATTCATAATTTGCTATTACTTGTGCTTTCTCTTACTTACTTTCCAACTGTTAAAAAAGCTCCTGATATCTTTTATCTTTTTTTGTGGAGGTGGCATTTTTTCTAAATTATATAAGAAGGTATAGAAAATCAAAAACAGACATTCATATACATGAACTGCAGAATAATTTATATAACTTGGCCAATGTCAAAAGTTACATAGTATTTCTCAATACAATGAGTTAACAAGAGTTTGGCAATAAGTAACAGTGTGGATTTTTCTATATTTTCTTTTTTTTTATTCCACTCTCAACCCAAAAAGGCAAGTAATGACTCACAGGGCTCTCAAGTATGCAAAATAAAAACTTAAATGACCTGTTGTGGTGTGTTTTGCGCACAACCAGCATGCATCGTTAACGCAATGGAAAATTTACGTATTCGAGCTTTAATTTCGGGAGCGCTGGTTGCGCTTTGGGAAGAGTCAGGGGAGAGACATGTCAGAGACACAGGGGAGAAACGGGGGAGATACGAGGGAGACCCGCACTTGCAACATGGTTCTGTCTGCATATGGTCCGAGCTCGGTACCATGTTAGAGCTGTGCTTTCACTGAGCGCCGCGGCTGTCATTACAAAGCGGCAGCAGCTGCACCAGGACGTGCACATTCGAGTGCATCGCATGAATGTGCTTAGAGCAAATCACAGCAAGTGCCCGCTGTCACACATTTCACAGAAATCACATTATCAGCAGATAAGGGTTGTAAATCGTGGATCCGTGGAATATTTTCATCCCTAGTTTATCCTGATTCACACAACACACCCACTTATACATTTTGGATAGTAAGAGCACAATAAGTATTTTTTCAGCCTTTCACCAGCTGTTTCTTTATTGGAGCCAGTTCTGTTCTGTCTCTGTGCCGTGTGAGCTCCTCGGAACATTAAACAGTGCGCTGACAGATTAGAAATAACGTAAGTACTTTGAATGGTAATTGATCTACAGTACTTTCCTCTGATTACTCACGTGCTACAACGCTCAGGGAACGAAATAAAACACTTGCTTCACGCTGGCTAACTTTTAAAAATTAAACAGTTGCTCAGTGCTTCAGTTTGGCGCTGAAGAAGACAGCCAATCACTGCAGAGAACGGAACGGGTCACGTGCTGCTGCTGCTGCTGTTGCTCTGGAGGCGAGGAGGAGGCGCGACGTGTGCACAAACGGAAGACATGTGTCCCGGACCGTCCGGGTCACGGGACATCATGTCATTTTGGTGGGGACTTTTTAGTCCTCACCAAATATTGGTGGGGACATGTCCCCATGGTCCCCACGCAAACCTACGCCCTTGCTCAACGGGCTTCATATGTGGGGTCTGTGTGTCTTGTGGTTTCACCACTGCATCAGGGAGTACCTCGGCAGTCTGGGTCTCAGTTGGCTCCTGGACCTGCAGTGTACTTCTAATAGTTTTCCTCTCCTTTTTGTTTTTCATGACCTGAGGAAAGTCAGCCTTTACAGATGGTGCTCCTGAGACTGTATCCAGTGCAGCATTGGGCACTGACAGAGGGGCTTCTACAGCAGAGACAGTCTCATTGAGGATTTCTCTCTGTGTGAGAGGACACACACACCACATAGACATACACACGTGTGTGTCCAGGATTTCTTTCTCTGTGCTGAGGTTCTCCACGGCTGTGTCTGTGAGGTTAGCGTCAGACTCCAGACTGTGGTCCACAGCAGTCTCAGCCTCAGCCTGTGTCCCTGAAGGAGCTGTTTCTTCATCTACAACACTCACAGCAGGTTTAACCTCCAGTTCTTCCAGATCATGTCCTACTGTGACTGTGTTGATTGCTTTGTAGAACTCGGCTTCATGGTCCAAGTCCTCAGAAGCCTCGGCGGTCTGGGTCTCAGTTGGCTCCTGGACCTGCAGTGTACTTATAATGGTATTCTTTGCGGCCTTCTTATTTTTCCTCTTCTTTTTGTTTTTTATGACCTGAGGAAAGTCAGCCTTTAGAGCTGGTGCTCCTGAGACTGTATCCAGTGCAGCATTTAGCACTGACAGAGGGGCTTCTACAGCAGGGACAGTCTCATTGAAAATTCCTCTCTCCGTGCTGAGGTTCTCCACGGCTGTGTCTGTGAGGTAAGCGTCAGACTCCAGACTGTGGTCCACAGCAGTCTCAGCCTCAGCCTGTGTCCCTGAAGGAGCAGTTTCTTCATCTACAACACTCACAGCAGGTTTAACCTCAAGTTCTTCCAGATCATGTCCTACTGTGACTGTGATGATGGCTTTGTAGAACTCGGCTTCATGGTCCAAGTCCTCAGAAGCCTCGGCGGTCTGGGTCTCAGTTGGCTCCTGGACCTGCTGTGTACTTCTAATGATTAGCTTTGCGGCCTTCTTATTTTTCCTCTTCTTTTTGTTTTTTATGACCTGAGGAAAGTCGGCCTTTAAAGCTGGTGCTCCTGAGACTGTATCCAGTGCAGCATTTAGCACTGACAGAGGGGCTTCTACAGCAGAAACAGTCTCATTGAGGATTTCTCTCTCCGTGCTGAGGTTCTCCACGGCTGTGTCTGTGAGGTTAGCGTCAGACTCCAGACTGTGGTCCACAGCAGTCTCAGCCTCAGCCTGTGTCCCTGAAGGAGCTGTTTCTTCATCTACAACACTCACAGCAGGTTTAACCTCCAGTTCTTCCAGATCATGTCCTACTGTGACTGTGATGATGGCTTTGTAGAACTCGGCTTCATGGTCCAAGTCCTCAGAAGTCCCCAGCTCAATCTGATAGCGCTGACCTTTGTGGTTGTCTGCACCTTGGATCCGTCTGACCCTCGGCTCTGCCCCAAGGACATTGGTCAGTTCATCCACATTGATGGAAACAGTCGGCTCTTTGCGGAGGAGTTTCAATAAATGCTCCTTGGCCTCTTTTTCTTGCTCAAACTTCTTCATCCAGAAGTCTAACAGGGCTTTTCTTTCCTTCTCCCACATCTTCATAAGTGTTTCATACTCCATGTCACCATCCAATTGTAATGTACGCGTGATGAAGGTTTGGCGTTTGTCAAAAGAGCTCTGTCGTTTGATTTTCTCCAGGTTTTGGTTTCTCTCCGGTCTCAGATTTGTCTCTGAGACCTTCACACTGACTGTGTCCTTGCTTTGTGATGTCATAGAGTTCTAGAATGTGTTGCCAGGGTTACAAGCAACATTCCATAGGAAAAGTAGAAAGTATATCGCCATGGCAACCTATATTAATGCAGGTGGTAGTTACTGTAGTTTCAGTTGACACCACTCAATTAATTTTCTATTGTCAAAAATAATTGTTCATGACACCATTGAAATTTCCCGACCGTGGGACAAATGAAGGATCTCTTATCTTACCCCAATAAAACGTTTTCAAAAGGACAACATATATACACAGATATACGAGTACATTTTTACACAAAATAGCAAACACAAACCAAAGTTACATAAACATTTTGAAACAGTGATACACTTGTGGAGCCAGAGGGAACAGAAAGCCTTCTAATCTGTCATAACATGTTAGAATACAAAAAACTGGTAAAAGTCCTATTATTATTGAATGAGACTGTTGGCTCTAGGCCGAGGTTTTCAAATATACTCAACGTGTTCATGGTCAAATGAAATGGCATATTCTCTGCAGTATAAGGATCAATGTTCAGTTAGCCAAAATCCAAACCAACGTACATTTTAAAAGGAAATAATTCACACAGTTTGACCAAAGGTTTAACAAATTCAGACTCAACAACTTTTGTAGATGTCCTCTTTTGTGTTTTTCCACCATTTGCTCTCTTGACGGCATAGTTGAAAACTGTCTACTTTTTTCTGACCTTCAATCACCATCTCCATTGGAAACCTAATTTGACTTTATTGGCCCTACATATAAAATATGAGGGAAAGAATAATGTTGTACAACCTGTTTCTGTTCTGGACGTGGAAGCCCCCTCACTCGCTGTCCCGTTGACAATGGATTTGGATTTTTATTGATATTTGCTGTTTGGAATGCATGCACATTGCACAATGACATGAACAAGATTTACTTTTTCAACTTTCTGACATTTCATGTTTTTAAACATGCAACTATATAAGTATCAATGGTAAATAATGCCATCCGGCTGCTTTATCCCTTTGCAACTACCCAAGGGAGGTGAAGGTGTTTTTTTTTTTTCAAATCTGAAAATGATAGGCTGCAAACACATTCATGTGATTCCAAAATACATCAGTTCACCTTGGAAAATGCAAAACATGCAAAAAAACGAGCCCAAAAACACCGCGGACTGGGAAAGTACGACAGCTTTACGCATTCTTCAGATCATATTGGCATAAGCTTGTAAGACAAAATCTGGAACGATGCCGCTGAAGAAAACTTACGCTACTGAGGAAGTGGAGGAACTGCGAAAATCACTCAACTCCTTGTCTGCTGAAGTCACTGCAATGAGGAGCCAGCAAAGTGATACAAGCGCGTCATCATCTGCTGAGGATGTTGGGGAAATTAAAAGGTCGTTGGACTTTATCACTGCGGAGACTACTGCAATAAGGAGCCAGCAGAAACAACTTCTACACTTAGTGGAGGAAGTGAAGCAGCTGCGCTTATTGAATGCAGAGAAGGACCGGAAGATCACAGACCTGGAGAAGAGGGTAGAGGATCTGGAGCAGTACTCTAGGATCAACGATATTGTCGTGACCGGGTTAAAGATCAGGCCCCGGTCATATGCCAAGGCAGTGACCGCTGGAAGTGGAACCGAGCCCGAGGAGTCAGAGATGCGCTCAGTGGAACAGCAGGTGGCAGCCTTTCTTGCGTCCAAAGACATATCACTGGACTTGGAGAATATTGAGGCCTGTCACCCTCTACACAGAAAGGACAACGACACGACTGCTGTCATCATGAGATTCACCAACAGGAAGAATAAGATTGCTCTGCTGAAGCAAGGGAGGAAACTGAAGGGAAGCAATGTTTTCCTCAATGATCACTTAACCTGAAAAAACGCGGACATTGCACGTAAAGCTAGATTCCTGAGGAAGCAGAGCAAAATCCAAAACACATGGGTGAGCAACTGCAAAGTGTTTATTAAACTTAATGGATCACCAGAGGCAGCCAGAGTTTTGGTCATTAGAAGCATGGAGGAGCTGAGTAAATATGAATAATTTCGCAAATGGTAACACGCATTACGTAATCTCATTCAACACATGACAAATCACAATTCTATTGCTGTAAGAGACATGGAATTACACCATATGTGTGTTAATAATGACAATTTGGAATTAAACACATTTGAGAACGCTAGTATCAATAATGAACATGATCCTTATTATGATGTAGACCCTGACAATATGTTTTTCTCACATAGAAATTTTGACTGTAAATATTATTCAGTAGATCAACATAATGCAATCGAGGCTGATGGTAAATTGTCAATCATTCATTTTAACAGTAGGAGTATGTACTCAAACTTTAATAGTATTAAGGAATATCTTCAACATATTGAGCAATCTTTTAGTATAGTTGCAGTGTCTTAAACATGGTTTAAGGAAGAAAAAGGTGGCAATTTTGATTTAGATGGTTATAATTTTAATTATGTAAATAGAACCAACAAAGTGGGTGGAGGGGTTGGAATATATGTAAATGAGAATATGAATTATAAAATAATTGAAGAAATGTCATTAGCTGTAAGCGACATACTTGAATGTATTTCAGTTGAAATCTCCTGTGAAAAGAAAAAGAATGTCATCATCAGTTGTGTGTATAGATCACCAGGTTCAAGTATTGAGTTTTTTACCGAGTGGATGGAAAAAATGTACTCAACCACAAATAAAACATTATTTATATGTGGTGATTTCAACATAAACCTGCTTAATCCCAACAACCACACAGTAACAGATGACTTTATGAACAAAATGTATAGTATGAGTCTACTTCCAATCATAACACGTCCCAGTAGAATCACATCTCACAGCGCAACACTTATCGACAACATTTTTACAAACAACATTGAGCGCACCTCACAGAGTGGATTAATGGTGTGTGATATAACAGACCACCTCCCTGTATTTGCCATATATAATGACAACTACACCGATGAGAAGAAATCACATGATCCCATATTTAAACGATTAAGAACAGAAGATGCCATTTCAAATTTCAAACGTGATCTTTTAGGTCAAGAATGGAATGATACAGAAGTAAATGTGGATAGGGCCTTCAATAACTTAGTTGACAGATTTTGCACACTTTACGATAAACATTGTCCAATGCGTAATTTTAATAAAACTAAAAAAACAACTAACAGTCCCTGGTTAACTAAAGGCCTACTTAATGCATGCAAAAAGAAAAACTATTTATACAGGCAATTATTCAAATTAAGAACAGAAGAGGCTGAAAGCCGATACAAACAATACAAAAATAAATTAACAAACATAATTAGAACGTGTCAGAAAGAATATTACACTAATGTTTTGAATGAAAATAAAAATAATATTAAAGGTATTTGGAGCGTACTAAATAAGATATTAAAAAGGGAAACTAAGAAGGACCCATATCCAAATTATTTCCTTGAGGGGAGAACCACTGTCACAAACATGCACAACTTTGCTAATAAGTTTAATAATTTTTTTGTAGGCATAGGCCCAGAGCTGGCAGAAAAAATCCCTGAACACAACAAAGTTGTTGATCTTAATGGTAATTGGCTCCTCTATTGTTAGAGGTGTTAAGATCCCAGGAGCCACTGTTCGGTGCTTCCCTGGGGCCAGGCTTGGTGATATTGAAGGGAATCTGAGGCTCATGATGACCCACAAGCAGCGTTTCCGTCGAATTGTTATTCACGCGGGTGGTAATGACGTTCGGCGGAAACAGTCCGAGGTGTTGAAGCTGCAAGTCGCCGCCGTGTGCAAGCTGGCTAGCACAATGGCCGACACTGTCATCTTCTCTGGGCCCCTACCTAGCACTAGCAGTGCAGAAGCATTCAGCAGACACTCGGCTTTCAACCGCTGGCTGTCTGGCTGGTGCCCTCGAAGTGGTGTTGTTCATGTTGACAATTGGAGTGCCTTTTGGGGAAAGCCCGGTCTATCCGCTCGGATGATATCCACCCAACGTTGGCGGGTACATCCCTTTTGGCTAAGAATTTGGCCCTGGCTCTAAACTGTTCTGCTCGGCTCAAATGACGATGCAGAACTGAGGCCCGGGTGCAGAGCTGCTCTGCCACAACCTCTGAGCCCCCATCTGTTCAGTTACTAGCCTCAGAGGCTAGTCAGATTGAAACTATGTGTGCATGTGTGTGTGTGCCTGTGTGTGCTCAGTTACTAGCCTCAGAACCTAGTCAGATTGAAACTGTGTGTGTTCCCCGCTTGAAGTCTAAAGCACTATATGCGAGGAAATCTGACCTGGGTGTCAGACACAGTAACTTAATAAAAGTTCAGACAGACAGAAATAGTTCTAGCGGTAGGGTTGTTAAATGTGGTTTAATGAACGTCAGATCAATCTCGTCTAAATCGCTTCTCATAAACGAACTTATTATAGACAAGGGCTTGGATCTGTTTGCGCTCTCGGAGACTTGGCTCCAACAGGACGACTACGTTAGATTGAATGAGTGCACTCCTCCGACGCATGTTAACTACCAGAAAGCCAGAACTACAAGTCGCGGCGGTGGCGTTGCGATTATATCACACACCAACTTGGTTCTTAGTCCCAAAACCAACAACGCTTTTCACTCGTTTGAAAACTTAACACTTTCAATCACCTGTCCTGGGTGGAGAAAACAAAAAGCAGTACTATTTATAGTTTTATACCGACCTCCTGGTCCTTACAGCGAGTTCCTAACAGAATTCTCTGACATCATTTCAAACCTAGTTTTGGTATGGGAAAAGATAGTTATAGCTGGAGACTTCAATATACATGTGGACGACAGCACTGACAGCTTAAACAAAGCTTTCAGCGCCGTACTAGATGGTGTTGGTTTTACTCAGAATGTCGAGGAACCATTCATAACCACACCTTGGACCTTGTCCTGACCTACGGCTGTGATGTCTCCAATGTTGACATCCAGCGTCAAAGCTCGTTGCTGTCTGACCATTTCTTGATCACGTTTGATCTCGCTTTGGAGGACTTTCCTGTCCCGCAAGATAAAACCATAATGAAAAGAACCTTAAATGATAAATCTATCACAAGGTTCAAAGAACTAATACAGCCTATGTTGAATACTGCTGCAGGTGAACCTGTTCACAGCAGCTGCAGTCCCTCAGTCATTGACCAATCGGTGGGCAACACTATGGAGTCTTTAAAATCTGCATTAAATGCAGCAGCTCCTTTAAAACAGAAAACCATTAGGATTAGATCATCGTCGCCCTGGTACAGTGTTCAACTCCACACTTTAAAACAGGACGTCAGAAAATTGGAGAGGCTATATCGCCACTCCCACTCGGAGCCTGTCCACAGGGAGTGGAAAGCAGGTCTCCGAAACTACAAGAAGGCCCTTCGCGGGGCTCGAACTCAATACTATTCAACTTTAATAGAAGCGAATAAAAACAACAGTAGATTTTTGTTTGGTACCGTCGCTAAACTCACAAACTGCCATAGCGCAATCGAGCCTAAAATTCCAAGCTCACTGAGCAGTGTCGACTTTCTCCACTTCTTTAATAATAAAATTACATCCATCCGTGACAAGCTGGAGGAGGTTGCTCCTGCTGTTAGTGGTGGACAGGTTGAAGCGGCATACGTGACTTCCCACTTAGACTCTTCAGTGGGCCTTAATAAATTCATGGCTGTGAGCCAAGCAGAGGTGATCTCTGTGGTCACATCCTCAAAAGCCTCAACTTGCATGTTAGACGCAGTCCCGACATGGCTCTTCAAAGACATACTTCCTTCGATAATTGAGCCTATCGTAAATATAATAAACGCATCCATACAATGTGGCTATGTCCCACAAGCTTTTAAAACCGCGGTAATCAAACCCCTTCTGAAGAAAACAAACCTGGACCCAGAAATACTTACAAACTACAGACCGATCTCAAACCTCACTTTTATATCTAAAATCCTGGAAAAACTTATAGCTGAGCAGCTCCGCTGCCACCTGCAGGAAAATGATATGTTTGAAGTCTTTCAATCAGGATTCAGAGCTCATCATAGCACTGAAACGGCACTAGTCAAAGTCACAAATGACTTACTACTAGCTGCCGATAATGGACAAGTGTCAGTGCTGGTCCTACTGGACCTTAGTGCTGCATTTGACACAATAGACCACAGCATTCTACTGCAGAGGCTAGAATGTGATATAGGTCTTAGAGGAACAGCCCTTGGCTGGTTTAAATCCTATTTATCAGATCGATATCACTTCGTCAATGTGAATCAGGACTCGTCGCCTTATTCTGGAGTGGAATTCGGTGTGCCGCAGGGTTCGATACTCGGACCGATTCTTTTTACTCTCTACATGCTGCCACTGGGAAACATTATTAAAAAGCATGGAATTAATTTCCACTGCTATGCAGATGACACACAGCTTTATCTGTCGATGAAGCCTAATCAGACAGATCAGCTAGAAAAGCTCAGTGCCTGCATAAAGGACCTTAAAATGTGGATGACTCTTAACTTCCTACTTCTCAACCCGGAGAAGACAGAAGTGATCCTACTCGGTCCGAAGCGCCTGCGTGACTCCCTCACTAACCAGATGGTTACTCTCGATAATGTCAGTATAATACCCAGTAACACTGTGAGGAATCTTGGAGTCATTTTTGACCAAGAACTCTCCTTCAAGGCTTATATAAGCCAAGCAACTAAAACGGCGTACTTCCACTTACGGAACATCGCTAAAATTAGGAATTTCCTTCCTAAAAGTGACGCGGAAAAACTCATTCACACGTTTGTCACCTCAAGGCTCGACTACTGTAACGCTTTACTGGCAGCGTGCCCTAAAACCTCTTTGAAGAGCTTCCAGCTCGTTCAGAATACAGCAGCTAGGATCTTAACAGGTACCAAAAGGAGGGAGCACATAACTCCGGTGTTAAAATCACTCCACTGGCTCCCTGTGGAGTACAGAATAAAGTTTAAAAATCCTACTCTTAACATATAAAGCCATAAATGGCTTGGCTCCTTCTTATCTCCAAGACACGTTAGTGTCGTATCAACCAGGTCGAGCGTTGCGCTCACAAAACGCCAGACGTCTGGTGGTCCCTAAGGTCTCAAAGGTCACTGTTGGTGGCAGAGCATTTAGCTACCAAGCTCCTTTACTGTGGAATCAGCTTCCCATTTATGTTAAGGAAGCAGATACGGTCTCCACATTCAAGGCCAGGCTTAAAGCACTTTACTTTAATTTAGCATATAATTAGGTAATATATAATATGTAGTGTATATATTATATATATATGCTGTATTATGTTATATATTATGTTATATATTATTCAATAATGTATTGTGTTATGTTGTATATTATGTTATATATTATGCTGTATGTTATTCTTTATTCAAGGCTAGGTTTAAAACAGTCCTCTTTAGTTTAGCATATGGCTAGGAAGGTAAGACTCGGAGAAGGTTAAACTCCTCAGAGTGTCAGTCAAGCTGCATAGGGAGTCAGTTTGCTGGGAGAAGTATGGTAACTTGAGCACTATCCTCTCCTCCTTCCTACTTTATCTGTTTAGCATTTTTAGGATTCTGACTGTAGTTTGTTCATTGCTATTCACCCGTTGTCCCATTGTCTGTTTCATGGTACGATGACGGGATCTCTGAGCCTGGCCTCTTCCATCTACACCTGCGGACTGCCCCGCCCGACCCGCCTGGGAGTGCTTCAGTCCTGCACCGGACCTGTCCACGTTCAGCGTCCACTGGTCCACGTTCTGTAGCTAGCTTAGGTCCTAGATCATTAGCCTGTCCGTCCGGAGGAGCGGATCCCTTTCTCATATGGGTCTCCCTTCCTGTGGGTTTCCCTAGTTCTCCTCCAAGGTTTCTCACTTTTTCCCACTGGGTTTTTTAAGAGTTTTTCCTTGTCGATGCAGGAGGGTCTTGTTGGACAGTTAGTGTCCAACAGAAAGGATTGGTGATGATCAGGACACTTTAGCATTCTACAACATGTATGGACATTTTCTTCTGTGTGTGCTTTATATTCTTCATGTGTTTTAACTGTTGATTCTCTGACCTGTGTTGGTGATTTCAATGGTTTTGTTAAGTCCTCTGAGATGACTTCTGTTGTGACCTAGGGCTATACAAGAATAAATTGTATTGTATTGTATTGTATTGTATTGTAATCTGATTCAAAGAAACACAAAAACCATGTTTCTCGCTGATGTGAGTGGGGTTGAAATAAAAAATGTTGTCAATAGTTTTAAAAGCAAGACATCTACTGATTGTTATGGTATAGATATGTTTATTATAAAAAAAGTAATTGAAGGTATCGAAAAGCCTTTGACCCACATTTGTAATCTTTCATTTCAGACATTTCCTAAAAATATGAAAACAGCCAAAGTTATACCTCTATTCAAAAATGGAGATAAGCACATCTTCACCAACTACAGACCCATTTCTCTGCTCCCTCAATTTTCCAAAATTCTTGAAAAACTGTTTAACAAGCGACTAGAAAGTTTTTTGGACACATGTGACATTTTAAATGAAGGACAATACGGTTTCAGATCAAACAGATCCACAACAATGGCAATTCTTGAAGCGGTTGAAGAAATCACCAGCGCTTTAGACAAAAAGAGACATGCAGTTGGAATCTTTATAGACTTAAAAAAAAGCTTTTGACACCATCAATCATTCAATTTTACTTAAAAAATTAGAAAGGTATGGTATTAGGGGGGTGTCATGGAATTGGATCAAGAGCTACCTATCAGAGAGAACACAGTTTGTGAGGATGGGTGATATTGAATCAGAGCGTAGAGGCATTGCTTGTGGAGTTCCACAGGGATCTATTTTGGGGCCAAAACTATTTGTTCTGTATATTAATGATTTGTTTCAAGTATCCAATATACTGAAGATGATTTTATTTGCTGATGATACTAACATATTTTATAGTCATGACCATTTAAACACTCTAATATAGTAAATGACGAACTAAAGAAAATCAAAATATGGATGGATACGAATAAGTTATCTCTTAACTTGGAGAAAACTAAAGTAATTTTTTTCGGGAATCATAGAGAATCAGAACTCATAGTAAAATAGAAGGAACAACAATTCAAAAAGTGTCTGAAATAAAATTTTTAGGAATGATGATTGACAGTAAACTAGATTGGAAGTCACACATCAAATATATACAAAACAAGATTTCCAAGAATATATCCTTGTTATATAGAACAAAATATGTTTTAAACCATAAAGCCCTTGATTTATTGTATTGTTCCCTTGTTCTACCTTACCTAATTTACGGAATTGAAGTCTGGGGTAACAATTACAATACTTCTCTACAATCGCTCTGGAAACTCCAAAAACTTGCAATAAGAACCATTCATAGAGCCGGCTACTATGACCACACCAACATACTGTTTCTGCAGTCCAGACAGTTAAAATTCTATGACTTGGTTGAGTTTTATACAGCACAGTTATTGTACAAAGCAAGTAAAAATAATCTGCCAAAAAAAATTCAATTACTTTTTCAAATAAGACAGGGAAAACACAATTTAAGGGGTTCTAATATCTTTAAAGTTCCAGCCGTGAGAACGACACGGAAGAGTATGTGTGTGTCGGTACGTGGGGTCCGGCTCTGGAATGGTTTGGGGGACGACCTCAAACAGTCCACAGTACTTTGGAAATTCAAATCTAAATACAAAGAAATTATATTAATGAGATACAAATTAGATGAAACGTTCTAAATAGTGTTAGGTTCCAACTTAAAAACAAAAGTAGACTAAGAGAATATAGGTCTATTTTATTGTCTTATACAAGCATTATATGTGTGTCGATTGTGCGTGTTAGTATATATGTATGTGTACATGTATATGGATGTGTGTGTATGTATATATGTACGTGTACTCAGGTATATTTAAATATATGTGCGTATGTATGTGTGCATTTGCACGTGTTTATGTATTTATCTGACCGACAGAGTATAATGTAAAACTTTGTTGTAATTTTATGTTGTACAGGACGGTATCCAGTATTTAGTTTTATTTTGTAGTTGGGGGTGGGAGTAAACAAGTGTTTCACTTCTTCTCACTCCCTTTCAAGCAAAGAGCATTACTTTATTGTTAAGGAAAAAAATAAATAAAATAATAATAATGATAATAATAAATAAATAATGTAATCTGTGTTAATATATATTGTTTACTATAACGTTTATGAATTTAAGTTTTGCTATTGTGACATTGTGTCATGCTTGCTTGCTTGAAATAAAAATTATTCATTCATTCATTCATTCATTCATTCATTCAAAACTAGTTTATGGACAATACTTTTGTTTTAAAAGGCACTGCGGTGTGATGTCATAGTGGTACAATGACATCATTCATTACTTGAGTGAGCTACATTTTTGTGCCAGAAGTTCCCGATATTAGTAGCAAGAATGTCATTTCAACAGTTGTGGAAGACAAACTATAAACAATAAACAAGATACAAAATAAAAAAATGAAATACAAAAGACACAAATTAAACAGAAATAAACCATAAAAACGGCTTCTATCTATCTATCTATCTACTAACTTTCTTTCTGTCTTTCATATTCTCTTAACTGGAGCTGGAAGTCCTCTCCAGTCTCCACCAGTCCATGCCACCCGCTCGCTCTCAGCCAGAACATATTCAGCGTGGTGGTCCTGCTCAGCCGGGGACCAGCCTGATCTGACAGAGAGCTAACAGAGATCTGACAAGCCCTGCCACAAAAATCACTCCCAGGCCCACTCACCAAAGTCAAAGTCAAAAAGAGCAGTCAGCCTCGTGCAGCTAGCCCCTGTCAGCAGCGATCAGGCCGGACGCGGATCTGGCTCGTAACAGGAGGGGGGTGGGCTGCTGGTGACGGCGGTGGGCGTATGATCCGACAGACAAAAGCACAGCGCGAGTGATGGGACAGGAAGGGAAGAGCCACCCATGATGACCCTGTGCTCCTGACTTCACCGCACTGCAAAAAGAAACGAGAGAGAGACAAGAGAGAGACGAGAGACAGAGACACAGGAGAGAGACAACAGAGAGACAGAAGAGACATGAGAGAGACGAGAAAGACAGGAGAGAGTCCTTAGCGAGACAAGTGATAGACGGGAGAACATGAGAAAGACAGGAGAGAGACGAGAGGGACATGGGAGAAACAGAAGACCGATGCACGGGAGACATGAGAGACGAGAGGGACATGAAGGAGACAGGAGAGAGACAATAGATGCACGAGAGAGACATTAGAGACACAAGAGAGATGCGAGAGAGACAGAGGAGAGAGAGACGAGAGAGACAAGAGAGACAGAAGAGACATTAGACACGAGAAAGACAGGAGAGAGTCCATAGCGAGACAAGTGATAGATGAGAGAAAATGAGAGATACGAGAGGGACATGAAGGAGACAGGAGAGAGACAATAGATGCACGAGAGAGACATTAGAGAGACAGAGGAGAGAGAGACGAGGGAGACACAAGAGAGAGACACAACAGATAGAGACAGGAGAGAGACAAGAGAGAGACACAAGAGAGAGACACAGGAGAGGGAGACGAGAGAGACACAGGAGAGACATGAGAGAGACGAGAAAGACAGGAGAGAGTCCATAGCGAGACAAGTGATGGACGAGAGAACATGAGAGAGACAGGAGAGAGACGAGAGGGACATGGGAGAGACAGAAGACAGATGCAAGGGAGACATGATTCAGATTCAGATTCATTTATTTGCCATTTGCAGTAAACTGGGGGGGAAGGAGCCCGAGCTTGTGGGGGAGGTTGAGCGATACCGACTAGAGATAGTCGGCCTCACCTCCACACACAACTTGGGCTCTGGAACCCAACCCCTTGAGAGGGGTTGGACGCTCCACTTTTCTGGTGTTTCCCGCGGGGAGAGGCGGCGAGCTGGGGTGGCCATACTCATTGCCCCCCATCTCAGCCGCCACGTGTTGGAGTTCTCCCCGGTGAATGAGAGGGTCGCGTCCCTCCGCCTCCGGGTGGGGGACAAGTCTCTCACTGTTGTGACGGCCTACGGGCCTAACGGTAGTGCAGAGTACCCGGCCTTCTTGGAGTCCTTGGGAGGGGTACTGGACAGTGCACCGCCCGGGGACTCCGTTATTCTCCTGGGGGACTTCAACGCCCATGTGGGAAATGCCAGTGACACTTGGAGAGGGGTGATCGGGAAGAACGGCCCCCCTGATCTGAACCCGAGCGGTGTTCAGTTGTTGGACTTCTGTGCTAGTCACGGCCTGTCCATCACGAACACCATGTTCGAGCACAAGGGTGTCCATCAGTGCACGTGGCACCAGGACACCCTAGGCCGGAGGTCGATGATCGACTTTGTTGTCGTATCATCTGACCTTCGACCGCGTGTCGAAGAGAGGGGCGGAGCTATCAACCGATCATCACCTGGTCGTGAGTTGGATCCGCTGGCAGGGCAGGAGGCCGGTCAGACCTGGCAGGCCCAAGCGTGTAGTGAGGGTTTGCTGGGAACGTCTTGCTGAGCCCCCTGTCAGACGGACTTTCAACTCACACCTCCGGGAGAGCTTCTCCCAGGTCCCGGCAGAAGAGGGGGACATCGAGTCCGAGTGGACCATGTTCTCTTCCTCTATCGCCAATGCGGCGGCTCGTAGCTGTGGTCGCAAGGTCTCTGGTGCTGGTCCCGGCGGCAATCCCCGAACCCGGTGGTGGACACCGGCAGTAAGGGATGCCGTCAGGCTGAAGAAGGAGTCCTATCGAGCAATGATTGTTCGTGGGACTCCTGAGGCAGCTGTCCAGTACAGGCAGGCCAAACGTGCCGCGGCCCGGGCTGTTGCAGAGGCAAAAACCCGGGACTGGGAGGAGTTCGGAGAGTCCATGGAGCATGACTATCGGTCGGCCTCGAAGAGGTTCTGGCAAACCGTCCGGCGCCTCAGGAGGGGGAAGCAGTTCTTTGCCAACACCGTGTATGGTGCGGGTGGAGGGCTGCTGACCTCGACTGGGGATATTGTCGGGCGGTGGAAGGAATACTTCGAGGTTCTCCTCAATCCCCCCGTCACGTCCTCCGTCCAGGAGGCAGAGGCTGAGGATGTTGGGGCGGATACTTCCATCTCCCTGGCCGAGGTCACCAAGGTGGTTGGCAGCCTCCATGGTGGCAAGGCGCCGGGAGTGGACGAGATCCGTCCTGACTATCTAAAGTCTCTGGATGTTGTAGGACTGTCTTGGCTGACATGTCTCTGCAGCATCGCGTGGCGATCGGGGGCGGTGCCAATGGAGTGGCAGACCGGGGTGGTGGTCCCTCTCTACAAGAAGGGGGACCGGAGGGTGTGTTCCAATTATCGTGGGATCACACTCCTCAGCCTCCCCGGTAAGGTCTACTCCAAGGCACTGGAGAGGAGGCTACGTCCGATGGTCGAATCTCAGATTCAGGAGGAGCAATGTGGTTTTCGTCCCGTTCGCGGAACACTGGACCAGCTCTATACTCTCCATCAGATACTCGAGGGTTCATGGGAGTTCGCCCAACCTGTCCACATGTGCTTTGTGGATTTGGAGAAGGCGTTCGACCGTGTTCCCCGGGGTGTCCTTTGGGGGGTCCTCCGGGAGTACGAGGTCCGGGGTCCTCTGCTGAGGGCCGTCCGGTCCCTGTATGACCGGAGTAAGAGCTGTGTTCGCATTGCCGGCAGTAAGTCAGACCTGTTCCCGGTGCATGTTGGCCTCCGCCAAGGCTGCCCTTTGTCACCGGTTCTGTTCACTGTATTTATGGACAGAATTTCTAGGCGCAGCCAGGGGCCGGAGGGGGTCCGGTTCGGGAACCACAGGATTTCATCTCTACTTTTTGCGGATGATGTCATCCTGCTGGCTCCAACGAACCAGGACCTGCAGCATGCACTGGGACGGTTTGCAGCCGAGTGCGAAGCGGCTGGGATGAGAATCAGCACCTCCAAATCCGAGGCCATGGTGCTCGACCGGAAAAAGGTGCCTTGCCCTCTTCAGGTGGGTGGAGAGGTCCTTCCTCAAGTGGAGGAGTTCAAGTATCTCGGGGTCTTGTTCACGAGTGAGGGGAGGATGGAGCGTGAGATTGACAGGCGGATCGGTGCAGCGTGCGCAGTGATGCGGTCGCTGTATTGGACCGTTGTGGTGAAGAGGGAGCTGAGCCGAAAGGCGAAGCTCTCGATTTACCGGTCAATCTTCGTTCCCTCCCTCACCTATGGTCATGAGCTGTGGGTAATGACCGAAAGAACGAGATCGCGGATACAAGCGGTCGAAATGAGCTTCCTCCGCAGAGTGGCTGGGCGCTCCCTTAGAGATAGGGTGAGGAGCTCGGTCACACGGGAGGAGCTCGGAGTAGAGCCGCTGCTTCTCCACGTCGAGAGGAACCAGTTGAGGTGGCTCGGGCATCTGTTCAGGATGCCTCCTGGACGCCTTCCTGGGGAGGTGTTCCGGGCACGTCCCACCGGGAGGAGGCCCCGGGGAAGACCCAGGACACGCTGGAGAGACTATGTCTCTCAGCTGGCCTGGGAACGCCTTGGGGTCCCCCCGGACGAGCTGGAGGAGGTGTGTGTGGATAGGGAAGTCTGGGCGTCTCTGCTTAGACTGCTGCCCCCGCGACCCGGCAACGGATAAAGCGGTAGAAAATGGATGGATGGATGCAGTAAAACCACATTGGAAAAACTGTGCAAGACTACCCCAGTGTGCATCAACGACACACACCAGAGCTCTTGCCACGGCGCCATCTTTACGACGCCATGAGAGAGACTAGAGGGACATGAAGGAGACAGGAGAGAGAGATGCACGAGAGAGACACAAGAGACAAGAGAAAAAAATTCATGCCGGTGTGGATCCTGCAAGTCCCTGCGAGAAAAGTCAGCTATCCCACATGTAACTTGCTTTACCGTAGTCTATTTTTTTAATTCTTTATATATAGCGCCTTTCACCGACTGAGACAAAGCTCTTTACAGTTGTTGTGGGCATTCGTCCTCTCACTCCACACAGAGATGGGAGCGGGATCATACAGGAGGCGCATGCCGGACTTATAGCACATGTTTTTAGATAGGGGAAACCGGAGCACCTGGAGGAAACCCATCACACACGCCGGGCAAACATGCATACTGTAATCCACACAGAAAGGCCCCGCAGTAACACCATGCCCCACCGTGGGATACAGATTTCGAATAGTTTTGCACATAAAGGCAGAAGTGTGCTAAAAAAGTTCAAGAAAAAAGTTGAGAGCTGTGTGATCAAAGACCAATGCTTCACTCAAAAATGAAAAAGCAAATTACGCATAAACATACATCAGATCAGATTCATTTTATTTGCCATTTGTAGTAAAACCGCATTGGAATACATTTGCAGAAGTTCCCAGTGTGCACAAGACAAGTACATGAATAAACAAGGTTAAAAATACAGGAATAAAACAAACTAAATGAAAAGTTGACACCGTAAAATCGATCAACCCAAACAGTTTCAATACAAGTGCAAGATGTTTAAACATTTATGACTATTTAAACATCAATACAAGAAATGAAAGTAGTATTTGGAAGCCACTCACGCTCACTAGGTTAAATCCTCCAGCTCTGGTAGTCCTGACCAAGCCGAGCATCAACAGCTGGAGATGGGTTCCCGGGCGCTGTTCTACGGCGACCACTGCTCCTGACATAAGCCTTTGCGGCATCAGGATGGGTCAAATGCAGAGGATTGAATTGCCCTACGGGGATTAATAAAAGTGCACCTTTATAACACTCAAAACATGAAGTAGCATCTTAAACTTGACCAAATTTGGCAGACCTGGAACCATTTTACACCAAATCTCATATGCAGCATACAATAGCTGGTTCCCATGGAATCATAATCTAATCTAATCTAATAATCTAAGAATTGTATCTAATCGTTTGTCGACATAAATCTCCTTACTTTCTAAAGCGCTCCGACCATCTATTTTTCTTAAAAACTTGAAACCTTAATTTCTCAATAGCACCCTGAACGCAGATAGAGCCATCCAGCCATCCATTTTCTTCCCCTTAATCCATTTCTTGGTCAGGGGGGATGGCAGTCTGAGCTGCACCCAGTACACAGAGCACCAGCCCCTCTGATCCTCCTGCAGGTGGTGAGTCCACAGGAGCTGAGATCTTTCAGCACGACAGCAATCATCAGTGGGAGTCGTGAAATAGATAGTGGGCTCGAACCCATGACATTCAGGCCAATGCTCTACCAACTGAACCACTGTCGCCCCTAGAGATAGAGCAGATAGAGTCAAATAATTCTAATCACAATTAATAGGTGCTCAAAGAGTAGAATCTACAATAATCTTACACATCTGCCAGAGATAATAACGGAACAAAAATCAATAAACAGAACCTTTTTAAACTTGAACATTATCAGAGGACGGAAGCCTTAATGGATCAGGATGGGTCAAATGCAGAGGACAAATTTCCCAATAGGGATAGTAAAGTGTACATTTATATTGACATTTTCAAATTGTGAAAGAACGCAAGAGCCCGTTAGACCCGCCCCCACAGGTTTCTGATTGGACAAAATTATTTAAGACAAGCCTATTTCCTTCAAACAAATCTTATTTCATGAGAAGTGACTGCTTTAAATAGATTATGATAAATACTTAACTAAGATGATACTACAGGGTCATGTAGTTAAAAATAGTTTCAAAATGACAAGAATTTGAAGTTGCAGACATCACCTTTTAATCAAATTATTGCACTTCTTTGCTATATCAATATTGCACTTATCAATTTATTGTGCAACCCAAATGATACATACAGTAAATGATACAAAAAGGTCAAAAATATGTATTTGTTTCAAAATAAATGCAATTGGGCAGACATCACCTTTTCATCCTACATCAAATCATTGCACCTCAATATTGCACTTATAGATATATTGCGCAACCCGATGGATAACGCATACCCAAACACAAAAATAATCCCAAAAAGACAACCCCTCGAATAAATGATCAACGCTGGTTTGAAACACACCCGTCCAGGTCGAAACCCCATGTCACATTCCAGTCCCTCTGAAGTCTTTTTACAGTGTGGCTGCGTGTGTGTGTGTGTGTGTGTGTATACGTTGATGCCCGTTGCCTCTGGGGTCTTTCCTCCTCTCTCTGTTTCACTCACGTCTCCCGGGCCGACGCACTGATGCACCCCCCATACCCTCCACACCCACCCATCAACCCGCGAATGAGCGACCGTGACAGGGCCAGGGCACGCGTGGCACACAGGCACAAGTGGCACTGCCGGAGCACATGCACAGGAGGGTGGGGGGGAGGTAGAATCAAAAGGACGTTACAAAACTGTTTATTTTGCAAGGCGGACAGAAAAAGTGGGTAAACCGCTGACTTGTGGGATAATGTGGACTCTGGGTTTTTTTTTTATTTTTTTTTTAGGGGAGAAACGGGCGGCTTTGAGTAAACTTGGAATGACTTTGGTATTGGGTCTCCTTGTGTTGGCGAGAATGTCGGGGCCAGCAGATCTGTAGGTGTTGTGCGGATTGCGTTGTCCGAAATGACAGGTCCGTCACCAAAAGGCCGTGCGTCGCCGTGGCACCCAGTTCTCTGGCCGCTCCGTCTCTGTCTGCGGTGGTTACATGTCCAAAGAGACTGCTTTTGTAGCCAGTATTGTTTGACAGAAAACAGCTCCATGTAGTGTGGTCTTCACTGGGGCTTTGTGTGTCAAACTTTTAGAGCTTCCACTGTCTATACCGGGATCCATGGTGATGTTATGGGTTTGCCTGTCACTTCCACATTATGGCATTTTTTTTATAGAGACTAGCAACCAGCCCAAGATTTTGGACCGTATTTATTAGATTAGCTTCCTCTGAGTCCATATTTTCACAAGGTCATAAAGATATGCACAAATATGTCAATGTATCTGACATTTGTGGTGATGTAAACTAAATTAGTTTTTCTTCTTCGTTACCATGGTTACCCCACACACCTGCCTACCCCAAAATCAAGTACACCTGTGTCATAGCCGGAAAGAGAGGCGTCAGAACTGGAGTGAGAGTTTATTGAGACAAACCAAATGTACTTATATAGGTACTTGGGAGGTGATGATTGAAGAATGGAGAGTCTAACCGCAGCCGTTTTTGAGAAAAGGATATATGTCTTTTTTTTTTAAAGCTGTCTGCTCTTTTCTCCTTCTGTGCCTCTTCTACACAGACTGAGCGTTGATGTAATCACAGTGGGGCCAGCTTACCTGAGGTGTGATAGGTTTACACGGATCAGTGGCTTTGGGCACATAACCAGCTTTCTTCATGTGGATCCGACCCTAATCCTCACTCCCATCCCAAAATATTACCAGGAATAAGGGTTATCCGCCATCTGCACGCGGCATTTACAAAGGATCAATTTCAATCAGAGCGACGGAGTGGAGAGCCTGTGTATTTGACTAATAGGCCATTTGCCGGCTGTACCTCTGACCCACCAGTGATGCTCTGTCAGGCCGTAATCTCTTTAGAATTATGCAGCTTTTCAATTAGCCCGATTAAACAGCCGCAAAGAAACATGTGGAGGGGGTGAGCGGGCCTCCCAAGGTTTACTAATATTCCTCAGGATTTGTAACAGTAATCTGGCAGATGTTAAGATGGAGGCACTTGTTTCCCAGGTATTCTTTGGGACTTGCGACCAATTACTCAGAATTTGAACTTTCCTGAAGACTTGAGGTTGATTTTAACTGTTGTATTGTTTGAATGCATAAACGTTTGAATGGATGGATGTGATTTTATTGTAAAGCACTTTGGTTTTGGAAATTATCTGTTTTACCCTAACTTGGTCATTGTTATATTTCTGAAGTGACACCTCATATGTCTGCTATTAATGGTAGCAGGGTCAGAAGAAATCACAAATCAAAATGATTTTCTTCCTTATAATTGCAGAGCTCTCACAACTCAGAGTAGAGTTGCTGCTCCTTCATTCATCTGTTTGGGCGGCCTCTATGGAGAGGTGTTCTTGGCATATCCAACTGGAAATACCCAAGACACAACTCTCAGAAAGCCTTTTAACAGAAAGTTAAAAAGAAAATTTAAATGGCCGCTATTCAACTCTCTGGAGGTGGTGCTACAGTCCATGGAAGTTAAAGGAACAGTTTGTAGAATGCTCTTGTACCGTCTAACTTGGATCCGGGCTTTGATACCTGGGCGCTGAGGACCTTTCCGCATAGAGTTTACATGTTCTCTCTGTGTCTGCTTTGATTTACTCTGGTTTGCCCAACCACTAAAACGATATACAAAACTGTAGGTATAAGTGTGATAAGTGAATGGCTGTGTTTCAATCTCTGTGTGTGGAGTGAATGGAGACTGCCCTTACAACTAAATTATGACTTGCCAAAGGGTCTGACTAAAATCAGGGGGACACAGATACGAATGCATATATTCATTGTTCATTTGTCACAGTGGGGTATTCATTGTTGTAGAAATTGAAGCTGAGGCAGTGTTGGAAAAACCCATGGCCCGATTTTACCTGGAAGTGTAATGCAGTTTCTCAAGAGGAATGCAAGGTATACAACACTTTTAACATGACAATGTGTGTGTCATTACAACACACACAAACAGACACATGAAAAGATTGATATAACAGTTATACTGTAGCTAGTTGAATCCATGTTTGAGATGCGTGTTTGTACTAAGCATAAATTGTGACTGTAAAGATCGAATCCTTCGGATATTGTCTCTGGTTTGTCCCAAATTCGATTTGTGAGGGTGGTGTAATTAAAGCAGCAGAGCTCTAAATACACAGTCGCACTCACAAACATACACTCATTCAACCCTGAATTATTGTACATGTTTTTTGGTAGGGGTATCCTGAGCACCCGGAGGAAACCTACGCTGACATGGAGAAGAGGAAAATCTGTGTCCGGAGGTGGAATAGAATCCAGGACCTGTGCTAACCACTGCACCGAATAAAGGATCTCATTTTCTTAATCTTAGTCTGCTCTGTGTTTGGATATTCAACTGAAGAACCACAAGAATGTTAACAAAATAGTGAATGTTGTCATGAATAAATTGTGAAAACGTATTTAATCTGTGGAAACAGATTCATAATGTGGTTGTAATTTTAGATATCCCTTTTAAAGACTAAAACTGGAAGTTTAGGTCGACACAAGATATAACATTTCCACAGAAACAAGCAGTACATCTCTGGATTAAGTATAAATCAGGCTAATGGAGGTTCACAAAATAGATAAAATGTACTTCATGTTACAAAGGTCAGAAGATACTGGCTTTACTAAAGAATGGCTTGATGGTTTTTTGAATGACCCAGACTTATAGACTTTTGGACTGAAGTTTGAACAATGAGGAAAACATACATTTTCTTTTTAATAAGGTTTAACAATGTATTTATCATTGATTGAAGAATATTGTGACAAGTTGATTCATTGCACCATTAAAACCAGAAACTCATATTCATTAATGTAATATTGATGAAAATAATCTACCGTGGCCCTAGTTAAAAAACATACAGCAGTTACATAATAGTTTTGAGACACACTTAAACTCTAGCAGTAACCTTAAAACAATCTAAATGAATATGATTTACATTAGGGAGATCTGGGTCCCTAATGTGACTGTGAAAATAGATTTATGTCCCCATAACGTAATAAATGCACGCGCACACACACGCGGTGCACAGTTTGAGCCATAAACCTCTTTCTGCCAGTGGCTGATGCATGGCCCCCTGCTGACACCACTAACACTGATATATTCCACAGGATGAATGTGTAATTACGCTTTGGCAGGGACTCCACACTTACTTAGTGGCATACTTCATTATCTGCGCGCTCCTGCTCCAGCCGCGCTACGCTGCTGATTTAAGGTAAAGACCAAATATACGCACTGCACTGCATCTGCTCCGCCGCCTCCGTGGGGAAGGGGCTTTCATGGGGACGCACAAGAGGTGAGAGTGGGGTGTGTTTGGAGGAAACGTCATAAAGATAAACAAAACTATAAAAACGACAAAATACGGTTTATTTATTTTCTCTGGTTACAAATCCATAATTTTTCTTCATGCCTCATTCCAGACTGGACCAAAGATTCCTCCTGTAAAAAGTAAATGTATGCACAGATTTCCCAAGTATACAGTATTTAGCAAGACAAATACTTAACGTTATTGTTATTTCAGCTTTTACCCTGTTTGTGGGTCTTCATAATTCCTCATTAAGCAGGTCCCATGATTCAAATCCTTCAACAAAACACAGCATTGCTTCTACTACAGTATTTTAGGCTTTTTTTTATCCCATTGTCCAGATGAATACAATGTTCAAGTCCAGTCAGAAGACTCAAGACGGTTCGACGCTCTAGGATCTTGGTCAAGGTGCCTGGACTTGGATGCACCTTATGAATCAAAGAATTTATAAATGTATGTATGCAGGACGGTTTCTCAGCCTTGGTCATGGTGCTATTGACAATGTTTGACAAACAACTGTGAAAATTAGATTTGTGTATTACATTAACTAGTATTTACATTTGCAAATCTGTATTTAAGACCTTTATTTGCCAGTATCAATACAATCTGCTGTTACTCTTATCTTTTGCAAATATGGTTTTGAATCGGATCCATCATCAACATAATGGAGATTTCCAGAGTGGCTGTTTCCGTTTAGAAACATTTTACTTATGATATTATTTACTACTAAGTCATACAATAATTCCTTTCTATATTTTTGCTATAATTACATTTACCCATTTGTCACAATTACTAAAGGAGTGCACAGCCGGCTTATTAGACTAAGGCCTTCAGAGTAACTATTTTGCATAACATTTGTTCTAAAGTAAGGTTAATGGTTAAATGTACACACGTCCAAGCAATGAAAGTATGACACAAGTAACAAGTTTGTCAATCTAAAACGAGGATCTAAACTTGAGTTATCCAAGTGACACAACAAACAGCAATACAACTTTGAAAAACACCTGGTTGTACTTTTGTGGCGTGCTAGCCAGGAGCCGTTCTAAAAGCCACACCAGTCAATGTGTCTGAGCTGAAAAATGTCTCCACTGCTGCCAAAATGGACAGTCTTACACAAGTACATTTGCTGCTGGGCTCTGTACCAATCTTCACGCGGCGTTTCTCTGATGGCTACATGCGCCACGACAGAGAGGGGTCAAGAGGCCTGCCCCGCGCTGATGCCTGCCATGACAGATGTCCCGTCAGCTGAGTGAATGCTGTTCTCTGTGTGCATGTGTGCGTCTGTGTATGTGTGTGTGTGCGTTGCCCCCTTTTGCCGACCCAGACCATGTCACTGCCCCACTGACGCAACTCGCCGTAACTACTTCTGATCTGCCTGTCACTCAGCATAACAGCGTGTCGGGAAAATTACCCAAATAAAAACACAAAAAATCACAATAGACCCAAAAGCGCTGCACACTCACGTCCTTATTTGGAGGCTGAAATTGCCAATCTAAATAACGATCGCCTGTCGGAATCGGTCAAAATTGTCTGACGCAACGCTACGTGCCTTAATTAGACCTGTCAAAACATTGGCGTACGTGTCACCCGTTTCTCTGGTAATCACGGTTCATTTCTAATTATCTGTCCTGCCAGCGCCATCGCAAATCCCCATTCTTTTTGCTCCGTGCCCCCGGGTCCTGCTCTTTCCCAACCGCCAGCTTTTTTTACATCATTGTTTGACCGACGCACAGGCCTTCTGTGTGTCTACAAGGCTAACAGACGCTAAGACAAATGAATATTGTAATGGGAGGTCGGGCGGGAATCTTTAAGAAGAGTTAAATGCTGAGTCGTGTTAAATTACAAACCAAAAGAAAGCAGCTCTCTGTAGAATTAGCAGTTAATTAGGTCTTAATTAGCATAATTATGCATGCTAACATAGTCTCCATAGAATAGCAGTTGTCAGGAGGGCTGAACCATCTGTAACAGCGCAGGATTAATACATCATCTTTTATATCCCGCCACGCTTTACCTCTTCTACGGCAAAGTGCTTTTCATTCATCACTTTTGCTTTTATTGGAGAGGAAATTTGGCGTTTGTCATGGCGTGTCATTAAAACCGTTCCCTTCCCAGTTATAAGGACTTCTAATTGGGCCCCGGGTGTGTCTTCAAACGCAAACACTCCACGAGACAAGCGCAAGGGTTTAAGCCGCGCAGAGCAAAGTGCGCTGTTACGGCGAGCGTTTAACATGGCTGACAGAGATGCGAGGAGCAGGGAGGGATGGGGAGGGGCCTCGGGGGTGAAGTCGGGGTGAGGCGAAGGAGGTGGAAGGAGGAGAGGCAGGGATCAATGCAGTGTCCTGAACTTAGGGAACCCTGGTCATGTTTGTTAATCAGTTGTGAAGGGTTGTAGCGGCGTGCGTACATCAGGGGCGAAGGCGGAACGGATGGAGGTAAGTGTATGTGCAGACGGGGATCACGGCTGTCTGGAGGGCCCCACGGTGACAATACCCTTCTATTTGTTATTAAAGGGGACATGTTACGGGTTTTGACAGTATTACACTTAAAGGAGAAATATTATGCAATTTGTTTGTTTTCTCTCCAAACCATTTTACAACATTGTGCCTCATCAAAAAGAAACCTTAAGTTACATTTACATCCATCCACGCTAATATCAGGAAATAATAGCACAAACATTCTGTCCTGTAATAGTATGATGTCATTGTGCCACTATGACATCAAACTCAGAGCAGTTAAATACCTTTTAAAACAAAAGAAGCGCCGATAATTAAGTTTTGTGAAATCCTTATTAAGATATGATGTCGAAATTCTGACTCAAAAAATCAGAATGTGAAATCATGTCTTATAAAGGAATTACCAAAACGTAATCATGAGATTGGGGCAAAGGTGCGGCTCAGTTGGTAGAGCATTGAAGATCGTGGGTTCGATCCCCCCACAGGACCTTCTACAACTGCTCCCACTGACGTCCGCTGTCGTTGTGTTCTTGGGCAAGGCACTTAACCCCAGGTTGCTCGAAGCCCCTGCTGAAAGATCAAGGATATCACCGCAGAAGCCATCTTCCCGTGGACCCCCAACCACCTGCCGGAGGATCAGCGAGGGACTGGGGCTATGAGCATTGGGTGGCAGCTCTCATGGCCAACCCCCGACCCAGAAATGGAATAATAAAGGGGTTTGAAAATGAATGAATTAAATCAGGATATTCGATATTCTCATGATAATTTTAACTGAATAAAAAACTAATGCATATTTCTTTTGTAAAGAATGACACAGAGGTTCATTGTCTTCCATATATAACTTTTTTCTTTTCTTGGCGCCACTTATTTGCATTTCACAATTCAAATTCAGACTTTCAAATTTGAATCCTTGTTTGTTCTGGAGAAAGATTTATTTTAAACAATTACATTGGTCGGGGGTGTATTTTAAACCCTAAAACCTCCAATGTATGACAGTATGGGATTACTTTACAACTTAGAATTAGCCTTTTAATAAGATAATTGTGCTGTCCTCAAAACACGTGACCATGTGAAGCTAGACAGCCAGCGAACGGGAAAGAAACTCTGTTGACAAGGCTTGCTTTTCTTGTTTTATAGAGAATCTTGTATTTGGTCTATTGTATCCAAAGTTACAAAAATCACCAAAATCATCGTAACTGAAATAACAGAAAAATATGCGTCACTATCAACGGCTGAACACAAATTACATACCGCGTTAGTTAAACAGATATAGCACAAACTTAACACTAATAGTAGAATAAAACACTTGTGTAGCCCAAACAATGTGCTTACTTACAAAGACGAAAGTTTGCCAAGGCTCAACACAAGAAAGCTCTCTGCGTTAAATGAGACAAAAGGCACATAGTCACATATATCCCATTAAAAAGACAAAAAAACAAACAGAAAAATGCTCTTGCATGTGTCAAATTTCCAAGTTTGTTGCCACCCCCTCCCATAATGTATACAATTCCGCACCATCCTGTCAGAAAAGTTATCCTACAGGATGACTGAAGAATGAAATATAGCAAATTTTACTAACCTGAAGTAAAACATTAGTCTTTACTTTACTGCACTTGTGCTGGAGTTGGGCCTCTTTAGGTTTCTTGATACGGAAGTACTTTTTTCTCCAATACCAACACAGGAGGAACATGCAAACTCCACTCCATCCAGTGTGACAACCAAACCCCAACTTCTCTTCTTGCAAGTCACCGTACTGCGCACCATTTCAACCCCCGAAAATAAATCTGTTGCATTCACGCATCTTTCCGCACGCCCCGGCCTTTCGCATGCATAACCCGGCAGCAGCGTGGCACGTCTCACCTTGGCGTGTTGGAGGTGACAGACCGGTGAGAGCCTTCAGTGTCAGTGTTCAAACAGCCCCATACACACGCCATGGAGCTGCCCGATCTATAAGCGCCCTGAGCTCGCCACGACCTTCACAACGCCCTGCTCCGTGGCCTCGCGCACAACCAAAATCACAGACTTTTCACATCTTCTGCAAGTCCGGTCCATCAACAACACGTCAAGGGAATTCATATTTATGTTGTCTTATCTCATCGTTTTGTTATGGGCGCTTTAAAGACTTGAATTTCTCCTTTTGGTTTCGCCTTCCTTTCTCTCCCAGGCTATAGCAGCGGCATTAGCATTATCGATGAGCTCACCCCGTCACCTCGGACACACACTCTTAAAAGAGAATAATTTCATGCAAATGAGATATTGATGAGCTAATGATTAATTGGCCGCCCGGCTGTGTTAATATGCAATAGCCGTCGTGTAATATGCATTTCTAATGACTCTGTCTGCGTGTGTTCAAACAAATGGGCCACTTTGATCATGGGGGTACAGGGAGGATTTGCTGTGCCTTGGGGCCGCTGCAGACCGCCATGGGAACTGCAGCAGAGACAGACTGTTCTTGCAAACTTAACTTTCAACATGTAGAGGATAGAAATATATAACATATTAAAACATTGAAAATGAGACTGTTTAATGTGTAATGTTGTGTTTTAGAAGGTGAAATGATAACCTAAGTGTAAAAAATATGATGAAACAAGTAACAAGGGTAAATCAGAAGAAAGTGTAGAATTTGTTTTGTTTTCCTACAGTACTTTGAAAATAACCTGCTGCAAACCCAGGTCGGTTTGTTACAAATTGTCACATTCACAAAACGTCATTTCACTTGATTCATGGCCAACTTTTCTTTTGAAAGCTTGTGTCAGGAGTTGCTGGTTCTAAAAAGGTCTGTTTTGATGCGGAACAATGTTGTTACATGGATAAAGGCTAAGAAATGTATTTGGCATCATACGTTCGTCTCCTTTAATAAACCATGTACAGTATTAGGAGTGGACTAATCGAGATGCCCTGGTCCTGGGCCAAAATCCCTTTATGGGAAGATTCCCATGTGATTGGTTAATTTTTATTGACCTCATATCTGGATTTATGAAGATACTATCAAAATATAAATATGAAAGAATCAGAAAGAGCGCTAAACCACAGATTTGGTGTGTGACACTTTTCAATATAAGTCAATTGGAGCGAGTGAAAAACTTCACAAGCACTTCCCTATTGAGCTCCATTGAGCTATAGGAAGTTAACATTGTCTATATACAGTTTATGGCTCGGCATTGGAAACTAAACAAGTTTAAAGGTACATTAAAACAAAATGTTTTAAACAAATCATTTTTGAACAATTTGCAGCAAACGTATTCCTCACAATTTAAAAAGAGACCAGAGCGTTGACATCACATGAAGCTAATAAGGCCCAGATCATTTGCAGCACACTTCCAGTTTCGCAGAAAATAAAATGCTCTATAATTAGATGAAATTAGAGTGTGATCTCTTTTCAACACCAAGAGCAGCTTACAACATCTGGGGAAAAACACATTTTGCTACATGAAAAAAAAAAAAAATTAAATGAGTCCTCCAGCCTCATGCATTATTCTGCCTTGGGGCTAACAGACAGACATGTGGCCGCCAACCGCCTCCACCCCATTCTCTCTAATTAACCCCAAGGTCCTCAAGGTTATCCCTTTAAATAACACATAATAACATGCTTCTTTCTGTTTATAGTAATAATCTATGATGGCTCAATTAAAGGTATTTACGACATTTGACACCTCAACATTGATCTAGGCATAAAAAGTAATACAATTGAAGAAAAAAATTGGGAAAAGGACATTTTATTTTTCTTAATGCAAAAATTAAGACAACAATACCAAAAAATCTGCATATCAATGATTTAGAAAAGAAAATGTCCAAAGAGATTGTCGTGGTGGGGGGTGTGTTTTGTGAGTGAGATTGGTTGGAACCAATTAAGAATAAGTTTGAAAAAATAAATTGCAACTATTTTCTCGAGGCGTACAATAACACGATATGGAGCCGCTGCTGTAGCTCTCTTGCACACTGCTGCACTATAGAACAATGCACAAATTGAAAACACAACTATCAAGAAAGATTTAAATCTCAGAACATTGTGCGTTTCCTGCTCACATCGGTGAAGTCTGCAGAGCTCTAATGTCCGTGTACACACAAACAAAACCCATTTCAATACTTGTGGAGACGTATTGGACGAGGAAGTGACCTCAACCTGTGTTAAGTGTCAATCAATAAGCATTCAACAGACATAAGGAGCACCTTTTCACACTCTCGTATCCCTCCACCTCGCCTGCCGTCCGTCAAAGGTTTTCCGGAATTGTTGCTCTTTGGGAACGTCGTTGTACCACTATGAATTTTATTTGAATCCATGTTTGACAAGGCTTGCCCTCACATGAGATCAACACTAATTCCAACATGAGAATATGAATGGATACTATGTGCTGGAATTATTCATTTGCTAAATTCTATTGAAACTCTATAAAACGTGTTATAGATGGGAGGTACCAGACATATTATTATTAAGTGTTGAATTGTATGTATTTATTTCAACATCATACCTTGCGTGTTGCAAATACAGCCAGACCGTGCTATAACGAATGTAAGTATACCTGAGAAACGTCTAATGTCTAAAAACAGCTTTGAACGTGATGAGTAGAGTAAAGATTAATCAAAAGGGTCATTGTCATTGAGCAAAATCTAGTAACAAGCCATATAACAAGAGTGAAGCTCTTACCATCAAAATGTCCTTGTAAAAAACATGTAAGTAAGAAAGCAAAAAAGTAAGAAATGCTTATTTATATGCACATTTTTACGGTTCGAGTTCACCCAAAGCGCTTTAATGTTCAGATATGTTTCCATTCTCTCCACACAGTGATGACAGAAGTTAGACCTACATTCAGACCTATTGTACATGTTTTTAGTGCTAGGGGAAACCGGAGCACCCAGAGGAAACTTACACAGACACAAGGAGAACATGCAAGCTATGGATGTATAATCGAACCCAGGATCTACTGGCTGTGAAACCTCTGCGTCATGTATATTGCATTTAGACAGAAGGGAAGGGGGGATGTTCCTGATATTAGTGTGGATGTAGGTCACACCCAGATCTGTTTTTGTTTGCTTGTTTGTTGCATGCAAGCTCCAAAACCATAACTTTGCATAATTTAAGGGCCTTGATAAACCCAAAAAAATGCATCATATTTGTTCTTTAAGTAAATAAACTAGTTGACACTACTTTTCCCCCATGGCTAAAGAAAATTGAAACCCTTCTCTGTCGGACATTTCCCCATGACACCCGCGCTGGTAGAATAATGCCAGCTCAATTTGGGGTAACCCGGTTTTGTTGCACGAGGCGATACAGCGCAGCCTAATCACCCAGACCGCAGCGGCACCCTGGGGACCCTCTCTCGCACCCGTCCAAGTGACATCCTGTCCGGCCTTCTGTCTGTTTGGGCAATGAGACGGCCATAGCGCGGGGCGAAAGCACGCGCTCCCGATTTCAGATGGACGTTTGGAGAGACGCGAGCGGACAGCCAAACAAACGGGCAGCACTGTCAGGGCCGCCGCGCTGACACCTGCAGGACACTGTGAGGGAAAAGAGAGGTGATGGGTGCCACTCACGCCGTAAATGGACCATCAGCGGGGTGACAGGCCATGTGTGTGTCTGTGTGTGTGTCTGTGTGTGTGTGTGTGTGTGTGGGTTGAATGCGCAGCTTAGAATGGAGTGAGGGCTAAAACTAAAAAATGGGATGCAATATTTGGCATGTGTGGCATACAAGGCTTTTATTCATACAGAGACAGTGTGTATTTAAAGCAGGTGTATCTTAACTTTTTGTTCATGAATACATTTTATTTGAGCCACCAGAAAGAGTCTTATAGTCGAATAAGCCAAAACACAACATGGCGTCTGATCCAAAGAAGCGAATGAGGCCAAAATGACATGCGTGTGAAAACTAGTGATAGACCTGTTTTGAGAGCAAAGAACTAGTGATATAGACTTTATTAAATCCTGTGTTTTTTGCAGTTACAAAGTTTTGTATCCCAGCTCTAAATATATCACAAATATTTACTAGTTTTTTTTTTCAATTCAATTCTGATACTAAGAAATAGACTTGATACCAATTTCAATAAACATTTTAATAGCAATACAATATTATCTGCTTTTTAATGCTACCACAACTTGTATACTAGTTCTGTTTCTCAAATAATTCATTCATTTAAAAAACTGCTCCAGTCTATATGATTATTTTTCAGTATCAATACAGTATCTAGTTTCGATACAAATTTTAGAATTGATTAAAATCACATTTTTCGCAATTTTGACAAGCCTAATAATCACATATGTTTTTGTTGAGGTGAAGTTAAGTTGGGATAAGAATCAGCGTCAAACAGTGACACACAGGGCTTTTTTTTTTTTTTACAAGTGTGCACAAGATTGAACGTTTTCTAAAAAGACATTATAGTCTGATTGGTTTTCTTTTTCCAAAACTCTTCAACAAGGATGAGGTCTTTGGAGAGATGCTGTTTCCAGGTGATAGCAACTGAACTCCCAGAGCAGACCATTGTTCAGTGAAATGGTCACTGAACAATAATGGTCAATGATTAATGGTCAATGGTCAATAATGAATAAAAATGGTCGACGCTCTGCTCTCCTGCGGGGTCTGGAGGTGTGAATGTGGAGGAATGAGTGTGTGATCGGAAATGGTTTACAGCTATAGATAGAAAATGGGCACATGTAAATGGGCTTGTTCACACTAAAGGGCACAAAAGTGTGACAAAAGGCCAAAAATTAGATTTTAATAATAATAAGATATTTTATGTTTTTCATGTTTCCAAACACCTCCTCTGTCCATTAGAAGTTGCTAGAACATAACTGTTTTATACATTAGACAAGTTTCCTATAGCGGCCCTGTTTATTTCATCTAACGGACGTGATGATTTGACGGAATGAGCTTTGCGGAAGTTTGATAGGTATTTTCAGATGTCCACAATTGATTCAGAGATTCTATTTTTTTACACAGAGTAGAAACAAAGTGATACTTTCATTTAGTCAACCAATTAAATGTGAAACCAGACAAGATTTTTTTCTTTCTCAAGTTAAAATTTTAGAGAAAAGAGGACCGTCCTCATCACGTCCGTTATACATTTTTCAAGGGTAATTTCATTAATTTATTATTTTTTATTTTTTAAAGATTCCTTTTCATATCAAGTGATTTCCTGATGTTGTGTTAACCATGTAAATATTGTGGGATTTCATCTGCCGCTTTTTCAGACTGAGGACATTTTATTTTCTATGTAACTGGCGTCACAGTAGAATGGTCAAAAAAGAGGCTGATTTTGTCGTTTAAAATGTCACCAAAAATATATTTGACAATCTTTCCTTTTGATTTTATCCACACTATCTCTTTGATGTGTCTGTGTTTGAAATCTTTTTTCCAATCTATGATAGTAATTTTAGTTTTTAAGTTATAACCTTTTAAAGTCGAGATACTTCAATTGACACTTAACTGTGAACACACTCAAATGCACAGATGGCAGGTCACACCTAAATTTGATTCTAAACTCTGTAACACTGTATCAACAAGTATTAGTGAAATCAGAAATCTTGATCTCTGTATAAGTAGAATCTTACACACAGATATTGAGCGTTATTTTAATCTTTGATAAATGTGAATGATAATTACTATAAATGTAGTAACTGACAACAGAGCGGCAGGTAGCAAGCAGCTCTTTACAGTAATTTCTTCAGGCAATTTGAGCCAAAATCTGTGATTATCACAGAAGATGAAACAAACATCCATTAGTGACAAAGGAAAGAGTTTGGATGTGGACCAGTGGAGTTTTCAGGGATCATACATCACACACATGTACTGTACATCACACAGCAGTAGGAGTGGAGGGGACTGAAGTCTCACTGAAGGCACTGGGGACATGACTGATACCTTAACTCTGTGAGGACTTGTAGAAGGGTGCAATAAATCTGCCTCGAAAAGTATTGATACAGTATTGAAATAATCAAACTCAGTATTTTTTTTCAGCTTTGGTAAAACAAATCCAGAGGCCACACAATATGCTTTGGCAAACGGACGAGGTCATTTGTAGGTAATAATGTTGCAAACATTCCCACATTTAATTGTCCCTGCAACACTTGCTCAGCTGAGATGCAGCTGAGCAGTAGATTAGTGTCAGGCTGACAGAGAGAGGAGTTCCCGTCAGTGATAAATCGCGGCTGGGACAGCGATCCTATTTCCTCTTGTTCATACATGAGCAGTTTTATTGGATTTGACCCTGATAAATAAATGGACTGCCACATACATGGTTAAGCCTGTCCTGAGCAGACACTTAGCAGCAGTCTGTACGCACCACTGACCCTCTGACCACAATCCACCGCATCACACTCTGAAGATTCTGTCTCGTTTTTAGGATAAAACATGACATTTCACATCACACAAAAGACACAACCTTTAAAGTTAAACTGATGTGTCAATAGCTCACTTTACATTTTATTGTGATATGGACACGAGAAAAAGGGGTTTTTCTATGGACATATTTTAAGAATTAAAAAGAGATTAAAAAAGCATGTACCCCGTAGCAGAAAGGCCCTGGTATCAATCCCCCAACAGTTTTCTTTAGAGTGGATTGTTCTGGCCTAAGGTGTCTCTAGTGAACTGCACAAGCGGTTTAAGAGGCCCAAAACAGACCTGTGTGGGACTGTGACACAGAAAACCCGTTCAAAGAATGATTCATATATGAACACATGAATACTGGAGGCAGCACTAGGCCACATGGTCATGCAGGGATAGTTCACATTGTGTTCACATTATGCCTGTGGTGTGTTGTGTGTCCACTCCACACTGGCCCTCTGCTCTGAGCTCACTAGGTTAGTATGCAGATGTATGCTTATGAGGGCCATTGATTGGGGCCAGGGAGCTGTTTTTAAGGCCCCCGTGACCGTGATGAGGAGCGAAGGCTTGGCACGACCTGTCTGGGCCTAACTCAATACAGTGTCACTTTACAGCACGGCTCAATCACTTAGACCCAGACTGGAGCGGGAGAATGTCATGTGATCAGTGACCTCTGCGAGCCGCTGCCTTCACCGTGATGTGATGAGAGGTGAGCTGAGGTGAGCTCCGATGCCCCTTCTACTGTCCTCACAGGGGGATCTGTCTACAGCACAAAGGAGAGAACCTCACAGTAAGAAGGTCCCTGGTGCTGAGGGAGTTTACATAACTGTTCTATAGTGTTATCCCGTCCAACAGTTTTGAAGGATGGGCCAGATCTTAAGTACAAACTTCCCAGCAGTGATCAATAGAGTTTTCACAATACCTTAACCTTGACCTACCCTCCCACATGTTGTAGAATACAGCTTGGCACCTGGACAATCTTTATTCATTCAATAATTCATTGTCTAGTGCCTTTCTTTAGCTGGAATTTTGCAAATATGGACAGCTTTGGAACAGAATTTTCCGATGAAAACAAAGGCTACAAATCCAGCTGTCTTTCTTAAGTGTTTCAGTGACAAACGTTCTATCACGCTTGTAATTAAGACTAAACAATTATAGTTTAGTTTGGTTTGATTTGATGATAAATGCATTCAAATGATCACATATGTAGTTTGAAAATGAGTACAGGACAATAAGGTATTTGGCTTTCATGCATGATAGTTTCGCAATAATCACACCACCATTGTTTCTGTAGAGTCCATTCACTTCCTTGGCCCCACCACCAACCAGGCCCTCATCCGACCATCAGCTCCCTCATCAAGAAGGCCCACCAGAGGATGTACTTCCTGTGGCAGCTCAGGAAAGCTAAGCTGCACAGATGTGGGTGCAGTTCTACACGGCCATCATCGAGTCCATCCTCACCATTCCCAGCGTCAAGAAGAGACTACAGCGTCTGTTAGCAGTGACCCAGTGCTCTGTTAGCCCCTCTCATGTCTCCAGCGGGTGCCAGGTCTGCAGTGACCCAGTACTCTGTTAGCCCCTCTGATGAAACCAGCGGGTGCCAGGTCTGCAGTGACCCCGTGCTTGTCGGGTGTTTGATTTGGTCCTGTAGCGTGCACATGTCTGGCACTCACACATGTCACATGTGAGTGTTGGTACAGGACACTCAGCACAGAACTCTGTCACTTCAGCACTTCTATGACAGCAGCTCTTTGGGAGCGCTCAAATTGCCCTTCACAAACCCACAGCCACAGTTATTTTATACTGAGTCCTCCTCATCCTACAACATGCCCAAGTGGAGGACGGGTGACACTTTCCTGCTTGTTTCTTTAGAGTTCTCATCCGGTTAAATACATTCTCAAACGTACTAATAAAACCATTTGCTCCTGTTTTTATTTTTGTTACTTTTTTGGTTTCATAAATACACTGTTTTTTCCAACAGAAAAAGTCTGACAAAATCCGATCACAACATGCTGTTTTCATCTGACGCCCAAACTCCCAGAGCGGTCAATTTGTCGGCTTTTCTTTTTCGGAAGTGTAATTACTCCACTTATGTTTGTTTTTAGCCTTCAAAACTTTGTGTATTTTTTCTGTTTCTATATGCAGTTTATCCATCCATCCAACAATTTTCTTCCTCTAATTTCATTTCTGGGTTGGGGGGGGGTGACAGTCAAAGCTGCACCCAGTACACTTAGCACCCGCCCCTCACTGATCCTCTTGCAGGTGGTGAGTCCACAGGAGCTGAGAACTTTCAGTGGGGGATTTAGGCAAAGTGGGGTTAAGTGTCTTGCACAAGGACACAACGACAGCAGTCATCAGTGGGAGTCGTGAAGTAGGTCTTATGGTGGGCTCAAACCCACAACCTTCAGGTCCAAAGGCCAATGCTCTACCAACTGAGCCACTGTCGCCCCATGTAGTTTATTTGTCATTATTATACGGCTCAGCGCAGCAGCTGTAGAAACACTCCATTGATTTGAATGTAATTTCAAAATGTTCTACCGGTCATTCCTTGATGATGCACCTCTCAAACCAATAATGATCGCTGCCCATGGCAACGCAATCTGTGCTTGTGATTCAGGTTTGTGAGATTATTCTTACAGTAGTCCATACACTTTGTCACAACAAGCTTTCAGCGACACGACACCTGTCACTACTTCTGTCTCTGCAAGAGACTCAATAAACACAAATAACAATCAATCAACACATTTAAATGTTAATCGGATAATACATGTACGTTTTTATTACACATGGCTAGGCTAGTAACAAGCCTATCTGTTACTATCCCAGCCACGGCACGGCAAAACCTTTGGGATCTATTCTATTTGCAGTCATTATAAACCTTTTGGCATTCATACAAGTGGAATGAAGTTTTTTGTGTGTGTTCTGTTGGTACAAAGCCGTAGCATAAGCAGGATAATGTAGAGAACGCAGGTCATTATCGGAAAGTACCGACAATGCAACCTGGATCTGCTACCGTCCTAAACCGGGTCTGCTTCTGCTCTGAACTGGGTCTGCTTCTGCTCTGAACCGGGTCTGCTTCTGCTCTGAACCGGGTCTGCTTCTGCTCTGAACCGGGTCGACTTCAGCTCTGAACCGGGTCTGCTTCTGCTCTGAACCGGGTCTGCTTCTGCTCTGAACCGGGTCTGTTTCAGCTCTGAACCGGGTTTGCTTCTGCTCTGAACCGGGTCTGCTTCTGCTCTGAACCGGGTCTGTTTCCGCCCTGAAGGTACATATTTCCCTGACCTGCATTCTATACATTATCCCTTACTTATGTCTATGAAATGATCTCGACCTCGAACTGGTTAGGAGTAATTTCAGCTTGGAGCCAGTGCTAGTTACCATAGCAACACACAGTTTACTTGCAGCCGTTTGCATTTAGTTTTTCTGTATTTCATTTATATTAACCAGTTTTTTTTAACACTGTGTGAATCACTCAAAGCAATTTGTGTGATTGCAAAATGTTTGTATATTTTTGTAGAAATATAAAATATACTAAATATTAAACTTACTCTACATACTTGTCTCTGGACATCGAGTGTTTTTTCACAGCCTTCCAATGTGGCAAATATAAAAATTGCAAATGGTAAATAAATTGAATCCTGAATCTTGATCTTGGGTGGATAAAGGAACTCTATCCTTTTTTTGTAGCAGTGCAAAATGTAACTTTGTATGTTAAAGGCACATATTTCTCTGCTGTGCATCTTGGCCTACACGCTGGAGAAAAGCTGGAGACGACAGGTGTAAATTGGATTAAATCTGGCTTGCACATAAATGTTCTGTGTCTGTGTACAAGTAATTATATTGCACTTCTAATTTTGTCTTCTCAATAGTTTTCTGACATAGAAACAAAGCGATAATTTGTCACGACACACATGTAAACGTCTGGCAGTACAGAAGTTGTGAAAAGTAGGTTGTGGAAGTGAACAAACACTAATGAGTCCACAGAAAGTGTATTTTCCTCATCATATGGGCCACAGTCACACTTGTTGTTATGTAACCGCGGTAACAAGACAAATAACCCAGCGCAGGCAATATGGGTCAGCGCGTGCATTACTGATGGTCTCAATACTGCACCGGGACAGCCAATGTATAGAGGCGCCTTCATGTGCCCCTGTGCACTCTGGGATATGTGCCACGCTGCAAAAAGAAATGCACTTAACAAGACTTGAATTGGTCATACCTTCATTTTTATAAATTGGACTATAGCACAGTGACAGTATAGTTAGCATTAAACAGCACAGAGGTTCTGAGTTCAATCCCAGACCACTATGTGAGGTTTGCATGTTCTCTGCATGATTCCAGTGAGAAGACTATGGTGTATTGTGTCGGGGGAATGGTCTGTAAGACAGTACTATAACTATAGGGACTAAAACTACTTTACATGAAGGAAGCACTGGTCCGTTCACACACATTCACCAAACTTTCTCCAGCTCATCCGGGGGAATCCCAAGGAGTTCTCAGGCCAGGCCTTCCTCATAGTAAGTAGTAGTAAGTAGTAAGTAGTAGTAGTAAGTAAGCTTTATTTATATACCGCCTTTCACAGACCAGAGTCACAAAGCGGTTTACAATGGTTATTTAAGCGGTTTACAATTGTTATTTAGTTTTTACAATTGTCATAGTTTCGGAGGCATCCCAATTAAAATTTCCGAGCCTCAGAAAATGGTTCTACTCCACGTGGAGGAACAACGCCTCTACTCCAAGCTCCTCCTTGGACTGTGGATACAAGCGGCTAAAATGAGTTTCCTCCACAAAGCTTATGACCATAGGTGTGGGATGCAGACGCTGCTCCCTCTTCACCACAACAGTCCGAACTACATTAAAGTATAGTGTTCGTGAGCAAATCAGATCACAAGATTCTGTATTTAAGATTAAGATTAACAGATTAACATAAGAGTGTACTTGTGTGTCTTGGGTATGTTTTGTAAGGAATACAAGTTTGAAATAAATACTACTTCGCAAGTTAATTCAAGTCAATTAATTGTTGTATAGCTCACAACAGCAGTCGTCTCGGACGACGAAGTTGTGGATCGTGGAGAACCCTGAGGGAGGCCCATAGAGAGACAAGAAGAAGAAGCAGGACTGAGGCTATAGAACCAGAACTGAGGCCATAGAACCAGAACTGAGGCTGTAGAACCAGGACTGAGGCTGTAGAACCAGAACTGAGGCTGTAGAACCAGAACTGAGGCTGTATAACCAGGACTGAGACTGTAGAACCAGGATTGAGGCTGTAGAACCAGGACTGAGACTGTAGAACCAGGACTGAGACTGTAGAACCAGGACTGAGACTGTAGAACCAGAATTGAGGCTGTAGAACCAGGACTGAGACTGTATAACCAGGACTGAGACTGTAGAACCAGGACTGAGACTGTAGAACCAGGACTGAGACTGTAGAACCAGGACTGAGACTGTAGAACCAGGACTGAGACTGTAGAACCAGAATCCAGGCTTTGTAGAACCAGGACTGACACTGTGCACCGCAGGACAGAAGAGGGGGGTGTATGCCGGGGACGACCAACTACTACTTTTAGCGGAAATGAAATAAGGCAATTCCCCTCCAGATAAACACACTTAATCCGAGCTGTTTTTAAGTGCGGCAGCCTTGGCTTTCTTCAGTGTAATGCAGGCCGACAGCGTGCACTCTGGCCCCTCATTCATCGCGACGCGTAGATTAGCCGCTGTAATCCCCGGTCTACTCCAGGCATCCATCAGCACCGCCACTGAATGAATTGAAATGTTAATGGAGGGGAAGGGGCCTTTTCTTAATTGCTCAGCGCTAGATTAAGACAAGATCATTTATGAAGAGAAATTAAATCAAGATGGTGCTTTGAGAGTGCCGGGGTCGTAAAGGAGCCGTGATTTACGCACTGAGCTAACAGGGCCTGACACGGCGCAGGGGTAATTAGTTAGCGATATGTACTCAAAGTTTTCACTATATGAGATCCGTTTGTTAACTGCCTTCAGAAATAGGACTGTAACATATGTAAATAGTTCCAGTTAAACAGTAAAACATGATGATGTCCGTGTCTAAGCGTGCAAAGTTCAAAGGGCAGGTCCTCTTTGCTGCAGACGCTGAATCTTGATGGTGCCGGGGGCTAATTCACGGTGACAGTCTATTTAGGTTCTCTTTTAATAAACCAATGTGATTTTATTATTATTATTACACATTTGACACATTCTAGCAAGTAAGTGACCATGTTAATCTCTCTCCAGCCCAGTCCAGCCGATTACTCAAATTCCATTCATGTTGCAGACATAAAACCAGTTATGTCAGAGATTAGTATAGTTTCTGGGAAATTGGCTGTCTGCATTTGACCCATACTTAAATGCCACTTCGGAGTAGCGGATGGGGTCCGTTTCCAGTTGTTGATGCCTGGCTTGGTCAGGAGCAGAGCTGGAGGATTTTATTTGTGGTGCATGCTCTGGAACCAAATAACATCATGAATCACGCTTTTGGGACAGAAGAGGACCTGCTGCAGAACCAGATGATCTGATATCACAAAGTACGTTGCAGTCCAGGATCAATGTCAAAGTTGTTGGCCCTGAATCAATGTGTGGTTGGGTTAGGGTTAGACTAGGGTTAGGACCAGGATTAGGTTTTGGATTCAAGGTCCAGGATCTGCTTGCAGAAAGAGCAGGTAACACCAAACAATGTACAGTAGTAATGCAGATGCGAGAATCAAAATGTCAGAATAGAGGGAAGCATTGCACACTCAGTTCAGATGTCCAAAATCTTAGTTATTGTTGACGTTTTGGCTTTATGCCTTCATCAGATCAGGTTTTTTGTTTTTCTTTTAACCACAAAGTACAAAGTGGTTGCCAGGATCTAATTATAACATAGATCCTGGACTATTAATTACTTGGTGACATCAGATTGTGCCCGTCGAAGCGCCTGAGCACAGATTTTGAAGAAGACTGCCCAAAGCTCAGGCCTCCGAAAGCTTATCGCGCAATATATTAGCAGCCAATACACCAAAGACAGATCTTCAGTCTGGGGTCACATAACCTCGTAGAATGAACGCATCCAGACAGGCTATAACTGAAAATACAAGTTTACTTATGTAAGAGGAAAAACACTTAACTAAGAATACACATGGTCGTATATATCAGTTAAATTCTCAGGATTCATGTAACCATTATCTGATTGAATTGTCCTTTTGATTTGACTGCCCAAAATAAATCTCAAATGTATTATATGGCAAAAGGAAGAGTCAGACTGAGCCAGAGCCTGCAGTGCATGTTATGTTAGCAGTAAGATAATTAGTTAACAATATGTACTCAACCAAAGTTCACTGTATTTGTCTTTTTTATCCCCAAAATGAAATATCTGAGGTGGCAGAAAAATAAAAGGCATGTTTTGAGTTCTCCCGGATGTGTCGAGGAAAAACACTTAAAGGGGCGCTTTGATCTGGGGTTTTAATTAGCTCCGATCCCCCTCTAGTATTCCTCTCTTCTGTATTTGCAAGAAAGCACATGAACAATGCTCACAACCAAGCCCCCTTTTGCCGACATCAGCGTTTTACTCAACTTTTTCCTCTTAACTTGTTTTTTTTTTTGTCTTTACTTCTTAAAACGTCCCCTTTGGAGCGGTAGTGAGTGCGGCGCATATCCCCCCCTCTCAAATCCGCCACCACGCATCCCCTTCAAAACGCGGCGCGGACACTCTATGAATTTATCATGTTTGGAATCGATATTAATTTCAGGGCCCTCACCATGGCAAATCAATGCCGGACGCGCTAAGAGAGTCTTTGCATGTTGAGGAGAGGTGTGATGAGGTGAGACGGTGGTGCCAGCAGGGAAGACACTCACTCATTATCTCCCTGCAATTAGAAGCTCTCGCTGGGCCACCCCTGGGCTGGGAGTGTGTGTGTGTGTGTGTGTGTGTGTGTGTGTGTGTGTGTGTGTGTGTGTGTGTGTGTGCGCTGGAGAGGTGCGCGGGGCCCGGTGGGTTCATTATACAGAAGGAGGAGCGTGCGAGAAATGTGGATCACTGATCAAAGCTAATGGACGGAGGGCCCTTCTGTCACTGTCCCGGCTGTGGGTGTGGACGGACATTCAAATAGATTTATGAACATGTGTCAAAGCAAATGATTATGAGAATAGCAGGAGTTACTCAAAAACAAGGGCGTAGGTTTGCGTGGGGACCATGGGGACATGTCCCCACCAATATTTGGTGAGGACTAAAAAGTCCCCACCAAAATGACATGATGTCCCGGGACCCGGACAGTTCGGGACACATGTCTTCCGTTTGTGCACACGTCGCGCCTCCTCTTTGCCTCCAGAGCAACAGCAGCAGCAGCAGCACGTGACCCGTTCCGTTCTCTGCAGTGATTGGCTGTCTTCTTCAGCGCCAAACTGAAGCACTGAGCGACTGTTTAATTTTTAAAGGCTAGCCAGCGTGAAGCAAGTGGTTTTTTCCGTTCCCTGAGCGTTGTAGCACGTGAGTAATCAGAAGAAAGTACTGTAGATCTATTACCATTCAAAGTACTTACGTTATTTCTAATCTGTCAGCGCACTGTTTAATGTTCCGAGGAGCTCACACGGCATACAGAGACAGAACAGAACTGGCTCCAATAAAGAAACAGGTTGGTTGAAAGGCTGAAAAAATACTTATTGTGCTCTTACTATCCAAAATGTATAAGTGGGTGTGTTGTGTGAATCGGGATAAACTAGGGATGAAAATATTCCACGGATCCACGATTTACAACGTAATGTAATTTCTGTGAAATGTGTGACAGCGGGCACTTGCTGTTATTTGCTCTAAGCACATTCAAGCGATGCACTCGAATGTGCACGTCCTGGTGCAGCTGCTGCCGCTTTGTAATGACAGCCGCGGCGCTCAGTGAAAGCACAGCTCTAACATGGTACCGAGCTCGGACCATATGCAGACAGAACCATGTTGCAAGTGCGGGTCTCCCTCGTATCTCCCCCGTTTCTCCCCTGTGTCTCTGACATGTCTCTCCCCTGACTCTTCCCAAAGCGCAACCAGCGCTCCCGAAATTAAAGCTCGGATACCTAAATTTTCCATTGCGTTAACGATGCATGCTGTTTGTGCGCAAAACACACCACAACAGGTCATTTAAGTTTTTATTTTGCATACTTGAGAGCCCTGTGAGTCATTACTTGCCTTTTTGGGTTGAGAGTGGAATAAAAAAAAAAATATATAGAAAAATCCACACTGTTACTTATTGCCAAACTCTTGTTAACTCATTGTATTGAGAAATACGATGTAACTTTTGACATTGGCCAAGTTATATAAATGATTCTGCAGTTCATGTATATGAATGTCTGTTTTTGATTGTTCGTGTTTCGGACACTCGGGTGAAGAGAGGGGCGGAGCTGTCAACCGATCATCACCTGGTCGTGAGTTGGTGAGTTGGCCTCCGCCAGGGCTGCCCTTTGTCACCGGTTCTGTTCACTGTATTTATGGACAGAATCTCTAGGCGCAGCCAGGGGCCGGAGGGGGTCCGGTTCGGGAACCACAGGATTTCATCTCTACTTTTTGCGGATGATGTCGTCCTGCTGGCTCCAACGAACCAGGACCTGCAACATGCACTGGGACGGTTTGCAGCCGAGTGTGAAGCGGCTGGGATGAGAATCAGCACCTCCAAATCCGAGGCCATGGTGCTCGACCGGAAAAAGGTGCCTTGCCCTCTGCGGGTGGGTGGAGAGGTCCTTCCTCAAGTGGAGGAGTTCAAGTATCTCGGGGTCTTGTTCACGAGTGAGGGGAGGATGGAGCGTGAGATTGACAGGCGGATCGGTGCAGCGTGCGCAGTGATGCGGTCGCTGTATCGGACCGTTGTGGTAAAGAGGGAGCTGAGCCGAAAGGCAAAGCTCTCGATTTACCGGTCAATCTTCGTTCCCTCCCTCACCTATGGTCATGAACTTTGGGTAATGACCGAAAGAACGAGATCGCGGATACAAGCGGTCGAAATGAGCTTCCTCCGCAGAGTGGCTGGGCGCTCCCTTAGAGATAGGGTGAGGAGCTCAGTCACACGGGAGGAGCTCGGAGTAGAGCCGCTGCTTCTCCACGTCGAGAGGAACCAGTTGAGGTGGCTCGGGCATCTGTTCAGGATGCCTCCTGGACGCCTTCCTGGGGAGGTGTTCCGGGCACGTCCCACCGGGAGGAGGCCCCGAGGAAGACCCAGGACACGCTGGAGAGACTATGTCTCTCAGCTGGCCTGGGAACGCCTTGGGGTCCCCCCGGACGAGCTGGAGGAGGTGTGTGTGGATAGGGAAGTCTGGGCGTCTCTGCTTAGACTGCTGCCCCCGCGACCCGGCAACGGATGAAGCGGAAGAAAATGGATGGATGGATGGATGTTTTTGATTGTCTATACCTTCTTATATAATTTAGAAAAAATGCCACCTCCACAAAAAAAGATAAAAGATATCAAGAGCTTTTTTAACAGTTGGAAAGTAAGTAAGAGAAAGCACAAGTAATAGCAAATTATGAATTGTGATGATTAATCTTCTGTTAACATACATAGGAAACTCAACCAACAAGAGAGAACAATATAGGGAATGTTGAGGTAGAAGCAACAGGCCCTTCAGTGCATCAGGTGAGGTTGGAATTTTGTAGGTATGCATGGGACTATGAATTGTTTTTAGAGATTGATATAGTATATGTCAAACAATGTAGTGAGCTACTCACTGTAGATTCTAATTCAATATTTTCTCCTCTGTTTTTATTTATTATAGGCAATTGAAAGATCAGAGCATGATTTATTTCAAGTATCGAGAGCAGTTCCTGAACTGTTAGAGCCTCAGGTGAGGGCTATTATGTAGATTTGGATTAGGTTTAAGTCAGTATAGAATCACACTAAAGTTAAAGAACATCATTTGGTTGGAAATTACCTATGCCAATTACAACATATTTTACTACTATAATGATGCAAAAAGTGTTGTCTGAAATCTTTTACTAAATATAGGACACTCTGAGAGATATAATGGAAATTCAAGAAGGAGATAAAGACAAGGACAAGACAGGACTCCAGGTGAGGTTAGGATTGAGCAGTTAAAATCTTAGACCCATCAACCAATTCTAGTTTCATGAGATATTTAGCGACTGGTGTACCATGCCTAGGTTTCATTTTATTCAATGTAGAATGTGTGTTTTTATTAATACCATAAAGGAAAGTCAGACAAACAGGGAATGTGCAGTGCTGGTAGAGGATGAGGAAGTGGCTGGACCTTCAGGGCTTCAGGTGAGGTTGAAAGTATTTATTTGGTTTTGTTGGTGGTTTTATTTTGTATATGATTAGATCTGATTTGTTTAATGTACTACATGTGTTTTATTTATTATAGGGAACTCAGGTATTCAGGGAAGATGTAGTGCAGGCGGATATCGAAGCTGGGCTTCAGGTGAGGCTGGAATTATGAAGATAAAATATGGGATTTTTTAAAGTTTCATAACAGTGTATTTGCTATTTAGGAGGCAGCCAATGAGAGTCACTCTCAAGAAAGTGCCAGGGACAGCATATTTGAGATAGGTTGTAAACCATATCAGCCTGATCCTGAATACAGGATATATGTACTATCTTATTTACTATAAACATTTAAGCCATCTTGTGGACAAAGTTAGAATGAACTCAACACAAAACTCAAAAGCTCTGATCCAATTGATTTTGTTTTAACTATTAGAAAAAAAATCCTTAACTGCTTCTCATTCAGTCTACAGCTGAGTTTAGTATAGAAAGGTTGTAGTGAATGTCCCCACCAAGATTGGAACCAAACCTACACCATTGCTCAAAAATGTATAAGGCATTTTACCGTGAAGCGTTGTGTAGTTACTCCTCGCTTTCTCACAGAAGCCTCGGATTTTAATTATTTATTCAAGAGACAACTTTCTTGTAAGATCACAAGAGTGGGCACTTTCTTCGCTTTTTGAAAATGGTCTTCTTGGATATACACAGTTTGCAAAAGTACATGGCTCAGAGATGCATATTGTATACGTTAGCCTTATTTATCTATACAAACTGGCTGAAACGATTAATTCAATTCTATAATAACTTCATTACAAGAATTTGATTTGATTTGAATATTTGGCTTATAGTGGTTCTCACCCCCGCTCCTCGGAGCTTACGTTTCTCACATTTCCTGTTCAAATCTTCCTCTAAATGGGCGTAGCCTGGAGGACTAAAGGGGGCGTGAACGAGACTGGGCCGTTTACATTGCTCTGGGCGGGGGGCTGCAGACGTCAGGTCCAACTTGCAGACGTCAGGTCCAACTTCTGTGCCAGTGTTGGCGCCAGATTCAAAATTCAAATGTAGTAATACAGGTCGCCAGCAGATGGCGCCTCACAGACGGTTTTAGACAGAAAGTCTAACTTTCAACTAATTTGCACCAAAGTGACAAGATTATGACCAGGATATGTAGACAACACTATTGGACACTCATTTATACCGTTTATCAGCAAAAAAAAGTGGATTTGAGGGTGAGTTGTCCTTTAATGATCTACAACAATGTGCACAGAACGAACGATGGAACTTTTATTGCTGTAAAACCCGAGCTGACTGAATTGAAATGGATATGTTTTTTTTCTTTTTTTTACATACATTAAACAAACCTTAAAGAATGTTGTGGAAAAATAGCAAAGTTTATAAATTACTCTTTATTTTTTTAGGTAGATTTAAACCATTGATTGTTAATTTACTAAAATAATCAATGGTAACAATACATAGCATGCAGATTTATTTGAAAACAAAGTGATCATTTAAGGGCAAGTGGTATGCACCCTTCTCACCAGGCGTTTGGCAGCTCTTAGGCCAGAGGGTGAGCCCGGCTCCCAGTCAGAACAGAGGCTAATATTACCCAAGCCTTAAGCATCATTTAAGTGATTATACTGTAGAAAAAGTCCCCCAAACAGAAAGTGCCAGGACAGAGAGCTATTGAAAAGTGTGTGCACCAAGTGTGGACTGGCAGCCCAAGTTTTGTCTTTGACTCGCTCCCCACGGGCCCTCTTACCTCCCGGAGGGGCTGTTGTTTAGGGTTGCACAGCCTCCGAGGCCTTGATGAATTTCTCTCCGTCAACAAATTAAGAGTTGCTATTGTTGCTGTTGACAACAAGGCATGGTGGTCGCCGTGGGGAGCACCATGGAGACCAGTGACAGAACTCCACAATTCTCCTAATCATCCGGAGCTGTCAGGAAGCACCTGGTCTGACACCTCGGCTTAAAACCTGTCTCCCAGGCATAAGATAATTACAAGTGCCAGCAGAGGAAAAAGCGGCGAGCCAGCCAGGAGAGGGGTAGAGAGAATTCTTTCTTATAAGTGACTGGTGCAGCTCCACTTTTTTTTGGGACAAGTTGCCATTGAAGTGGTGGAAGTGTTCAAAGTGCGGAGTGGAGTGGAGTGCGGGAGGCGTCTGGGGTGTCTCCCTCTCCCCTACAGAGGGAGGCTGGGAGGGGGTCCCTAGGTAGCGCTGAGGGGGACAGCTGAGGGACCGAGCTGTCAGCGGGCCACGCTCACACACTTACAGCTCAAAAGTGTTTGACTGGTCCGCTACAAATGCTCCACGGATTGCACCACATTTTGGGTTTGGGGGAAGTTTTTCTTTTTCTTTTTTGGTCTGCCGCCTATTATTATTTTATAAAAGTTACACTACAGTTACAGAAGCCAGAGCGAATGTAAGGGTAAATAGAAAAATCTGTACAAAACAATATCGCTGGAGACAAAATTCGAGGTGCTGACACGTCAAAGCATTTCTGTTTCTGACAAAAAGAGCTTCGCACGTCAGGGTTGCACGCTTTCCCCTGCAGACTCTACCACGTGAGAAAATACTTGGGCAAATCACAAAACCGCGACGGATGGGAGACGCGCTTTTATCCAGTTAGGCTTTCATTACAAGCGCTCGTTTCCGTAGCAGCGGGGAAGCTCTTTCAGAATAACGCCCTTGTCATCACTGCACGCAAGGGGGTAAATGATTTAAATACGTAAATTTTTGCTCCTCTGTCCTAAACTGCCTGCTCCTTCTCCGCACTCTGCCACTCATAATTTGTCTTTTCATTCTTGCCAATTTCTAGGCAATCCCTTCCCTTTAATGAGGCCAACTGTTCTAAAACGGATGAAACAGGAGAGGGAGGGAACGCCACGAAGGCCCAAGACAAATCCACATTTTTACAAGCAGAAATAAAGGCGTGATATACTGACTGCTTTAGCCCTTCCTCCTGGCGCACTGCTATTGTCGGCAGCCCCGTCTTTTATTAACCGTTTAAGCGTACATATGTGCCTTTATTTGCCTGTCACTAGTAAGCATATTTGGAAAGATTATGAAATATAGTTACATCTGTTTCCCCATGCGCGGCCGCCTCATACGAATGCATAAACCACCGAAATTTACTTTGCCGCTACACGCGAATCAATTACATCATATATTTTTTTACGGCCTTTGTATTGGCGGGTGGCGAGCGCTCTAAAAACCACTTTCTTTTTGTATCGACGGAATGAAAAGTATAATAAAAGTGAATACATCAGCAGGGGACGGTGATGAGGCAGCAGAATGGCACTTAGGATATTGTTGTTGGCCTTTTATGTGCTCTCCGGAGACGCGCTACACCTAAGGAAATGTACGGAAAATCGTATTTGCGTCATGAATATTTCAGAGTTGAGAAATTCTTTATTCACATGCATCAATTGGCGTTATCAAGCAGAAGATTGTCAATAATCCATCATAGGGAAATTATGTCCAGTTATGTGGAGGATCTCACTTTTTAGGCTGAGTGTGCATGTCTAAGATTTGGCATTTTTTACCATTTGAGAGATCTGAAAGCAGTTCTGAGAGTAATTTTGCTTTTTCAAAGGGACATCTGTAATAGAGGTGGTCTACATAGTAAGAGTATATTTTAAAAATGTCGGACATTGGCCTTGCATGAATAAATTGGCATGATAAATGAATAAATTAGCCCCATGTTGAAGGATAAGGATCAATTCATTCATTAAGATCTTCACTTCGCATAATTCTCAGAACCACTAATTGGATATGAGATTATTGCCGTATCTCTCTTCACAAACATTCATATTTACTTGATAAATTGGAGGTGGCTGAGTGGGTCGTGCTCGTATTTCACCGCAAGAAGGTCATGGGTTCGATCCCGTGTCAACCCGGGCCTTTTTGTGTGGAGTTTATATGTTTCAACTCGTGTGGGGTTCCTCCAGGCGCTCCGGTTTCACCCACCACCTAAAGCCATAGACTGTACAGTATATAGATGGACATGGCTAACCCTCTATCACAATGGCACCAAATAGGGAAGTGGTCATGGACAAAGTTTTGGCTCCAACTTGCTCTAGTTTAGTAACCATTTGTGTCAAACTCATCATTTTGGGATTTCAAAAATGAGCCTGGTATTTTTATGTTTATATTGTCTTTGTAAATCCAGAGATGAGCCGTTTGGATTGACCAATCAGACACCTTAATTTGCTGGGAAGCTAATGCCATAACCAAAAAAATTTACTCCAGCAATCCATAGTTCAAATCGGCCTCATCCATATTTGAATCAACGTCAAAACACTTTGGTTAATGTCAGCACTTGTCCAGCGAAGTTCACAAAGAAGCAGCTGAATGTATGGCAGCACGGTGGCTGAGTGGATAGCACTCTTGCTTCTCAGCAAGAAGGTCCTGGGTTCAAATCCCTGTCGCAACAGGGCCTTTCTGAGTGGAGTTTGCATGTTCTCCCTGTGTCTGCGTAGGTTTCCTCCGGGTGCTCCGGTTTCCCTACCACTAAAAACGTGCACAATAGGTATAAATGTAAATGAGAGAGTGAATGGATGGTGTTGATTACTTACTACTTACTATGTTTTAAGGCTGTAAAACAACTCACCACAAACTTCATACACTTTTCTAACCAACTGTCATTGCGGAAAGGTTTGTTTTAGGTCTCAGCAGTAGTTTAAAAAAGCCGTACATTCACTGTAAAATATAGCTGCAGAGAATATGGCGCTGAGGGGCAGGAGACTTTTAACAATGATAACTGTCTTTTTATCGTCTTGTGGTGTTTTATGATCCTGTAGAAAAGAACACACAAAAATCTGCGAAACAGCGAGGCAGCGGAAGGTGAAGTGTGTTACAGTGAGGGATCATTATACTGTATGTCCAAAACATGCAAGAACATTTCAGGGGTCCCATCGTCATGCCATGAGACAAACAATGGGACACTGGGCAAATAGCAATGAACAGACTACAGCTGATGATAAAGTAGGAGGATGTAGATTTCTGACCATAAATTCCCTCCTGATTGGAGTTTTGCGAAAACCTCCATTGACAAGATACAATATTATGCTTTGACTTGGTATCATGCTGAATTATGTTTGTGACTTTAAACCCATGAGAAATGGTTGATTCTTCAAAGACGAGTGTTTATTTTTTGCAGAATACAATGTCTTATTTGGAAGATTCGCAAATGAATCTTCTCATGGTAAGATTTCCACAAATGCATCTGGATTTCCCCTCTCCTTTACAGCCCTATATTTCAGATTCCTAGCCGCTTTCACAACCCTCTCCATGTTTTTGTTTGCCTCCATCTAACCCGATAACATCACAGATAAATACAGGGTGGACCGATGCAGTGGGGGCCACAAGGGGGCGCCGACCAGGACCAGAATAAGTAAACAGGTCTGGTCCGGTTAAGCTGTGGATGGAACTCCCGCTCGCTATCTTTAAATGAGCACTCCCATGTGAAGGTGTGGATTAGCCAAATTTAATCCCTCATCAAACAGACAATAACAGCGCGGCCCTAATCCCTCCGCTGCTCCGCGATTAGCCCGCTCTGCCGCTGCGAGTGCCGGGGCCCGGGCTGTGGTCAGTGTGCGGACCGCCCGGCTCTCCTCTGCAATGACCTCTGTGCTCACCATCCACAAGATTCTGTTATACCGTTAGGGGTTTGTTTTGTGTCAGTGAGGTCTTGAAACTGAGAGACTTGATGAGATTGTACAATTTTTGACAGGGCAGGACAATATGGCATTCTTGTTTCTTATTTTGACTTCTCAATTAGTTTGAAAAGTTTCTTTGAATTTTTTTATGTATGTACCACGGTCTATGATTGAAATGTATTGACCTACCACGGACCTAAAACTACAAACAGACATAAACATCTTCTTCAGATGTCTGAAACTGTGGCTGAAATCAAAGCAACGTTGTTCACATGGTTAATGAACTGTATATTTAATTAAGTACTTTTATGTTTGTAAATTTTAAAAGTATGCATTTGTGTCCTAAAAGCCTTCTATGGACAAGTGTTGAAAATTAGCATGGTCTTGCTACAACACTAAAGGCTGTGCATCTGGTCTGACCAATATAACTGTTGTGTCAAATAATGAAATAAATATTCAGTGATTTTATTTAGAAGTGAAAAAAATACATTTCAAAATCATACAGTATACCCATTTCTTTCAGAAAATCAATCCACTACTTTCTCAGAACTGTCTTCGTAAACTTAGCAACTCACATGAAACCACAAAAAGTCACCTGCATTGATTGGCCAGAGGAAAAAATATACATATATATGAGATAATATGTAACTAACCAGAGTAGTATTTTCTATGTGTGCTTTTTTTATTCGAATATTTTATCACCAGTTCTTTAACCTGAAATTGAGTGCAGTATTATCTGAGCCAAATACAAGAGGTCGAATGAGTTTCCTCCGCTGTGGGTGCGCTTCATCAGAGTTAGTGTTGGAGCATTACTCTTTCAAAAGTGAAAATATACTATATGGTCCTTTCCCAATGTCATTTTAACCTAACTACTGTCCATTCACTCATTTATTCTACGTTAGTAAATAATAATCCGTAGTTATGAAGTAAATTATACATACAGGTATGTTTAAGACGTAGATTAATGACTGATAGTAAGTCAACCTTTATTTGACGGATGTATTTGTCTCGCTGCAGAAGTTTTCCTCAAAATGAAAAATAGTTAGTTTTCAGCTTCGCCCTTAATTTAATGTGTATTCTTAACAACAGCAATACTGAAGGTGATCTTGGAAGAACTTTTGAGGCCAGAACACACTGAGTCTCCCCTTCTCACTGAAAGAGGAGAGAAAAAACATCCCATTTCTATAACCTCCAAAATAGATCTAAAGAAAGGTCATTTTGGGTGTGCTTTTATTTTTTTAATTATGATTTTATTCCCAGTACTTTTCAATCCAATCCACTTAATACTTATAGCACATTTCATACGTTTCCAATGTGCTGCACAAAAAAAACGTATTGAAACAAATCCATAGTAAAAAAGTATAATCATTAAAAAATCAAAATAGGATAAAACGGATAGGATATTATACGCAGAAAATAAACAAAACCAAATTCTGCATTGAAATCTTGTAAACTGATTCTAAATAGCAACTAAAACCTTGACCATTTGTCATGTGTGCCAAAATGCCTGACCCATCCCACATGTATCACAAACTATTGAAAAAGCAGATCCATGGACAATGAAAGAGAGTATTATGAAAACAATTATAACCCCATTCCTTTAGTCTGATATGTCTCCTTTAAAGTCCACAATTAGAGGTCATCACAGACTGGGCTGTAATTGCCTGAACGCGCTCGTCCCCTGGAGTAAACAAATACGTTCATCAAGCAAATAAAGGATTACCCAGCTGTACCAGTCCGTCTGATCCGAGAGGGAAAAGCAGCGCGCAACATAAGGCAAGCTGCAAAAAGAAAAAAATCCTCACAGAACGCGAAGAAGAGAGCGGGCCAAAGTGCTGATGCGGCCTGTTCCCTGCCTCTGATAACACAGAAATAGCCGACGTGCTTTGGGAATACATATATTTAAACTTGCCAATGTTTACTTGTAAATTATTTCTACTTATTTACCCAAAAATACAGCAGCGATTTCTCAGGCATCAAAGCGACCGACTTCCAAACTTTTCCATTTCCCGCTGATGCTTCCAGGTTGTTTCGTTTTGATCCAAATGGCGTCAGACTGTGGGTGCGCGCGCTCGTGTGCTTTTAGCTGATTCTTGTTTCGCTCTTAATTAAGCTAACGGTGATGGAGGGGATCGGCCTGCTTCTGCGTGGCCGCGGGGTGCGTTAGGTGGTGCTTTCTGCAGAGCTGGACGTGCAGCGGGGAGGGGGGTGGAGGTAGGTGCGCCCGACCTGTGTGCCCTGAGGGTCTCGCGGGACAGGCCTGTGATGGGTGCTGTGCTGATCCACGGGTGCAACGCAGGCGTCTGACAAACAGCGGGACGTCACAAAGTTTTTTTGCGCGATGATGAAGAAAGGTGTAAGAGTTTGTCAAACTTGACTTTAAAATGAAATATTATGCATTGTTTTTGTCTATTTAAAAGTTTACTGTCATCTCAGGGCTTAGAATGTGGAAAATATCTTCAGAAGAACATACATAGTGAAACAAGTATGATGAGATAAGAGAACCTCAGTGTGCACTATCCCCATACTACCACTAGAGGAAGAAGTGAAATTTGTTTTGTGTTTTTGTGTGTGTGTGAAAACAATCAGGTGCAACCACATTTTTGCAAAGATCGTAATTTCCCATGAGACATTGCTAAAACAAATGCACGGGCAATACATTTGTTTAAAATTGGTCTGAACGTGATGTCACAGTGACATCATTATGACATCATTCTGAGACAAGATATTTTAGACAGAAGGGGCGGAGCTACATGTTTGTCAGAAGTTCTTGACTTAAACGTGGATGGATCTAAAAACTCCTGATGAGAAATAATGTTGTAGCATGTTCAAAAGCTCAAAAAAGTGTATTTGCCTATGTCTCCTTTAAAGCTGGGGAACCTAACTTTTGTTTCTCCCAACAGAAGGAGAGAGTAGAGAGCCCTGTGAGTCACTATTTGATGCTTTGGGCTGATTGGAGTGAGGGTGCTCTCCTTATTTTCACTTTTCTGTCTGAAAAGGTGATTTAAAGTTATGACAGAGGCCAAAAAACAAGCATGTGAAAACTAACCAAACTGTTTTAAGAGCATGGAACTAATTATATGGATTTATTTATTTATTTAATCACCCCATATTTATAAATATGAGTGTGATGTAATGCTTTCGTCTGGTAAACTGTAAACATTTGAAGGTTTTATATATCCCAATATTGGTCTCAATCAATTTAAAGAGAAAGAAAGAAGACCGCAGACTTCTGTATTGAAATTTCCCATTGATTTGGCTCTTTTTACTGTAAGTCATCGGCAACAGAGAAAGAGTGTAACATCAGTCACCTCTCCCGCCCACCACCCTGAGAAAACCTTAGAACGTACACTCACTGACATTAGCACATTTTCCCGATGGAAACATTTGTCAGAATCAAAGGTACAGTGTCTGCAGCAGACTTAGGGAAACCTTTGTGACCAATGGGTTAGGCCAGTGGTTCCAAAAGTGAGGTCAAGGGACACAGAGCAGGTCTCGGTTTTGTAGTCCTCTCACATTAGTCCTGGTCTCAGGTCTCTGTCCTGTGGTCCTCTCACATTAGTCCTGGTCTCAGGTCTCTGTCCTGTGGTCCTCTCACATTAGTCCTGGTCTCAGGTCTCTGTCCTGATGTCCTCTCACATTAGTCCTGGTCTCAGGTCTCTGTCCTGATGTCCTCTCACATTAGTCCTGGTCTCAGGTCTCTGTCCTGATGTCCTCTCACATTAGTCCTGGTCTCAGGTCTCTGTCCTGATGTCCTCTCACATTAGTCCTGTCGGTCTGGTCTCTGTCCTGATGTCCTCTCACATTAGTCCTGGTCTCAGGTCTCTGTCCTGATGTCTCTCACATTAGTCCTGGTCTCAGGTCTCTGTCCTGATGTCCTCTCACATTAGTCCTGGTCTCAGGTCTCTGTCCTGAAGTCCTCTCACATTAGTCCTGGTCTCAGGTCTCTGTCCTGATGTCCTCTCACATTAGTCCTGGTCTCAGGTCTCTGTCCTGATGTCCTCTCACATTAGTCCTGGTCTCAGGTCTCTGTCCTGATGTCCTCACATTAGTCCTGGTCTCAGGTCTCTGTCCTGAAGTCCTCTCACATTAGTCCTGCTCTCAGGACTGGTCTGCTGAATTTCTGATGAACTGAGCTTAAAACTTTCACAACCAGTCTTTGTGAAAATGTGAGACAAGCTTCTACTCAGTGTCAAAATCCAGGTTCAAGCCGTTCTCTTTAGCTGTTTAAATAATTAATAATTATCCAAATAATAATACTACTAATAAATGTATTATGGTATGTCTGTACTTGTTTTTACTTGTTAATGATTGCTTTGATTCCATTAGTAAAGCATGTTAAATTGCAATGTGTGAGAACGGTGCAAAAACCTACTTTCTTCCTTAAAATCTCAAAGAACGATCACTGCATTAGTGAATATGCACATAGCAGACAAAAAAACACAATATATCTACTTAAATGTGTTGTAAACTTGCATGTCTTTATATGTTCGGAAATGGCCTTATGTGTTTCTGTTAATGGTGTCTTAGAAGCCTATAAAAGCAATTTATTCATTCTGTCTTAAATTGGACTACTGTATACTTTGCAACTCTAAACAGGACATTACCCAAAGGATAAAACCAAGCGATTAAGCAGACTTTGGCGCATACATCACTACTGTAGTAAAACAAGCTCTTATTGTCAGTACGTACATCTGCAATTTCATTCCTACAATTCTTCATAATGTTGGTGCAATCAAATAATTAACTAAAGTAATGCTAGATGTGTTTTTCTCCTGTTACTGATTTGTTTAAGCCATATGAAATAGCTTTTCTCCACCACGGGCCAAAAAGCTCTTAATGAGCAGATTAAAGAGTTAATTGTGACCAGAATATTGCTTGAAATTGGAGGTTTCAATTAGCTCCTTAAAGGGCCATGCGACTGCAGGTTTTCATTCCAACCAAGCTCACCAGACTCCAGCCCTTCATCAAGTGACTACAGACAGCCATAAAAAGAGGTTTTTAATCTCTATGGCATTTTTCCTGGTTAAATAATAATCATGAGTCACTTTAAGTTACTAATGACCTGCACTAGGACTGAAGAACCAGCACTGCTATTCTTTATTGTACATAATTATATCCTACACAGACTATATTTTTAAACTTATCATGTTGCACACTTCTGTCTTTTTGCACAATCTGAGTGATTCTATCAATGCCAAATGTGACATGTACATTTCTCCATTGTGAGATCAATAAAGTTATCTCATCTTATCTTAAAAGTTAAACGAATAATACAAAAAAGTCCAAGCCCCAAGTCTCCAAGATGTCCGCCCATTCAAATCAATGGCCTGAGCTCATTGGCATACGGTCTCACCACGGAGGCCAAAATATTAGTGGAAGTGAGTCATTTCAGCCTCTAAAATAAAGAAAAAGACACTATAAAGACACTGAAATTCTCACTAAACCCACGCTTGGAGAAAGTTGTAAAATCTCTTTCAGCTGAGGACGAGTTATTTGAGGTAACAGTGGGGAAATTCCTGAGGTAGCCCTGGTCCACCGCCAAGCCAGGTACAAGCTTAAGCTAGGAATACCCTACCAGATAATATAATACATCCATGGCCCAGTCTAATCCTGGAAACTTGACGAGTCTGGTGTGCTCCTGCTCGGTATATAGTCATGCGATACTCATGTTTAAGTTGAAAATGCAGAATATTCTTGGAAATAGTTAGCATAATATCCAAGTTTAAACTGTGATCCATTTATACAGCGTGAGAAATATACCTGCCTTTTCTTTAAATTGTAATTAGCTAAATCCAAAAATGTCTTATCGCTTGTTTCAAACTGATCTCACTTTTGAGCTGCTTTTTTATGAGTGGTGAAGTCAACTGTAATTTTTTCTTTGACATTGCACCATGTCGAATGCAAAAGAGGAATGTAATTTCACTTTTCTACCACTAGCCAGAAGGCTTTTGCTCATCCTAACCATCTCTTATCATACACTAATATTTATCCAAATATGTTTTACTCTCTACTATTTTCTAAATGCGTGTATAAAATGTAAGGCCGACATCTCAAGATCATTTTTTTGTAACTAAAGGAACAAAAATCATGCATGCATTGTTTTTGAGACTGTTTGCTAATACTTCAGACTGGACCCTATCTGGCTCCTCTTATATTACAGCCTTTCATCTTCGACTTCCCCTCTCACCCTTATCCCCCTCCCATCGTCTGAGCCCTATACGTTCTGCATCTTTCTTGCATACACTATAGAAACACGATCTCCTTTCCATACAGCGTGCCTGCATCGGCCCGGAGCACAGGAGCAGTGCGGCAGCTGCGGACTCTTGTAAGCCTGCCAACAACTGTAAAGCAACCCGCATTGATAACGGTTATTAATATTTAACTGTCCACTATCAAAATTTAAGACGGTTGCGATGAGCCGCAGTGGGGATGGGGTCCACGCAATCCAGTAAACACTTTCCAACAGCTTTGCAGAGAGCGCGTGGGTAGAAGTCTGTGCAAAAGTAGCAATCGCACACGCGCTTTTGACGGACGTGAGTGGCTACGCACCGGGAGATTGTCATATTTTACAGTCGGCGGAGGTCGTGAAAGTCCATTTTAATTTCCATTGTCATAAAGCGCCTATACGTTTGGCTTTTATTCCTCGTAGTAAACCGGCGCGCGCAAACAAATAAAAGTGCCATATGCTTTATTGTACGTATGCGTTCGATACACAGATGAAAATGCGCAGCTAAGATGTGTAAAAGAATATAGGGGATTGTGTGTGTGTGTGTGTTTGTGTGTGTGTGTGTGTGTGTGTGTGTGTGTGTGGGTGGGTGGGTGGTTGTGTGTGTGTGTGTGTGAGGCCAAAGATGAGCGTTTAATGAGTTTGTGGAAGTGCGTATGCGGCGTTGGCGGTTGTGTGCAGCGGGCTCGCAAGCTAGCAGTAATGGGAAATTTAAAGAAAATTATGCCCCAAAAGGAAATTCCGATAAAAATATTGAAAGAACACGTTGTATTCATTATTCACTTTCATTTTGGTCTTGAAACATGATCTTGCGCACCTTTACATTGGGATCGTGTGTTCTAGAACCATCTGTGTGTGTGTGTGTCTTTGAATGCTTGTGCGACCAAAAGAGGGCCATCTCCGTCATTGTCGAGAATCACTTTCCACAATGCAAGCCCTTAAAAACATATGAAATCCAAATTAACACGTTTGAGTGCAAAAAAGTGCAGGATTTGTTGTTTTAAAAATACTAGAAAAGACTTAGTGATTGCTACGTATGACATCACAGAGACAGGAGGTGTCCAAAGTATTGTGTGAGGGCAGTGTTCCATTTTGCACCAAACAATCCCAGATGAAGTGAGATGGAGTCAACTCTCGCTCTGTCTTTGATGAAGGAACTGTGTTGTAGCCTGGTAAATAGCTTGATATAGTAAAACATGTATTAAATATAACTACAGCTCATAATACACAATGGAAACACAGAAAACAATGCCATATGCCTTCTCAACACTAAGCTCTCTAACCTACAGCGATACTTTGTCTTAAAAATAAAGTAAGTAAGTAATCTTTATTTATATACCGCCTTTCGCAGACCAGAGTCACAAGGCGGACTCACAAAGAGGTTTACAATTGTTATTTTTTGGGCATTTGTTTGGGCAGAGATGGGAGCGGGGTCACCAGTACAGGAGGCACATGCCAGACCTATTGTACATGTTTTTAATGGTAGTGGAAACCGGAGCACCTGGAGGAAACCTAGACACGGGGAGAACATGCAAACTTCACTCAGAAAGGCCCTGTTCCGACCGGGAGTCAAACAAAGGACCTTCTTGCTGAGAAGCGAGAGTGCTTTTCACTCAGCCCGGTGGTTACTCTAAAATGAATATTGGCCACACATTTCCAACATTTTCTCTCAATATTGAGCTGAACCAATAACAGTATAAAAAATGAGAGTCTCCATTTTAAATAATATAAGTTTGCATCCTCCCATATAAGCATATTTTATCATTATTTTCAAATACATGGCTTTGGATCTCTGTTCTCTGCTGCATATTTCATGAATTGTGTCCGTTTGCGTTTGATTGGACAGTTGTGAAACCTTTCTTTATGCGATGTCATGGACTGAGACTGGAGCTTTTAGACCAAAGGGACGGAGTTACATGTTTTTGTGTCAGATGTTCCTCATATCAGAGTGAAAGGATTAAGAAAACAATGGCAGGTCTGTTTTTGATGATGAGCAATGGTAAAACATGGTTAAAAGCTCAAAAAAGTTGCATGTGATGTCTCTTTTATGTCTCCTGCATGTTTATCTCCTCTCCTTTTCTACACATCTGTTGGTACACAGTGTAAAGTAAAGGTAAAGGTGCACTTTATTGATCCCCGTAGGGCAATTCATCCTCTGCATTTGACCCATCCTGATGCCGCTAAGGCTTGCAGCAGGATCCGTGGTTGTCTCTTTTATTATTATGTTCAAGATAGAGATTTTATACTTGTTATTTGATGCAAGTTTTTGTTTTATTTTAATTAGTATAGCTATTGATCACTTAACTTGTGTCGTGTGCTCCTCTTTCCTACCGTTCTATAACTTGTGATGCAACACTGAAATTTCCCCACTGTGGGACAAATGAAGGATCTCTAAATCTTAATCTTAAATCTTAATCTTCTGAGTGGAGTTTGCATGTTTTCCCCGTGTCTGCGTAGGTTTCCTCCAGGTGCTCCGGTTTACCCTACTACTAAAAACATGCACAATAGGTAAAATCCTCCAGCTCCGGTAGTCCTGACCAAGCTGAGTACCAACTGGAGATGGGTTCAGTACTACGGTGACCACTGCTCCTGATCTAAGCCTTAGTGGCATCACGATGGGTCAAATGCAGAGGACACATTTTCCTACGGGATCAATAAAGTGCACATAACACAAAAAAAAATGTGCAGGATTTGTTGTGTGAAATGAAATTATCTCAATCTACTGGTCCTGGGCTGATTCAGAGCAATCTCAGTACTAGTTACCATAGCAACACGGTGTATTCTTGCAGACTTGAGCATATAGTTACGCTATATTTCTATTGTATTCACCAGTTTTAGTATGTATTCAAGACAAATACCGAATTGCCTAATTTTAACAGTTGTGAAAACCTAAAACTATGGAATTCCATTGATTTGAATGAGAGCCCAGTGTTAAACTAACTCTCTCTCCCCTGCGCTCCCGGGCCGTCGGAGCAGCCCACTGTCCCGGCTTGATGCGCTCCTTCCTGTACGCTCTGCTTGTTTTTGTTTGTTCGGCGAGAGCTCGACCTCCCGCTGACGTTTTGAGGCAAACAAGTCGAGCCAAGGTTAAAAGCGGAGGAAAAGCACCGCGCACTGTGAAGATTCAGCGATGTTCGGCTCCGGTAGAAGAATAGGCCGAGCGGCTGGGAGTGAACATGAAAAATACCCCTCCTCCGAGCTGACCCACACCATCCATTATGTGCGGGTGATTATGAGACGAGAAGTGGCCGCGCTTCCGGGAAACCATAGCTCACTGTCACAATGCGTTTTAACCGTGCGATGACCACGTTTATTACTGTGTGATTACCAGCGCACGTCGTTAGGGCGGAGCTGCGTCGACGCTGTGGGATCGTTGGCGTATCACGAACTAGGAAGATGGCACTAGTAAAGAACAGTAAAGGCAGGTGAAAATGGGGATCGTCAGAGCAATGGGGACTTGAATGGTACGTACGCCATTTTATTTTTTTCAAAGTTACAAACTATGAACCGCAATACACAGTTTGAAAAGACAAGGGGTTGGCCTAAGAAGATGGCTTATTTGGCTCCAAACTCTCACTCATACAAAACACACACAGACATAGGCTCGAACACTCTCTGACCCTACACCTCTCCCACTCCACTCATGAAAACAGTTTGGCTCCAACTCGCTCCGGCTCCTAGCGTAAACTCCTCTAGTTCAGTATCTGTTTGTGTAACACTCAACATTTTGGGTTTAAAAAGTCCTTTGTCTGATCCTGGTGTACATATTTTTTTCTTCCCCTTATCCATTTCTGGTTGAGGGGGGACAGTTAGAGCTGCACCAGCCCCTCACTCAGTCCACAGGAGGACAGCTGCTCTGTCAATGACAGCACAGCCTTGATCTTTCAGTGGGGGGACACACCGACAGCAAACATCAGTGGGAGTCGTGGGCACAAACCCAATGCTCTACCCACTGAGCCACTGTTTCCCCCTAATATTATGATATTGTCATTATAAATCCAGATATGAGCCATATAAGGATTGACAATCAATTGCTGCATTCACAGGGGAAATGCCAGCTTATCGTAGCAACTGTCTTAGAAACACGTGTGCCCATCTGATGACGTGAAGCTAACGTTGTGGAACAAATGCCCATATAAGGAAATTGGCTCCAGCTAACTTATGTTCAAATTGGCCTCTTCCACATCAAGGATAATACTATGGTGGCATCTGCACTCGGTCAGTCTACTCCTAGTATACGGTCTACTCTAGGCGAGGCCTTTCTGTAATATGTTTGCATGCTCTCCCTGTGTCTTCATAGGTTTCCTCTCGGTTCTTCCCTAAAACTAAAAACCTGTACAATAGGGCCAGCATGCGCCTCCTGTATGGTGAACCCCCCCCATCACTGTGTGGAGTGAGAGATAATTGTTCACTACAATTGTAAAGCGCTTTGTGATTCTGTCTTTGAAAGGCGCTACATAAATAAGTATTACTTACTTCTTTTTATTCAGCTGCATGTGTGGTCTTGCTCAACAATACCATCTTTATAATAGGCCACCTGCAAACAATAGAGAGTTAAAACCTGTAGTAGCTCAAACGACAACTCATATGATAAAAACTAATGCCATAATCACATGTCAACAAACAAAATCATTGAGACATTTTTCATTTGCTATATATTAATTTTGTTGCCTTTTGTGTATGAGTGCGTGTTTTAGTTTTTTTGTTTGAATAAAAAAAAATTCAACACATGAAAATGATTGAGGGGAAAAAAGTTGCTTGTGCAAAGGATTTGTTTTATTCTCAGAAAGTGCAAAAAAATAAAATTATGCGGTTAAGTTTGCAGCAGGTACCATGTGATTAAAATGATAACGATACAGCACAGTTCATACAAACATGTGCAATTCGAAGTGTAATTTTTAGTTTCTCCAAATGAAAAAACATGTTAACCAATAACAAATGTGACCTTTTAAGAATATTTACCTCCACTATGTTTTTGAATTGTTGTTATAGACTTAGAATTTGACCTACTGTATACATGTTCATGAGAGCTGGAGGACTCTCCATGTCAATGCGCCATCTTGAAATACAGTGGAGTTGGGGACCACTGTCAAAGACGACATATTGTCCTGCGAAGCCACCGTAGTGCAGATTACAATATATGATCTGAGTACCTGATGGGAATAAAAACTCCACACTGTACCTTTAAAATATCAGTTTAAATCATGAGTCTTTATTCTGCTCCTGAAAGTTGTACACTTGACTATTCTATTTACAAGGAGCACAACAAGAAAAGACAGAGGGACCAGAGAGGGACAGAGAGAGAGAGACCAACAGTTGTACCCCACTTTTTCAAAACGACCACAGAAAACGTGTTTGTGCATGATCCGCCAACCTACATCCGCTGCACAACAAAAAACCTCCAGAATAAAAAGGTGTAGCTTCGGTCATACATAATGCATCACACAAATCGTCCAGCCTGAGAGGAAAGTGACCAAATCTCTCCCAAAATGAGTCTTTTAATGAAATTTCCATGAATGCAAATACAGGACAGGTCGAGAGTAATTCGGGCGCAGGATTTAAGCTAAGTGTGGCGGGTTTATCTTAATGGCTGATCGGGCTCCGCGGGGCCGCACGGTGCTAAGCCCTCAGTCAGTCAGAGCTTTGCCTCCTCTAGCGTGGCGTTCTCCAGTGACCGGCGCCGAATTAACACGTGCAGTCCCCCGCACACGGCCTGCTGCATTCTAATACCCCCACTCCAATTGATAATGCAGATGTAATTATATTCTGTTTTCAAAGTGCAAGTGTTTCATGTGTTTTAATCGTGTTTGTGTGACATCACAATGTTTCAAAGAGCCCATACTTTCATATTGGGGAGCTGAAAAATTAACTATGGTGAATGTCAAAAGTCAGATTTGATTTGATTTGATTCAACTTTATAGTCTTTACAACTGTTCAGAACGCTCATTTACTAAAGATGAGAAATGTCTGTGATTATCGTCATACAATGAGAGAAAATCCCATCTGTCTGATTTTTTAAGAATTCATCAGCAAATTACGGTGGAAAATAAGTAGAGTCAATAAAAAAAAATCCATCTCAACACTTTGTCATAAACCTTTTGGTTGGTAATGACAGAGGTCAAATGTTTTCTTTAAGTCTCCACAAGATTTGTATACACTGTTGCTGGTATTTTGGCCTATTCTTCCAAACAGATCGCCATGCATGTAGATTATTATTATTATTTTTTATGCATGCTTTATTGTATTTTAACTTTTGTTTCTTTTTTTGCACTGAGAGCCAAAGCAAATTCCTATAGTTTGTGACTTGCTGTTACTCACAATGGCAATAATAATAATTCTAATTCTGATGTGAGACTGCTGCTGCTAATGTTATGTTAAATAATTGCATTATATTACATGAAAGTGCTTCTAACGTGCTCTAAAAGGGTGAGAGTTCACAAGTGTGGCAGTGGTAAAATCGGCTGGTCCTGGCCTGAAGAATCTTGTAGCGGCAGTCAGAGGGCAGAATTTCCAATTTACATGTAGCTCTAATTTCTCTGTGATTCTTTGGGCATTTCAGCTCATATCACTTTGGTTTAATTGTTTTCGCAAAAATATGTCTAGAAGTGGCGACAATATTCAAAGATTGGATCTTCATATATACGAACGATATGGTTGCTTTGTGCATCTATCCATCCATTCATTCATCTTCTTCCCCTTAATTCATTTCTGGGTCGGCGGGGTGGTAGTCAGAGCTGCCCCCAAGTCACAGAGGACCATCACTGATCCTCCTGCAGGTGGCGAGTCCACAGGAGGATGGCTGCTCTGCCGTTATCAGCCTTGATCTTCAGGCAAAGTGGGGTTAAGTGTCTTGCCCAAGGACACAACAACAGCAGACATCAGTGGGAGTCGGTGGGAACGGTCTCATGGTGGGCTCAAACCCACAACCATCCATCCATCCATCCATTTTCTTCCGCTTTATCCGTTGCCTGGTCGCGGGGGCAGCAGTCTAAGCAGAGACGCCCAGACTTCCCTATCCACACACACTTCCTCCAGCTCGTCCGGGGGGGCCCCAAGGCGTTCCCAGGCCAGCTGACAGACATAGTCCCTCTAGCATGTCCTAGGTCTTCCCCGGGGCCTCCTCCCGGTGGGACGTGCCCGGAGCACCTCCCCAGGGAGGCATCCAGGAGGCATCCGGAACAGATGCCCGAGCCACCTCAACTGGTTCCTCTCGACGTGGAGAAGCAGCGGCTCTACTCCGAGCTCCTCCCGTGTGACTGAGCTCCTCACCCTATCTCTAAGGGAGCGCCAAGCCACTCTGCGGAGGAAGCTCATTTCGAACTTACAACCTCAGGCTCAAAAATAGTTGGAACCAAACTTTATTTTATTAGATTATTATTAGTATTATTATTATTATGACACTGTTGTTATGAACAAAACCAACAATTAAAGAATAACAAAAGTCCTACACCAACAGTTTGGTTCTATCACTGTCCTTCACATACTGTTGGCTTCACATCATGACTCAGCAAACCAGCTCCAACCTAAAAGCATCAAAGAGTGACTCTCAGGACTCAAGATTAACATTGTTCTGGCCTGATTTGTTCTCAATCAACATTTTTAACTTTACAAGATGTAATAATATTATTGAAAAATTACGTTTTCCTGCACTAGAATTGTAAACTCGCACTGCTTTAGTCACTTTTTATTTCATAGTACATAGTTTCACTTTTTTGCATGTTTGCACATTCTGGTGTCTTTTGCACACCCTGAGGGATCCTTTTTATGCCAAATGTAGCATGTTCATTTCTCCATTGTGTATGGAGTATCTCATCTTATCTTATAACTTTTGCTAGGACAAACAAAATGGATTTATTGAACAAAAATGTAAACTTTAAACAGTAACATTCTGATGTATACTCCAGATTATATTAAGAATTAATTAGAAAACATGTATAAAAATTTCTATCTACAAAAGAATTATTAATTAAGAAGAATTATTAAAACACAAAATGACCAAATGAACGACACATGCTTAAACGACGGGTGCTCTAACATGACCAAATGAGAGTTTTTAAGAAGGAGCTGTTGTGGATGCACTGTCCTGGAGCAGAACTGTCAGGCACAGGGAGAAAGCCATTCCAGCAGCCTCCTCTGTATCTGCCAGTGATAACTAGTAATTACATTCATTTAAAATGTGCATTATTTTATCCCCGCATTGAATAAACTACTGAGGCAGAAAATTGTCCAGTTTTATCCAGCGCCTTATAAACACGCATTTTCAAAGTGGCATTTATTTTGGGCCGCCTTTCTCCTTGAGCGGGCTAAACATTCTAGAGAGCTCTTCATACTATTAGTCCAACTGAAGGACAGTCATAGTCAAATTAATCTTTATACTTTACTCTTTTCAAGCTAAATGCTTTTTTCACAATTCCACAAAGACGACATGAATTCCAGGTTAGAAATAAATGTGAATAGAAAGTTTCTCTCAACGGCTTCATTGTTCGCACAGGGCACAAAGAGTGATAGAAGTCTTTGAAATAGGCTGCTCCTCGCTGAAGATTAGAGCCTATTAGCATTAAAGGTACTGTCATAAATTTGTCCCAAAGTCAGGAGCGGAGCAGGGTCCACTGGAGGAGGATTAATAGGCCCGGAGCATGACCGATAGTGGGATTGGGATCCTGGGTCACCTTGGCGTACAGAGGGTACAGGTGAGAGTGACTTAGACATATGAAATGTTCCTCGCTGCTGCGTGTGGATAATGTGAGAGCAGAGATACGGCTCGCACAGGCCGCAGACGCACACATACCGCACATGGAACCCCACACACTGAAAATATGTCTGAGAATGTGAGCTTCCCAAATAACCTGAGGAGCAGGGGCTGTACTGTGAGCTTCTGTGGGCGCAAGAAACTTTTCACTGGTGGAAAAAGTGAGTCCAATGGGTACTCTGAAGTTCAATGAAAAACTAACAAATATGGAAAACATGGCATTGATTTTTTAAGTTATACGTTATTTATTGGAGGTAAATGTGTCTTCTGCATTTGACCCATGCCTCAAAGCCATGAGAGCCTCTGTCAGGAGCAGTAGTTGTTAAAAGGAAGCTCCCGGGGATCCATCTCCATATTTTGATGCTCTAATGTGCATGTTTTTTGGGGGTGGGGTAAACTGGAGCACCCCGAGGAAACCCACCCAGGCAAGGGGACATGCAACCTTTTGAACAATTATTTTTACCGTACTGTGATAGCTCTGAATCCTATTATTTCACCATGATTCAACCTGCAATTTGTGAGATTATTTTGAATAGACAGGGAAACAGATGTCAATAGTCAAAATGGACGAGGTCTCTTTTGGACAATTGGGGCCAGGACATTTAATAGTAAAAGTCAAAAAGCTCAAATGTTGATGGTTTTGCAGAGGTACTGATCATGTCCCTTCTGTCTCGTCCCTTTCAGAGCTGGTGTTTCTGTGAACACATGCTGCTATTGATTGGACAAGCTATAGTTAAACTGTGTACAGTAGGTCCATGTGTCGTGGGCAGGCTGTGACAAAGTTTTTCCTTTCTTTGATGTACAGTTTGGATTGACTTTGAGCCAAGGAGCGGAGGTGAGAGTGTGCTGTACGCAGCTTAACTCCAGCCCTTACAGTAGCAGGACAAGGTGACTTACAGGTAATCTATAAGAATAAGGAGCCAGGCAGGCGCCCTGGGCTTTTATTAGATCTTCGATACTCCCAGCCCCAGCCCGGTCCCAACCCGGGCCTGCTTTGGCAGTAGCAGCTCCGCCACAGAAGGCTGCGGTGCAAATGACTCCAGACAGCTGCTATGACAGCCCCCTGAAAAGCACCTTTGGTTTAAACAGGAGCGGGGCACCTCTGGATGGAGGTGTCATGTCTCCTTCAGTCACAGATGAAGAAAGAGAGTGTGAGAGGAGGGCCGGGCGCAGCCTTCTATCTGTCAAGGCCTAAGGACTTTTCTAACACTACATTGACCTTGAGTGCTGGCCATTGATTTCCAGTAACGCCTCCCAAACAACGCTGCAAACCCGGCCCAGCTCCGCGGGACTCTGATTGGGAACAGATTTCCCAAATTCCGATAGCGTGCCTCCTGCCCGGGATGATGGATAGTCCTCCTGTAGGCCATCAATCCTTAGTGGCTGCCGAAGAGCTGACACCTGTGCCAGATTTATCATCATATACGACGCGGCATGGTGGCCAATCAGAGAGAAGAATACTAAAGAGAGCCCCACCCTCCTGGCTCCATGATGTTTAGTAACACATCTAGTCCGATATTCAGACTAAAGCAGAGTTCAAATGAAACACCAGACAACAAACAGACTTTCAAACGGCTGAAAAACTTTTCTTAAGTGAAGGCGATTCCACTAAGGGCGTTGTGTCCACATCATTCACAGTTTATCACATGATGAATTGGTCTAATTCCATCTCTCCCAAATGATCATGGAAGCAGAAAAGGTGATCACAGGACCATGAATGCACTAATGTAATTAATGCCCTCCTGTTCCCGCCACTGGTTTTACGACTAGTTAAAAACCTTCTGCTCCTTTTATGGCTATTAGCCACTGAGTGTAAGCCATCTCCACTTCATCCCATTTCCTCTCTGCTGCATTGCTTTGGCGCCTTTAGAAGGAGCTCACTGGGGAGCGGGCAGCCGTGGACACAGGTCAACTCCACTGCAACAGAAACTGTTCCGAATGAGAGCTGGCATTTGTGATAATGGTCCTGTATCAGAGGAGTTTTCTTTTTACAATTAACCCAGCGTCCCCCCTCACTACAGTGGGCCTCTCTGCTGCACAAATCCCCTCCTCCTTCCTCATTCTCGCGTCTCGTTCACTTGGCGGAGCTACAGTGGTTTCTCCAAGGCTCACCAGGCACAGCCCTGTGTAATCCTGCCAACCCTATTTCATTAGCCACGCGGACTAAAGAGCTTAACCATGCAGGCCTCCACAGCAGCAGCAGTGTTCAGGGCCCTCTCTGCTCCTCACTGCTCCTCTCTGCTCCTCTCTCTCCACTCCCCGTGCCATCCCCTGTCTCTCCATCTCCCCGCTCTAACGCTGCCCAGAATGGATTAGAGATGGCATCAATGGGATGAGACGTATTACCAATCGATTTGGAGCGAGCGTGGCATTGTTCTTCAGAGTGGAGAACTTTGGATGTGTCCAAGGTGCCTCTGCCAAAAGCACTTGATTCAGAGATGGAGAAGTGTCTGCTTCTGCTTTGCATCACTCCAGTCACTGAGCCGTGTTTGTGTCTCTGCGTTATTGTCTTAGAGAAACATGGCAGATTTAAGACGCTCCTAAGTAGCTTTGTACTGATCTTTGGAGAGGGAGGATAAACAAGCAGATTGTGAAGAACCTGATCACTATTAATGGTGATGGTTTAGGCTTTGGGCTCAGCGACAAGGCCTTCTGATCCAAAAACACCATTGTCCTGATTAAAGGAAAGAGAAAGAGCCTCACTTACCAATATCACTCTGTTCTCTTTCTGTTCAGAGACCTTCCACCGGGAACGGATCAGTTTGGCTTTTATCGCAGGCTTTTCTTTTCAAATGCACATACATTTTTACTCAGTTGTGATTTGGTGAATGCTTCAGAAAGGAAATTGGAAAGTAACAGAAGTCATCAGCCAAAAGTTTTTGTCCTAACTTTTTGGCTGTCACTCATTTTATGTATTTATGATTAAAGATTGTTTATGGTGTAGGAATGGAATTGAAAATTGGTTTATTCGTTTGTGTAAAAAAATAAATAGCACATGGAACTGTTGATCAGTATTAGTTGAAAATATAGGGTTACAGTCCAGACTATTAGACATAATATATTTTCAAAAAATTAAAGGAAATTTAGAACTTTTTACCATTTGTGCATAATTTAAACACAAGAGACCTTCGTACATCACCATGCCGACAGTGGATATAATTGTTAGACAGTGCAATGACTGTTCCATTAATACTTTTTCAAACAAAATTTCTGTTGAGAAAGCCCCCTCATCCGTACAAACACCAACGCAAGATTAAAGAGACAATATGAACAAATGTGCCCCCAGGACAATACACCGGGACAAGGGGGCTTTTCTACTCTCACACACCTTAGATTCTGTTCTGAAGAAGTCGGACTGCAGATGACGGAAGGAAGACAGGAACACGTCACAAGAACGACACGTGACCACTCTGAGGAAGAGTAAAACACACAAAAAACCACAAAAAACTTGCAAATTGTATATTTCCAAAACGTGGACCAAAACGAGCTCTATTTCACTCCAATATAATAATCATCTTGTGTCTGATTTGCAGATGTCCTCTCCCCTGTGGAGGTGTGAAGCCAGCAGAGGTCAGCGTGGCTCAGGGACGTGCGGTGAGGTTTGTGATTGGGGAGGCACTGACTTTAAAAGTCAGATTTACAATCATTATTCAAATAAAATAGCATTTAATCACCAATGCAATGACATCCACAAACTTTATATACTGTAAAGATAAGAGAACCAGCTTCTTTTAATAATCTCACAACAAATCTAGCTGCTGACTCTGCTCCGCATCAAACAACATCTTTAAGAAGCGCAGGTGCGAGAGACGCGAGGAGAGAGAGACGCGAGGAGAGAGGAGCAGAGAGAGACAGAGAGGAGCAGAGAGACGGAGACGCGAGGAGCAGAGAGAGACGGAGACGCGAGGAGAGAGAGACGCGAGGAGAGAGGAGCAGAGAGACGGAGACGCGAGGAGAGAGGAGCAGAGAGACGGAGACGCGAGGAGCAGAGAGACGCGAGGAGAGAGGAGCAGAGAGAGAGAGAGGAGCAGAGAGACGGAGACGCGAGGAGCAGAGAGAGACAGAGAGGAGCAGAGAGAGACAGAGAGGAGCAGAGAGACGGAGACGCGAGGAGCAGAGAGAGACGGAGACGCGAGGAGAGAGAGACGCGAGGAGAGAGGAGCAGAGAGAGACAGAGAGGAGCAGAGAGACGGAGACGCGAGGAGCAGAGAGAGACAGAGAGGAGCAGAGAGACGGAGACGCGAGGAGCAGAGAGAGACAGAGAGGAGCAGAGAGAGACAGAGAGGAGCAGAGAGACGGAGACGCGAGGAGAGAGAGACGCGAGGAGAGAGAGACGCGAGGAGAGAGGAGCAGAGAGAGACAGAGAGGAGCAGAGAGACGGAGACGCGAGGAGCAGAGAGAGACGGAGACGCGAGGAGAGAGAGACGCGAGGAGAGAGAGACGCGAGGAGAGAGAGACGCGAGGAGAGAGGAGCAGAGAGAGACAGAGAGGAGCAGAGAGACGGAGACGCGAGGAGCAGAGAGAGACAGAGAGGAGCAGAGAGACGGAGACGCGAGGAGCAGAGAGAGACGGAGACGCGAGGAGAGAGAGACGCGAGGAGAGAGAGACGCGAGGAACATAAACAATAATTTAAACAAGTTGCAGAACTCTTGAGCAGTGTTTGAATCAGTGTTTTTCGGAAAAGCACTACTTTGCCGGTATCTGTCAATGTTCAACATAAAACACAGATTAACAAACTCCTCCCCCGCAGCCGGACTAACCTCGTAAGTCCAGTGGTGGTCTCCCAGTCTATATTAATTCTTTCTTTTGTTTGAAAGTCCAATTGAGAAAAAAAATCTTCATTCAAATCATCCATTTTCCAGCAAAAGAAATAGCATTTTGGGCTGATTGTTTGTTAGCAACTCTGGTATGAACTTTATGCTCACTATCACCCCTAGCGGTGAGGCACAGATACCGCCTGCCTCACGCCAAGCTTTTTCCTTGTGTGTTCATCTACGATCAAAAGACTTAAACTAAATATAAATTGTACACACATACGTGCAATACACTACTAAACACTAAGAGGAGTTTAAAAAATGTTTTTAAAGCAGGATATTTGAAACAAACGGTGATATATCAACTGCACGAGCTGAGTGCACTCAGACACACACACACACACACACTGTGAGGGAGCGGTCTGGGGTGAGGCACGCAGGAGCGCTGCCTCACCTCGTCTCTTTGAATAGGAATAACGGGATTTCGGCGATTTTGACTTCAGAAATGATCAAAACTGATGGGAACCGTGCCGAATATACATTAAAAGCATAGGACAGTGGATATAAATTATATATTTAAACTAAAATAATTATTAGTTTCCAATAATGGCAGGTGAGGCTCTGCCTCCCCTGCCTCCCCTGACTGCACGTCCCTGGCGTGGCTCCGGCTCGGTCCTGGAGCTCTGGGCCATGAGCGGTGCACGTCCTGGAGCTCCACGGCTGCCATATTTCTTCATGAGCTCGCAGTGACAGAGCAGCCCCAAAACGAATGGCCTGTCACCAACAATGAGAATGAATAGTTCCTATGTTCCACCAGAAGAAGACTCCCCGACAAAGAGCGTCTGTTTGCAGAATCACTGGATCAGTGCGAGAGGGGATGGGACGGAGACCGGCTGAAGAGTGTCGGAGCTTCACACAGTCCTGTTTTACTGTAATAATAAAGTCACATTCAGTTCAAGACATTAAAGGAATAATGTGAAATTTTGGCATGCAAATTAGATTCACACACTCACACACACACGCACGCACGCACATACACACACACACATACATACATATTGTTTCTCAAGTTTATGTGATGTTTTGCAAGAAAGGTAAAATCCTTGACTATTGTTGACGATCATTTGGGGCAAAATGCTGCAGCTCGCTTTTTAACAAACACATCCAGACGTCAAAACATCACCCCAGTCCTTTTTTCACTACTTTGGCTCCCAGTTCAGTTGATTTTGAAATGTTACTCTGTTTTAAAAAGCTCTCAATGATCCCCCCCCCCCCCCCCCCCCCCCATCAACTCAGCTCCTCCTGGAAGTTCCTAGGACCAGGTCCAAACTCTGGGGTGAGACTCTGGAACAAGCTGCCCCTGAAATGCGAGTGCTTCCTAATTTTGGCTTGTTTTAACCTACGTAAGTTCTGGCTTTTAACACTTTAAACAACTCAATAACGCGGTGGCACTTTTTCAATGCTTTATAACTTTTATTTTTTTATTGTATGAATGTTTTAATGGATTTTATTGTAAAGAACTTTGGTCGCCTTGACTTTTGTAGATAACATTTGATGGATTGATTGATTGATCTTAAATGAGACAAATGATCAAATTTTTTCTTTTTTTCCTTCATAAAAACAGACCTGGAGTTGATACTTTTAGATCCACACTAATATCAGGAACTTCTGGCACAAAATCCTTCCCTTCTGTCTAAAGGCTTCAAGCGATCTTGGAAACTCAGAATCTACGTAATTGTCTGATTCTCCAAAATTGGAGCATTCATGAGGAGCTGTTGTATGTTTATTTTGTTGCTTCACAAAATAAACAAACAATAATAAAACCATCAGTGTAGTATTAAACCCGTCCCTCTCAGTTTGTCTCTATTCTTTCATCCAATTATAATCTGACACGTGTCATAGCAACGCAAACTCTGGAACTCGGGGACCATTGACCCAGCACAAGTTTCGGTTGAATTTCTGAGTTGCACACCGCTCATTCCCATTTTTTTCCGAGTGGGAAGTTGGATCGCATAAAAATGAAATCAGTCCTGTGATAGTATGATGTCATTGCACCAAGCTCAGAGCAGTTTTTTCCTTTTAAAACAAAAGTAGTGCCCATGAAGTTAGTTTTGGTATATTGGTATATCATGTGAATTTATTTTCTTGACAATTGCATGGTTGTGTTTGCAGCTGATTTAGACGGTACATGTTCTCCCCATGTACAGTAAGTGTATTTTGCTCCAATGATTTCCCCCAGCGCTAAAACCAAGTAGGCTGCATTAGATCTGAATGTGCTGAGTGATGGGTCTTCACTGTGTGTAGAGTGGTGTGAAATGCACAAACCATTGAAAAGTTCTTTGTGACTTTTCCATCCGTAAAAGAGAAAATAAGTAAAGAAGACTTAAGCCTTTAAGAACTGAGGATAAACTCGTAAGATGTCCTCTGTTGGACTTGTTGGAATTGTTGTGTTGGAATTGTATTGTTTTTAAATTATTTTGTTACTGCTAGGGGCGACAGTGCTCTACCACAGTTGGTAGAGCATTGGCCTTTGGGCCTGAATATTGTGGGTTCGACCCCCCCCCCCCCCCCTCGAGACCTACGACAACTCCTACCACTGTTGTCTACTGCTGTTGTGTCCTTGAGCAAGACACTAAACCCCACATTGCCCTAAGCCCCCGCTGAAAGACCAAGGCTGTGGCACCGTTGACGGAGCAGCAGCCATCTTCCTGTGGACTCACCACCTGCAGGAGGATCAGTGATGGACTGGTGCATTGAGCATTGGGTGGTACCTCTCATTGCCAACCCCCCCGACCCAGAAATGGACAAATAAAAGGGGTAGAGAATGAATGAATGAATGTTTCTGCAATCTTTAGTAAGTTGCTAAATCAAAACCAATAAATGGAAAGTAATAAAGGAATAATATGTTTTGCGCATGGAAGTTGACCAGTTTATCTCTAAAATCTGTAAACGACTGACACTGCTTTCAGTCGTTTACATTTAACTAAAAATAAAGATACTTTGCAAACGTTTTAATATTTAGATCTTGCCTGAAAATATGCTGGTACTTTTTGTAAGTTCTTCAAACCCTGCGGCCTGGATAGTGACGTGGCCACTGTATGAGTGTGTCCTGGAGCGCAAGAAGGGATTTGGCCACAGCTTTATCAGGTGTGGTTTATGTTTATGTGAATAGCGCAGAGAGAACTGACACGAGGAAATGCAGGAAATATACAGGACTAAAACTGATTACGGCTGATGTCAGAGCATTATTGTGGATTATTTTGACTCCATCAAGTTTTAGTAGCTACAAGACGCACGTTTATTGTCGAAATAGTTTTCAAAGCCGTTCAACAGTGCGGTAAAACACCTCCTCACGTCCTTAGATTGTGTTGTGTCCAGTTAAAACAGTCGTCCTTAGTTTTTTGTTTTTCTTCATGAGCTGTTGGTGTTACATAATGACCTGCGGCTTATATTCAGGTATGGCCTGTATGTGACCAAAATGTTCTTTCTTTTCAAATTTAGCTGGTGCAGTTTGTATACGGGTATTTCATAGTCCAACAAGCACAAAGATGAAAGTTAAGTCTAATAATTATCTCATCATTTTCATTATTTATCTAGTTGTTAAAACACTTGAGTATAATTAAATTCACACCTTTTGAAAAAAGCTAAATGGTAAGAACTCGATTTGTGACTTATGGTGTTTTTTGTTATCTGAAAAATAGCCCAAACTATTATTTGCAACATAATAATGAGCTGTGAAGTGCAATGATTGTATAAGAGTAGAACATGACTTAATGCAAACACAAAAAGGACAATACTAATACTTTATTCTTTTGTTGCACTGCATTTCGAAACGTTGGTGTCAAGAAAAATAAAACTCAACAATCAGATTTTAACTGCAGTTGGAGTGAATTGTTTACGACATCTAAATATGTGTTCACAACATATCTGTTGCACTTTATTGCTATTGTAAGTAAGTAAGTAAGTAAGTAAGCTTTATTTATATACCGCCTTTCACAGACCAGAGTCACAAAGCGGTTTACAATTGTTATTTTTTGGGCATTTGTCCTCTCACTCCTCACAGAGATGGAGCGGGGTCGCCGAACAGGAGGCGCATGCCAGACCTATTGTACATATTTTTAGTGGTAGGGGAAACCGGAGTACCCGGAGGAAACCTACGCAGACACGGGGAGAACATGCAAACTCCACTCAGAAAGGCCCTGGTCCGGCCGGGATTCGAACCCAGGACCTTCCTGGGTAATTCTAAAAGTTGTTAGCAACTTTTAGAATTATGTACTTATTGGTTTGTATGGATGGATGTGTTTCTGCTGCTGGACCCCTGAATTTCTCCTACGGGGGTCAATAAAGTATCCATCTATCTATCTATCCATCTATATCTGGACTGGGCCATTTGTACTGTAGAAGTCATTTTGCTCAAAAACATGAAACAGATGCTTTTTAAGTAGCATGTAGTTTAGTAGGATTCACAATCAGAGCCAAGTGCTGAAGAAAACACCAAAGCAGTGCACATTTGTCACAGCCTCCAAAATCAAAGAGGACGTTTCCCTTTTCCACCTCTGCCACGGCTGCTCTCACACAAACCCAGCACGGTCTTTACAATCACAACTTACACCACGCTTTTCCATATTTGAACATCTGTCGTCACATTCTTCCGACCCTCTCTCCGCTCCATCTCTTTTTCGGTTTCATCATTAGATCCTGTCCCGCTCTGAGAGGAGAGTAATCTGAACTACGCGTCCCCGGGGCCCATTCTTTTACTTCCTGCTGTAGAAATAAGCGGCCTATTGATTAGTTATCAGAGCGTAATTGGGCTGCGATCTCCCCGGCCTTCAGATATACCCCCGATATATGACACTCCTGACAGGCTGAGTAGTGTGTGTGTGTGTGTGTGTGTGTGTGTGTGTGTGTGTGTGTGTGTGTGTGTGTGTGGAGGGGGGGGAACATCACTCTGCCAACTAAATGTCCTCCCAAACGACCAATCACGACGCTGCATTCGCACTACTTTGGTTTAACCTTAAAGGGATTTTCCGGATTGTGGCAGTGTGGAAGGATGGGGTGCCTCTGGATTATAAAGACCATTACTGCAGGGCTGTCCTGGTCAGCACTACTGGGCCTCCTGTTGGGAAGCGGGTTAAGTATGAGGGCCACCAAACGGGGGGGATAGTGGTCACCACTCCAGTTAGGAGGACTATTTGGGCTTTTCTGTAAGGAGTTTGGATGAGCTGTCGGTTAAGCGGCTGGATCCGAGACCAGGACTAAGTGAGGCAGCGTCTCAGATTTATGCATGAATCTGGAACAGTCTACTCTGACAATGTTTAAGGTAAAGATGTTTGTACCTGTGCATAACAACTGAAGGATTTCATCTCAGCTCAACAGTGACGGCCTATAGTCAGTGGCGGACTAAACCATTTTGGGGCCCAAGGGAGTTTTTTTAGATGGGGCCCTCCTTCATGGATGCACCTCCTCCTTTTTTTTCCTTTTGCCGGGTGATCGAGAAGCCATCGGCCCCAGCTCATTGGTGGCTTTACTACTTTTGGATGTCAGAGGAATAGTCCATTTTAGATATGAGGGAAGGGGTGTGCTGTTGAACTTGGGCAGTGCAGTGGCCAACCTAGCACTCTCGCTTCTCTGACAGAAGATTTCATCCTGGTCTTCACAGGGCCTTTTTGAGCATGCTAATGTTCACCTGTATACAGATGCTAACCCTTTTGCTCAGTAAAGCGCTCATGGACAAACTTTTGCTTCAACTCGCTCTGGCTCCTTTTGACTGTCATGGTGTTTGTATTTCGAAATTTGTAAATCCAGATTTGCATGTTCTTCCAGGTCTGTGTAGGTTTCTTTACTTTGGGTTCCCCTGCAACCATTTACATGTGAAATCGCCCACAATGCCCCCCAATGTGACAATAAATTCAGGTCAATTCAATTTAATTTGATGTAAACAATATACAGAAGCTTCTGCTCAACGATAGGCTGAAGAAATCAGTGTCATATGAATCTGATTCATTAACGGCACCGGTGAAAATCTGTTTGTGCTGTAGATGTTCCCTACAGAAGTCAAGTCTTATATGCAATCTTTTATGATCATTATTGCAATTTCTAGTGATCCCCAAGTGTCAAAGATATATTAGTGTATGTCAGAAGTATGAAATGATTTATTTCTCACTAAAAGTATCAAATGTAGCAGCTCAAAAACTAGTGTCTAACCCCAGCAGAATAACCCCCTTCCTCCACTTCCTTGGAGGTCTTACCACACCAACTGGCCACGTCTCTTCAAAGGGATTTCCTCCACCACACCACCCAAAGATTACCCAATCCTTCAAATTATACAGCTCCCAAAGGTCCAGTGGGATTTCATGCTCTGTGCTAACCATGAGCCGCCGTGTTTTTTCCCCCCAACCTGGAATAAAGTCTGAAATTGTAATAAGAGTTTTCAAATGAAATGGTGAGGCTTACCGAGACAGAAACTTATATAAGCTGAGAGAGGGGACACCATTGGCGTATGGATAATTGCCTGTGAGGGATTTCAATACAAATTGCGGCTCAAGAAAGCGGATAAGCAACAGGAAGAGTGTCTGCGCTCCTAAGCATCCAAATCTACTGTGAGAGCGCAAAGAGCCGTGACTAACTCTGAATAAGTGTGTTTGTGTGTTTAGCTCACGCTCAAACTCCACTGGCTCTGGTTTGGACACTTCTACCAGAGAGATGTTTGGACCGGGCCCCCGACAGGTAGAGATGAGGACAACATGATGATGCATTTAGGGCCAAGGTCCTTAAATTATGCTTTTAGTACTTTGTTTTATTATGTAGAAGAACAAAATAATGGTTTTAGTAAGAATTGCTCTAGTAAGATTAGGGGTTTGTAGAAACTTTAAGACTTCTAAGCATTTGAGCGTCTCTGTTGCTGCGGCTCAATGTCAAAGTAAACATCACGTGTATTTGCCCATTGCTCTGGCATGCTTGAATATTTTGGGGTTCAAATACAGTATAATGGGAATGAGTTTCTTTGTTCTTTGACCGGAGTCTCTGGACTTGATTCCTTTGATTACTGCTTTATACCTGAAACACATAAGGCCAGTGGTCTCAAACTTGTGGCTCAAGGGCCATTTGCAGCCAGTGAAAAGGTATATTTTCTGGCCCACTACTGGATAGCAAAGTTTATTGTCACTGCGGACCCTACTGAGAGTCAGATTCAGACCAGATTCATTTTATTTGCCATTTGCAGTAAAACCAGATTAGAATACATTTGCAAAAGTCCCCAGTGTGCACAAGACAAGTACATAAATAAAACAGATTAAAAATACATAAGACAGGAGACAATTGACACTGTGAAATCGATCGACTAAAACAGTTTCAATACAAGTGCGAGTCAGAGCTAACTCAGTATGTTGAACATGTAAAGCTAATTTTTTACAATAAACATTTAACCCTAAACACAAAAAGTAATAATTAAAATAGAAAAATAGGCCTTAATAAACTAATCATCATTGAACCCAAAAGTTCACAACACTGAGCCTTCAAGTCTTTGGTCCAGTTTTATCTCAATCCAAGCAGAGCAAGGGTGTCCAAACTGTTTAGTAAGAGGGCAACTTTAGTTCAGCAAAAATAGTCCAGTCCAATATGGATTGATTGGATTCGGGATGTACTGAGCTTAAAAAATGAGGTGACTTGATGACATGTTTGAGTTGGATCACATTTGGCTGAATTTGGTTGAATGGCAAATGTTTACTCACTTGCTACATAAGCTCCATACAATCAAAAACAAATATCAGTAAAGTCAAACAAAGTCCACGACTGGATTCTAGAGATCAAGAGTTTCACAACGAGGTATAACATGTCTGTGGTGGCTGAGCTGAAGCTGTGAACTTGTGTTTAGGGTTGCTTTGGGTTAGCAAGGCAGAGGGCCATATAAAACACACAAAGGGCCGCAATTTGGCCACGGGCCTTGGTTTGGACAACCCCCAACAAGAGAGTTTTATTTACAGAGAAAGATTCAAAGGGAATTCTGACTGTTTTTTAATTCTCCCACTTTGTCCGGGTGTCCTACTCTAAACCCAAACAGACAGCTTTTCATTTCATTTACTTTCTCACAATTAAAGTCCTTGTTTTTCGTGTGTATAATCCAGTTTACAGCCAGTACGAGCTGCATTATTGAGACATCCTCCAGAGCTGGCTCTCCCCCTTCCCACGGCACACCTCTGTTTGCGCGATCAAAGCCGACAAGGCGTCCCCCCACGGGTTCCTCAGACAGACACAACAGACCCTCCATTTAGCAGCCAGATTAACACTGATCCCTCAGCTCCTGATCCAGCCGCCGCTCCATCCCCGAAAACCAAATCTGATAAACATCTCATTTCCACACTCGATATTGCCATAATCAAAAGTCCTGCCATTACGCCGAGGCCCGTTTATCACCGCGCTCGCCGTAACGATCCGCCCCCACCCGCACCCCCGGCTGAAGCACATCCGTCACCAGCGCCCATCCATCCGTATAAAGGACACTTGGATGAGGCTAGTATTGTCTCGCTGTTTGATCAAGCGTAGAATGAAGCAGAGAAATTAGGCTTTGGTTTGGCTGTTTTCTCACCCGCGCAGAGGTATCGGTAAATTATTTCACACTGCTACAGCAACAAATGGGCTCTTCATGGCGGCAAATTTAAATATTTCTGATAATCTGATCTTAAATGCTCAAGGTTTTCCATCAACGACTTTCTTATTTTTTGTTATCAATCATTTATTTATGTTGTAATATAGAACAAATGTAAACACACACATACAAACGCACACACACGCTTACACACGTACACACGCACACACAACGTCCAAAAATGTATATTCAAAAGTCAGTTTACCTCTGTGATTCGACTTAAAATGAGAAACTAGTAAACTCATCTTGTAAAAATGCGAAATAAAATGTTAGAGCCATAATTATCAAAAACCTGTAAAAATCTGTATAATCTGTGTCACTCAAACAAAAAAGCAGTTATAGGCATTTCGAAGACTTCAGAGGAAGGTGCTCTGCTCCTTCCTCTGAAGTGTAAGATGGGTAGACATTCTAGATTTGGAATGTCTGCTCTCCATCTCGGCTCTTAAAGCAATGGTACATATGTCTGTCGCAAAAAGTTAAAATACATTTTTGAAATGACACTTTTTGTATAACATCTGCAAACGTTAACAAGGTCTTGTTAGTTAAGAAACATAGCTACTACTTATTTGTTTATAGTGTATATATTGTGTGTGATCCCTGTGTGCTCTTACTACTGTCCTATATGTGCGATACAACATCGAAATTTCCCCGCTGTGGGACGAATAAATGAATTCTTATCTTATCTTATCTTCTTATCTGTCTGTGGATGTAAAGGAGACGGCCCTGGGGCTCATTTGTTTCATGGTCTTTGTTATAATGCAGAAGTCCAGAACAGAAACAGGTTGTACAACATTCTTCTTTGCCTCATTTTTGTAAGTATGGCCCAATAAAGACAAATAAGGTTTCCAATGGAGCTGGTTATTGAACGTCAGATACAAAAGAAAAGTATTATAAAAGTTGAGGATATTCCTTGAGAGTTTTCAACTATGCCGTCAAGAGAGCAAATGGTGGAAAAACACAAAAGAGGACATCTACAAAAGTTGTTGAGTCTGAATTTGTTATACCTTTGGTCAAACTGTGTGAATTATTTCCTTTTAAAATGTACGTTGGTTTGAATTTTGGCTAACTGAACATTGATCCTTATACTGCAGAGAATATGCCATTTCATTTGACCATGAACACGTTGAGTATCGGCCTAGAGCCAACAGATTCATTCGATAATAATAGGACTTTTAACAATTGTTTGTTTTGTCAGTCCACAAATGTTATGGTATTCTAACATGTAAATGTTATGACAGATTAGAAGGCTTTCTGTTCCCTCTGGCTCCACAAGTCTATCACTGTTTCAAAATGTTTATGTAACTTTGGTTTGTGTTTGCTATTTTGTGTAAAAATGTACTCGTATATCTGTGTATATATGTTGTCCTTTTGAAAACGTTTTATTAAGGGTGTCATGAACAATTATTTTTGACAATTGATTATTAATTGACTGGTGTCAACTGAAACTACAGTAACTACCACCTGCATTAATATAGGTTGCCATGGCGATGTACTTTCCTATGGAATGTTGCTTGTAACCCTGGCAACACACTCTAGAACTCTATGACATCACAAAGCAAGGACACAGTCAGTGTGAAGGTCTCAGAGACAAATCTGAGACCGGAGAGAAACCAAGACCCGGAGAAAATCAAACGACAGAGCTCTTTTGACAAACGCCAAACCTTCATCACGCGTACATTACAATTGGATGGTGACATGGAGTATGAAACACTTATGAAGATGTGGGAGAAGGAAAGAAAAGCCCTGTTAGACTTCTGGATGAAGAAGTTTGAGCAAGAAAAAGAGGCCAAGGAGCATTTATTGAAACTCCTCCACAAAGAACCGACTGTTTCCATCAATGTGGATGAACTGACCAATGTCCTTGGGGCAGAGCCGAGGGTCAGACGGATCCAAGGTGCAGACAACCACAAAGGTCAGCGCTATCAGATTGAGCTGGGGACTTCTGAGGACTTGGACCATGAAGCCGAGTTCTACAAAGCCATCATCACAGTCACAGTAGGACATGATCTGGAAGAACTGGAGGTTAAACCTGCTGTGAGTGTTGTAGATGAAGAAACAGCTCCTTCAGGGACACAGGCTGAGGCTGAGACTGCTGTGGACCACAGTCTGGAGTCTGACGCTAACCTCACAGACACAGCCGTGGAGAACCTCAGCACGGAGAGAGAAATCCTCAATGAGACTGTTTCTGCTGTAGAAGCCTCTCTGTCAGTGCTAAATGCTGCACTGGATACAGTCTCAGGAGCACCAGCTTTAAAGGCCGACTTTCCTCAGGTCATAAAAAACAAAAAGAAGAGGAAAAATAAGAAGGCCGCAAAGCTAATCATTAGAAGTACACAGCAGGTCCAGGAGCCAACTGAGACCCAGACCGCCGAGGCTTCTGAGGACTTGGACCATGAAGCCGAGTTCTACAAAGCAATCAACACAGTCACAGTAGGACATGATCTGGAAGAACTTGAGGTTAAACCTGCTGTGAGTGTTGTAGATGAAGAAACTGCTCCTTCAGGGACACAGGCTGAGGCTGAGACTGCTGTGGACCACAGTCTGGAGTCTGACGCTTACCTCACAGACACAGCCGTGGAGAACCTCAGCACAGAGAGAGAAATCCTCAATGAGACTGTCTCTGCTGTAGAAGCCCCTCTGTCAGTGCCCAATGCTGCACTGGATACAGTCTCAGGAGCACCAGCTCAGGTCATAAAAAACAAAAAGAAGAGAAAAAATGAGAAGGCCGCAAAGCTAACCATTAGGAATACACTGCAGGTCCAGGAGCCAACTGAGACCCAGACCGCCAAGGTACTCCCTGATGCAGTGGTGAAACCACAAGACACACAGACCCCACATATGAAGCCCGTTGAGTCTTCAGCAGAGACTAGAGTTCAAGACGAGGATACAATTGTGAAGGAAGTGTCTCCCCTGAAGATGGAAGAGTGTCCCTGCTCAGACGTGATGGACATGATGGCCGTCACCACACATGGCCTCAGTGTCAGAAAGACAAAGTTACTGAAGAAGAAGAATCTCAACCTACAATGTGCAGAATCTTCAACAACAGAAAACAAACTGAATGTTGCAAAAGAGGCCCAACAGGCTGCAGCAAAGGCCCCACAGCCCCCAGCAGACGTCCAGCCGGCAACAGCAGAGGCCCATATGTGTGGAGGAAAACAGCAGTCTCAAACAAAAAGCGCTAATGGCAAAAATAAGGACATTTTCTTAAAATCCACTAGAAAGGAAACAGAAAAGAAGACAAACAAAACACAAAGGACACACAAAGGGGGTAAAAAGGGGAAGTTTTAAATGTACAAATATTAAACCGAGCCAAGAGAACAGAGAGGGTCAGTAAAGAACTGAAGGTCCTCTATAACACCCAAGAGAAATGTAGTATCCATATAGGATTAATGCATGTACCAGAACTTGTATCACCTCATGAGATAATAGCACTGCCTCCTCACACCACATTGATCAGGCTACAGCAGCGGTGCTCGACTCACTGCAGAAAGGCACGTGTGGCCACAGGTTTTCATTTGAACCAGTCTTCAGGTTCAGACTGGACTCATTTTATGAAGTGAGTGAAGTCTGATGTGGTCTGTTTGCTGGAAGAAAAACCTGCATTCACACAAGCCTTATTGGAATGAGTTTGAACCCCTGGGTCGTCAGTATCTGTGGAGGAGTAAAGGACTATAGGGCTGGGTGATCTGGAAACAAAACAGATTACTTTGTTTTTCTCGGTCAGTTTGGTATGCAACACAGGCTTGTATACAGAACTGTACATGTTCATTTAATTTAGGTACATTTAAATGTACCTAAATTGGATTAAACTAGTTAAATTGTATTTAATTTATCTATAAGTGCCCTTATGCAATGGTTACAGTAAACAATTGAAGAGGGGCACTTACTGTAGTCAGTCAAATGAACTAATGTAGAGTTAATGAAGGGTTCCCCAGTTCTCTGTCCTAATGTGAGGGACTGAAGAGTGTCCGTCTTTAGGTCCTCACACTGTTACTGTCACATGTTTGGTGTCTGTCTTGTACACGTTTAAACGCCTGCTGGAAAACTCTCTTCATGATCAACCATCACGCCAAACGTCTGAAGAAAACGTTTGCACTTTAGGAGCAAAACCTGGGGTCGGCAACTCAAAAGCTTCAAAGAGCAACAATTCACCCAAAAAACAAAAAACAAATTTGCAAAAACTTAACAGCCTTGTATAAGACTTATATGAAGGCAACACGGGCAGTGAGCTGTGTTAGCTACATTAGCTAACTTCTCTTAAAAAGCAAACATGAAGCAGTCCTTTCTAATTGGCTGAATGCAAATGTTTCAGTTCATTCATCCTTGAATTTTCGTTTCTTATCGACTCTTTCACTTTTGAAATGCACATTATCCTACAGAAACCACATTCAAACTTGAAATAAAATATACCTCTCCCCACTATTTTCATTTGAAGAGGTTACAGGAGCCACTCAAGGAGCACTGCAGAGCCATGGGTTGCCAACCCCCGGGCTAGACAATCGAGATGTCCAATAAAATTACTATTAATTGCACATGTTCTCTACTCTGTTTGAATATCGATGTAAGTAATCATCCTTCGCATTGACTCAATCCATTCTGTATTCAATGGTTTGAGTAATCTTTATTGTTTATTTCTTAACCCACGTTCTTCTTTTCATTTTTGTGATACAGTAATGATACAACTGTGTAATGCAGACAGAGTAAAACTAAATATCTCTGCAACCTTATACAACATCATGCTATGGCAAAAAATTTGTCCGAGCTAGAAACATGGGTAACACTTGAGATTAGCCATCCATCCATCCTTTGCTGGGTCACACCTCCGCCAGCTCATCTGGGGAATCCTGAGGTGATCCTAGGCCAGCTGTGAGAGGTTGTGGATCTTCCTCAGGGTGTCCACCCCGTGAGACATCAGGGGTACACCTCGCAAGGGAGGCGTCTGTGAGGCATCCCGGACAGATGCCATTGTGGCCATACTTGCATGTGAAAGCCAGATTTTGTCAGAAGCTAAGCAGGGCAGGGCCTGGTTAGTACTGTAAATGGGAGACCTTTGGGAACACCAGCTAGAAGGAGTCTGGTGTGTGTGTGTGTGTGTGTGTGTGTGAGAGAGAATGGTTAGGGGATGGGCCGATGGCATATACTGGTTGCCTCGCTCCTGTCAGTGTGCCCCAGGGCAGCTGTAGCTACAGAAGTAGTTTATCACCGTGAATGAGCAATGAATATCAACCGTCTTTGAGTGAATAAAAAGCGCTATATAAAACCAATGCATTATTATTATTATTATTAGATGCTCGAGACAACTCTACTAGTTCGTAGATTATCCCTCATTAATTAACAGGTAATTAAGTGCTAATTAGTGAACCTATGCCGAACCCCCATGGGTGTCAGTCAGTAGTTAGATGTTGAATAAGGCCATGTAGAATGACTAATAAGTGCTTGATAAATACTAATTATGAGCTTATTAAGCATAAATTATACACTAATTAGCTGTTAATTAGTGATGGCTAAACCAAACTGTGATGGAAGCGTGCATACATCTCCACAACACAGACTCGTACTTGTCCCAGAGAAGAGCCTTCTCCTGTTTTTTACATGTAAATGTTGTTCCCAATGGTAATGGGAGCCTGGGTCTCGCTCTACCCAGCCAACCCACAGACGAGAGCTCAGTCCTGGATCTAAAGCCTACAGTTCATGGGAGTGGATCCCTGTCTAACTTTGGTTCTCCGAGAGGTTACTTGTGTAAAATCTCATGGGGTGTGAATACTTTTCATGATACCAACCATTTTTAGGCATACTTTAAAGCACAGCATTGACCTGTAACTTCGTCCACTCTTGTCCAGACAGACGACAAACTTTAACACACACAACATTCCAAGCAAAGCAATAGCATTTTGAGCTGTCTAAAAGTAGTTCACATCTGCATAGTACATCACATTTATAGAAACGTTAGTGCTTAGTCATTTCGCTCCGAACGCTCTTGGCTGGGGTCAGTATATAACATCAGAGAGTGAATGTAAATGCAGGGTACTTTCAGAAGCCGCGGTTTGACTGGTGACTAATAGAGAAGCTCTTTATGTATATGACTCACATAAATAACTGCAGCGGCCGGACATTAATATTGGCCTTTTGCAGGGAGCGTATAGAAGAGAAGAAAATATAGGGCCGCATCAATACAAGCCTCAACCTCCCGAGTAGCATTAATCAGCTGTGTGTGGCAGTACGGCGCTGGCTAAAGTTTGGAAGAAGAGGAGCAATGGTGAGATGGGGAGAGGGGAGGTGAGAGGTGTGGGACGGCTCTGTCTTTACCCCACGCGGTTTGAATCACGGCAGGGATCGGCGCTAATGAAGCTAATAATGGATCTGTGTGAGTGTAATGGGAAAGCTCCCCTGTCCAAATCTTGTCTCGTAGAGGTGTAATCTACAGAGAATGTATGATGATTTCCTGGGGTTTTCAACAGATGAAGACATGTTGTGCTTTTGTCTGTGAATTAGAACTTAGATTAGATTTTTTGTCCCTTAAAGCTGGGGTACCTAACTTTCTAAACACAACATAAAAATCATAAAGGCCATCTAACTCATTCTGTTGCTTTCAAACCAGTTCTGTCACTACTTTTCACGTGAATCTTTGTTCTTTGGATGCGCTTTTTTATTCAAGATAGGACTAGCCCTCAACCCAAAGCGTCAAATAGTGACTCACAGGGCTCATTCTTACAAGCATGCAAAATATAAAATTCTTTCTGCTAACATCAGGTGTTGGGGTCTGACTTGTGCATTTTACTTGTACAAGTCCCTTTCTGTTGGCAAAAAGAACAATATATAAAGAAAGAAAAGTTAGGTACCCCAGATTTATTGATATTATAGGAGGATTTTGGAGTGACGTCATTGTTTATAGTTTTTCCGCTCCGGTCACGTGGCCGGGTGGCACTATAGCATTGAAAGCTACTTGAATGCTACCGTTAGCTTTTTTTAGACGTTAGTAGAGAGGTTTTACTAAATCAAATGGTCCATTCTTGTTGTGTGGTCGGTAGTACAATCTGGGGACAGATTACGTTTTTTTTCTGATTATTTCGGAAAAGAATAGCAAAAAACGGCCGTGGTAAAGCGGTTGCCCTTTTATGCTGTTGCCTATGGTAAACGTAGAACGGGAAGCCGGGAGGATGAGGGGATACAAATTCATAAACAAATTTAAGTTTTGCAACTACTTTCACTGTGCACTTGTTCACTCATTCATTCATTCATGAATGATGATTAATTACAAACATCGCATTTTGGTTGCTCATCCCCGCGGCTTCCTGTTCCACCTTTACCGTAAGTAACAGCAAACAGGGGCAACCCGCTTTTAATGTGTGGCAAAATGCTGGGTCACTTTACCGCGGTGAAAAGCGCAAGAAATGGATTTTCACCACGGACCCTTCTTGAGTGAAGGGTCCCGGGTTTTCTTCGAAGAAAGAATGAATGTCCCTGAGTCCCAGTCCCGGCAGATCGGTGCCAAAAGAGGTGAGTCTGACCAATGTTTTTACTCGTCATCCCAGGTCTCATCTGGGCTTTGGATTTGTTCAGTTCGGTCTCATATACTTATTTTTAGCTTGTCTTTATAGCTCCTCTGATCTTCTTGCCTTAAAGTGCTTATATACAGCGCTATTCGCCCACTGAGTCTTTTAAAAGTACTCGTCGCATCCATGCTTCAGTATGGGCCACTCTGCCTTCTTGCCACCCGTGCGAAGGGCGCATGCGCATGCGGGTGTAAACAAAGATCTTCCTTTACCATAATCATAATCACAGGCTTGATAGACATGAAGTAGCAGATCACTGGAGCGAGCCACAACATGTGCACAACACTGTCGGATGAACCCTCTATTACAGACACAGAAAACAATTTCAAGTGTGTCTGTATAAGCAGTGAAGGCTGAATGCATGAACTTGCTTCTAATATGCAGTAAACGTGTCAAAATTGTGGGGGGACTCACTTTTTTAAAGGTGTCAAAAGGTGTTCCTCAGGGCTCAAACTTTGGCCCAAGGTTGTTTCCATTTTTTGTTTTGTGTCTGATATGTCGCTGCGCTAAAGTTTCATACCACAAGCTATCTTTTATCTATTTTAACTATGTGTGTTTAGTATTATTGAAAATGTTGTCTCTGATGCACACTGGGTACTTTTGGACATGTATTCCAATGTGGTCTTATAGTAATATATAATAACAAAAAGCAGTAATGTGAAACAGAACCATTTGAGTTGCTTGATTTCGTCACAAAAGAGGTGCCATTTCATTGGATCAACAGTCTCGCTAATGTCACTATCACAATTTTTTTTATTTTCTTGGAGATTCAAAATATGGGAAATACATTAATCAATATCTCAGGGATTCTAAGCATATAGCAGACAAACATATGCTAACTATGTCGATGATTAGCATATATACATTATAGAGTAACTAATGTCTCTGCTGTCTTGCTATACCCTTTGGTCCCGCTTGCCGTATCATGTTGGAACACAGTCCGCACAGAGACCGTTGCAGCTCCTCATTCTATCACAGAAGATCCGGGAGTTAGTTAACATTTCATTTCCAGTTGTGCTAATTAAAAGCGTGTGTGACGATCCCGCCGAGCCCACTCATTTGGATGGGCTCCATTTGAAGTGCCACACACAGCAATAGATGACATAAGTGACGGCGGATATGCAGCCTGCTCCCATCGGGAACGTAATGGATGATTAGAAGACATAATCTCAGAGAAGCAGAAATTCTTAAGGTCCCTTTCTGTCTTTTACTCAACTAAGTGTCTGTTATGTAAATTTATAAGGATATTTTGTTCAGGGACTTGCCATGCTTGCACAATTTTGAGTGTAATTGTTTTTTTTTCAGTTAGTTAAATCTTAAGTTATTGTCAAAACATTGCAGAAATATGGCAGTGTGTATGGTACAGAGGCTTCATCAAATAAAAAAAGATTGCTCAGAAAAGCTTAATTAATAGGGAAAATATTTGTATCTAAATTATAATGTAAATGTAAAAAGAAATTGCTGTAGGATAATTTGCATGGTGCCACCTGCATGTGAAAGCCACATCCTGTTGCCTAAAAGGAGTCTATGTGTGAATGGTTGGTTCTGTAGTTACTTTAGGATACAGCTGTGTAAAGGATCACAGTTGGACCCATTTTTAATGTTTCTTGAGATTTGTAATTTTTTCATGTTTTTGGAATCAGTTCATAGTGAGTATCGGCGGATATAGACATTGGTTTCAGATTGGAAAATGCTGTCGTGCATCCCACTAGTGAAGTATCTGAATGACGTCACTACTGACACTCCCCCGCAGTATGGCAACACCGGCCGCCCACATGCTTCGGACAACACTGCCGCAATGAGTTGTATGCCCCTGGTCATTTTAGATGAAAATGAAATACCAGGAGCAAAATTCCTCCATGAATCCATCTGGGATCATAGTGTTTCCCTGTTGAAACGTTGGCTTGACTGTTGTGGTCTATCATTGACTGGTAGAAAGTTTGAAATTCATAAAAAGGTATGGAGAAAAAATATGCTAAGGAGGGTATAAGGACTTGGCCCAAAACATGAAAATACAATTTTCACTTTTATAATAATAACAATAATGATATAATAATTATAATTCCAATTACCTCTGTTACCGACACCAGGGGTCATGTTTTCATCAGGGTTTGTTTGTTTGTAGTCTGTTTGCTTGAACCATAATTCAAAGGGTTAGGGGTGAATTTGTATGACATTTCCTGGAACAAATCACATTTTGAAGTTGATCTCGATCACCGTCTGGACCTTAGAATGGAACTGTGCCTCTTGGTGGGAGTCTGCAATCTAAGTGATTTTATATTGTTTTTTTCCACTGCATGTGAAGATCATTAAGAATGCATAAAACATATTAGTGTGAACTTCCTGAATAAGTAAATGCATTTTCCCATCTTGAATGCAAAGCCAGCAATAACCACATGTTATTTTCATTTTGCAGACCTCACAAGGAGCCGCAAATAGCTCAAGAAAACACAGAAATCTCAAACAAAGGCACATTCGCACATGACTAATCTGATGTTTACGTGCGCATGGTGCGGGTGCATTTGCACTCACCCCAGGGGCAAACACAAAGGTGAGTGCGCTCAAACTCCCTCCACGCAGCACATAAGTCATCCTGTAACCAGACGCCTTTTAATAGATGTAACAATTAGCAAAGTCAGGCCAGCGCTACATCACGCCCAACTCTGCAGCCAGGTGATTCTTTACCCACAATGCACTGTGTTCTCAGGGGTGAGCGGGAAAGGTCAGGGAGCCTCATTAACACGAGCGCACAGGGGCCCCATGCTTTAACACTGGCCCTATGCTTTAACATGGGGCACGGTGCTAGACCAGGACAGTATGCTGTATGTCCTGCTGCCGTTTGCATATGCACAAGGGGCCTGAGTGATGTGACGCACAACGTTGACCGTGCAGTAGGGCAGATGAAAAACAAACCACCAGGACACATTTGCCGAGCTGCAAACGTTTGTGTGTGTGTATGTGTGTGTGTGTGTATGTGTGTGTGCCAGTTCGAGGAAAGGGGCATATGACATCAGACAAGTTAAAGAAATTAGAGCTGGGGCAGTTTTGGAAGTATTCTCTATCTGTCGATGGCTATCAGTTGGTTGCCCTCCGCCGGTGTAGGGCCTGTTGGTGAATTTCCCAATTACGAGAAGTATGTGCGTGTGATGAAAAAATGCTTATACCTCTATACAAGAAATAATGATGTTGAGTTTAAAGCAGGGCAATTCCTGCAGACTTGGCTTTTGGGCTGGAGAAGTGCCCACATATGACGACACCATTAAGTACAGTATATGTCGGTGGGTGCAAAAAGGATGGTGGTTAAGGTTTTCTGCGTTTTTATCATTTTTATGCATGTTGTGTGTTTTTATTATTCTATTAACATTACACCTCCCAAAGCACCCCAGCCACCCACCTGACTGTGGGCAAATTCAGGACACCCGTGCTTTGGACACAAAAGGCAAGGATGGGGAGAGGAAGCAGGAAGCAAGGAAGTGGCCAAAGAACAGATGAGGAGAGCGGACACAGAGAGCTGGAGGCACGCGCAGAACCGAGGAGAAAACTCAGGACAAGAACTGAGCGGGGGCCCCTGGTTTTAGCCCTGTCTTTTATTAAATTATTTTACACCTGCTTTTATCCCATGGCTTTTGTTTAACTGTGGTCTTTTGAAACCGGGTACAAAGAACCTTTCACGGTGTGTGACATATACAATGCCTTGCAACAATAACAATAGTCAGAGCTGAAGTTGGCTGATGACAATCTGCTTTCGATCTTAGACAACATGGGTTAGCAGCAGAGGGCCACATATGGTGACACAGAGGGCCGCATTTGACCCACGGGCCTTAGTTTGGCATTATGGATTTCATTGTGTGCATCCATAGGCGTGTTTTAATCTTTTCAAAAAGTGCAGCACTTTTTGAAGATTTAGCGGGAAATATTCTACATCTGGTGCTTTTCGTCTAATGAGCTCTTACAGCTGTAATAATACGTTTACTCAGGATATTATACCCGGTGCTAATTCAAACAAAACTTAAATAAACTCTCTGACTGCTAATAATGCGATTTGTGTGAGTGAAAGTGGCTCCTCAACACGCAGGCTATTTCTGAGGCTCCTTATGTTGTGGCTTGTCACGTATGATAAAGTAAATGCACAAAAGGGGGACGGCGTATGGAGAAGTCTGTGTGAAGCAGCTGCAGAGCTATATATGCAGCGCTTAACCCTCACCACGCCATATATCGCACTGTAAAAGCAAAAGCACCGGCTTTTACTGTGCCACAAACTGCAAATTTATTGGTAATGAAGTGTTGCAGAGACCAGGGAAACCTTTACTGAAATAGAGCAACAAATATATTAATGTGATGTGTTGATTTTGCACAGCTTGTGAATTTTTAAATAACGATATATTGGTGTTAAAAGCAAAGCTGAATGATGTTGGAATAGTGCTTTTTTTAAGGGGAACTCAAATCAGTAATTTTGAAAGACTTGGTTTTCCCACTGATGGGAGGACAGACAAACACAGCATGTTTCAGTTGTGTCAGTGAGCAAGACACTGTCCTGGGTGTCCTTTTTAATTCCTGTTATATTTTGCATTATCTGTTCTCCTGTGTCTTTTTGAGTTGCACTTCCTGTTCTGTCGATTGCCCCGCCCTTATATGTCTCACCTGCGTCTTCCATCTAAACACCCAGTGCTCTTTTCCTCTTGTTGTCTGTCCGTCGTGTGTTTGTTTCCTCGGTACTTGTCTTCTTGTTTAGTAAATTCCATATATTTGTGCACTACTGCATCTTGGGTCCTTTTTTTTTGATTGACACATTCACAATATTCTCCAGTCACCAGATGGATCTATATCCCAGGCTCCCAGGTTAGGTCATATTGTTTGATATAATGGAAGCACGTGCATCACATGGATTACTTTTAGGCAGAGTTATCTGGGGAAAAGCCTATTATAAAATAAATGCGCAATTTCTATTGTGAACTTTTGGTTAAAAAAAAAGAGTACTTTCAAGAGGCTCTTTTGCAACTAATCCATATCAAACGCGTAACTTCATGGCTGCATATAAAATAATTAAAAAAAACAGGTTTGGATTTGGTTCATACAGATCTGATTCTCAGTTCTCTTATCCCATCTCTTCTCCCCACAGATCAGAGAAATGACACAGTGCATCTTTAAGCCAATACTTGTAACCATATCCGTTCCAGCGCCTGTGTTGGTATTTGGGAGCGCGGAGGGGACTGGAGTGTTTGTTGTATAGTGAGAAGGGGGACGCAGGGGGCCGTCTCTGGGCTGGAGGCTTTGTAGTGTCCCCCTGGTGACACACTCTGCAGAGACTCAGGCTTATTTACACTGAGCTCCTGTGAGGATTGCCCCGCCCACACTACTCTGTTTGTTCTGATGACACACACACACACACACACACACACACATAGACACTCACATGGCGCTGTTCATGTTTAGTCAGCAAATTATGCAGCTTTTATGATAATCCACACTTGGGATGGAAAAAAATAAAGTTATTGTGCTTTTTTGGGGCCCTAAATATTGCATGGGGGATATAGGTAATAATATAGGTAACAAGAACAGGTTAACAAATAGTTATGAAATGGAGTGGGATGTCTTTTTTTATTTCCACGTTTTTTGTTGTTGAAAGAAGGCCACTTAAACAAACATGAGAAATAAAGGGCGGGTCTAGGTGGTCGGTGAAGATGCCATTTTCTGAACAATGAAGCAAGATCATACAGGTATACTCAACATAAACTGAAGATGATCAAGGCTGACACAAATGAAAAGCCAATATACATTTCACATAATAGCAGTCTCTTACTTTGATTCGGTCTATACTATGGCACTGCGTGATATTATCAGATACTATAATGGTTGCTCTCAATTTTCATGTTTAACTATTGTGTGTGCCAATTCAAATCATATTGGGAACTATGGATATATTTATCATCACTTTGTGATTGTGCAAACAGGATTAGCCCCCCTTAACATCAGAGCAAACTGATGCATCAAGCACATGTCCAATAGAACTGAAGCTATACACAAGCTATTTTACTTTGTATCCGCAGTGTAGCTCGTGGGTTGATTAATATCATAGAACAGGGGTCTCCAACCTGTAGTTCAGAAGCTACCAGTAGCTCGCCAGCCTTTTCCAGGTAGCTCCCCAAAGGATTTAGAGATAAACACATCATCCTGAATGATTATATATTTTGGTAATTTAATTTAGGGCTTATACAGTATTATGGTATACTTTACATCAATGTTTTGTGGGTAGTTATAGATCAGGGGTCACCAATTAAAAGTCAGTTGGGTCCAAAAAAAACAGCAACAACCATTGAAGGTCCGGAATGTTTTTGTTTTTTTAATAATCATATAATTTCAAACATTTACATCAATACCACCAAAAATGTTGGTATTTGAAAAGTGCTTCAAATAATAAATATGAAAGAAAATAACATTTTTAGTATCAAAATAGAACTCTAAAATAAAGTGCTTGTTGCAACATAGAAAAGCAAAAATACTTTCCAAGTCGGTGAATTTGACAACTAAAAAAATACACCTTTTATAAAACACCTGAACTGATTGTATTTAGTCGCTAATGAGAGAAGTGGGCTACTTGCTGCCCTGCAAGAATTTTAAACCTGGGATTGAAAGATGACAAAGCCATTCTCAAGCACATGTCAAGATGTTCATTGGTGAGCCTGGAACAATATTTATTTTTGATCACATTCATCGTGGAGAATGCTGCTTCACAGCAGTAGGTTGAGCCAAACATACTCAAAATGTGCAGGGCAGCCTTTTTCAGAGTTGGGAACGCTGTCTCTGAGACTATTTGGATCCAGAAAGATGCAGCATCACTTCCTCCAATTTGCCCTTTTAGTACAACATTGGACTGAAGATCTGCAAGTTCCAGCTGAAGAGCTCCTGCATTTGCCCAGCTGAAAGTGTCACTTGCTTCCTTTGAAAATCCTCTGATGTCAGTGATAAGGAATGGATTCTGAAAAAACAAACTGAGCTGTTCTCCCAGAGTGAAACTGTCAAAACGCTTCCCAAAATTGGTAATCAGTTTTTCCACAAAATCAACAAAACTGGACTTGTCACCCCTGATTTGTTCCTTGACAGCAGGGAAGTGTGTGCAGTCTCCCTGCAGGTCTCCTTTAAACAGCTCCAGCTTTCTCTGGAATGCATGGACATCTGTCATCAGATCACAGACTGAATGGTCCTTGCCTTGTAGTTTTAAATTCAGTTGATTCAGGTGTGATGTGATATCAACCAAGAATGCTACATGATCCATCTTCTCCATATCCCTCAGAAACAAAAGAAATGGCGTTGCCTTTTGGCTCTTAAGTTGTCCCAAGAAACTTTCGATTTCTTTTCTAATGGACCAAAAGCGCTCCAACACTCTGCCTTTACTGAGCCATCTAACATTATTGTGGAGCAGGAGGTCATCTGCATTTGCTTCAACTTCTTTGAGGAACTCTCTGAGGAGACGATGTTGCAGAGAAGAAGATGCCCGGAGAAAGTTAATCATTTTCATCATTGTGCTCATCACATCTGCATACTGATCTGAAAGTATGGCACATAGGACTGATTGGTGTATTATGCAATGGTAAGAGATAAGTCCAGGGTGGTCTTCTCTCATTCTTGCCACAGCTCCCCTTTCTCTCCCTAACATGGCTGGAGCTCCATCTGTTGTTATTGAAACAACTTGTCTCACATCTATTCCCCTTTCTGTTAACATCTTCTTTATTGCTTTGTAGATGTCTTCTCCTCTTGTGTTGCTCTCCAGGGTTGCTACTCCTAACAGGTCCTCAAACATTTTCTTTTCCTCTTTGTTAAAAAATCTTACAAAAACTACAAGCTGGGCATTGTCAGTTCTATCAGTGGACTCATCTACAGCCAAACCTATGCATTCTGCCTTTTTAATCGCTTCATCAAGCTGTGCCAGTACATCACGTGTTACAATTTGTGTTTTATGTGTGGCTGATGAAGCTGACAGAGGAATTTGCTGTATTTTTTGACAGAGCTCTTCTTTTTGCTTTCCATCAAGTAATGTCTCAGTAACTGCACTCATACATTCTTTGACAACCATTGCATCGCTGAATGACTTTTTGTGTTGACCCAATATCCACGCAATTCTCAGAGAACACTCATTAGCGCGTTGCTGAGCAGTGAATGTTTTGACCATAATCCTGGAGGACCGAGCATATTGTGCCTTTAAATCGGCTATTTTCTGCGACCGTATGGCTGAGCTCGGGGGATATGTGTGGGAAAACGTGGAGTGCTTCGTCTCATAGTGCCGCTTTATATTGCTGCTTTTGATGAGAGCGACAGTCTCGGAGCAAATGAGACACACGGGTTTTGCGCTGTCAGCAGGTAAAACGAACAAGTACGTGTCAGTCCATTCTTGTTTAAAAACTCTGTTTTCCGCGTCTACCTTCCTCTGTTTTGAGCACGCCATTTCACTTTTCTCTCGCGTGTTCGCGCTGCTGATCACTCTCCGTCTTCGCCTGTTTCGCTGCCTGCTTCTCTCTGACTTTCCGGTGTTTAAAAATAGCTAGCACTGGCAGCAGCACTACGCGCCACACAGTTCATTGGCTGACCGAATCACGTGTGGCCCCTGGCTGAAGGGACGCCCCGCCCGGTCGGCCCTCACCAACACCAGAAGGAGCGGCGCAAAATGAAGTTAGAATAGACGCGGTTGGAAAGCCTGCATTATTATTATTAATATTTTTAAAGCAGGTTTGGGCCCGGATCGGATGGGTTGGGGGTCCGGATCCGATGGGTTGGGGGTCCGGATCCGGACCGAGGTCCGCCGTTTAACGACCTCTGTTATAGATGTTTATTACAACCGCAAAAACGTGTAACTCTCTGCCTCTTCTGTTGTATAAAACTAGCTCCCCGATTGAGAAAGGTTAGAGACCCTTGTTAAAGAACATAATATACCTGTGTTGCCCCCTGCTGGACACACGGCCCGGGGTGGAGCGAGAAGAAGCGTGTGCACCTGGGGATCTCTGTTTAGTCTTTTACAGGTAAGCGAGTTCTTATACAACACACACACGAGTTCTTATACAACACACACACACATACTATACTATACACAGCAGTAGTGACACTAATTGTAGGTGTTTGAGTTACTTTTGTTACTTTGGTTCGACTAAAAACGTCAGGAGTCACATTTCCATTGAATGTAAAATGGCGGCGGTGGGTCACAGCCATGGATGTATTATATTAACTGGATAGGGTATTACTAGCTTGTAGCTGAATAACTCACGTGCTCAGGGGATTCTCGCGGTACTGCAGACTGAACCAGACTAAATTCACGTGGGCTACCCAGAAATTTTCCCCATAGAACTCAATGCATATTAAAACAGCTCAACCTCAGCTGACAGAGAACCTACAGCTTTAATAAAGATAGTATTTTGTGGGGATTTTAGTGTCCCTTGTCATCCTGAACTTTTTTTCTTCTTAAATCCTTCGGTTTTGTTTAAATCCACACTTTAGTGGCACAAACTCTGCTCGTCTGGCTCTCGCTCTAACTCCCGCTCTGATGAACTGCTCTGATTGGTCAGAGCGCGGCCGAGCCCCTCTGTGCACGTGCGTGAGACCCGGTGTGAGACCCACACACGCGTGTTTGGCGCAACGCATTATGGGAGATCATCCACTGCGCAGAACCGGGAGGACCAGACGATGCCCAAATACAGGCGAGTTTCCCATAGATCTTTGCGAGTTTCAGGCAACTTCCGCTAATCTTTCAGCCCCCATGCTGTCACAAAGCGCCACTGAGCACAACCATTCATTTGAATAGGGCGCCATCTTGGATCGCCGGGGCTTGGTCACAGCGTGGTCAGTGGTCTATGGTCTATGGCGGTGACGTGAGAAAAACAAGGAGAATATGAGTGTTTTTGTAAGAGTTCAGAGAAACACAGGATTGATACATGTGCAAGTGTTTGTAAAAAGACTTGAAAAACGGAGTAAGGGGTTTAAGGTTCTGTGTCAAAGTCAAATACCTGTAGCTTCTGGATGACCAATGTGTAATGTACTATATCATCAGTGATCCAGAGGCGTAGACAATCGAGTCTGTATTCTCCACATATCTCCACATACATCTGATATATATCATATATCCGGGTGGGCAGCATTGTAACTTATTACTGTAATATATTTCTATTTGACATAACTCTGTAGTGTAGCCATGTTATTATGATAGATCCATGAGTGTAGCTCATTACAACAAATGGTAACTTGCCCAACAAAGTATCTGGGTAGTTCGTAAAGTAATGAATAGTGATAATAAAATATTGTTTGTGACCTAAGGAGTGTTACACTGTCGAATATACAACGGTAGTACGAATACTTTTACTATGTCAAATACACAACTGTAGTAAGTACTTTGATACTGTTGAGTAGATGATTGTAGTAGGAGTACTATTACAATGTCAAATACACAACTGTAGCACTGTATTTTCCGGACTATAAGCCGCAGGCTCCACTTTTTAGAAATAAATTTAATTTTGTACTTGTACAAACTGCTCTGGATTATAAGGCGCACCTATCCCACTGTAATATTGAAAAATGTTGCTCAAAATTTTGTATCATATCTTCTTATCAGTTATAAGAGTGAGAAGTGAGTCACTGACTGTTTTTATCTTCCAGTGTGAAGCAGAAAGATAAGGAGCAACATCTACCGGTCTCTTTTTACTTTTATATCGATACAAAGAACCAAAAAACTATTTCTTATACGAGAGAAGTACACAAAGATAATTTAAGTGAGGACGTTTAAACTTTCTTTAATCTGCTTTATTGACAAATCTCACAATTTAAATGGACCTCTGTGAGCTACTCATAAATTCTGTTTGTCTACTGTTACTACAATGTATTTAGCAAAACAGAAGAAAAAAAAATTAAGCCGCACCCCACTATAAACCGTGGCTTATGGTCCGAAAAATACTTTTATACTGTTGAGTAGATGACTAGTAAGAGTTCTGTTACACTGTCAAATATACAACAGTTGAGATATATAGAACATATTGAGATATATACTAGATGAACATTGCTCAACTTCTTTGGACGGTGTGCGGCATCCAATCGGAGAACACAGTAGTGCTCGAAGTGAGCTACCATCAAAGCCTGCCCACTGCCCCTTTCCGCTGTACTTTTTCCACAACGCTGTGGTAGTAAGTGCATTGGTTTCACTAAACTCACACCCCTGATATCTAATTAACACACTTCCAAAATGCAACACCATGTGATGACGGTGGAAACGGTGCTTTACACTATCAATATACAACTGTGGTAAGAGCTGAGTCCTTTAGAGATTATCGGTACGATCCGTACCTCGGCTGTACGATATGTACCTGTATTTACAAATTTCCTGGTATTCAATCCAAATAAAACTAGGTTTTAACAGTCCCTGGACCAATATTTCTTAAAGACAAGACAATAGCTGTACATAAATGGCTCTCATTTTAGATTGTATATTGAACTTTTATTAGTTACAACATTAAATTTAACCTGACACAAATGAATTGTGCTTTTTAAGCCACTTGAAATGATAGCTCTGTAGGTTGATGTAGTCCATCAACGGTCGTGTAAGAACATAAACGTGTCTGTGCATGTCTCTTTTTGGAGAGTTGTCTATCCAATCTATCCAGGGGTTGACTTACAAGATTCAATATAAAGGGTTAGGGTTTTTTGTCTTCAATCTGACACAATGCACCCTTCCCTCTCCACAAACCTGACTTACTTAACCATAGAGGACCTTTTGGTTTTTTCATGGAAAATTTGTTCTAAACTGCATCACAACGTATGATCACAACATAAAACCTATTCTTTTACAATGTGCTGAGAATTACTTTCTATTTCCATAGAATCAGATGAGAATCTTCCACCTTAATCCCGTTTTGTTTGAGTGATAAAGAAATGCTTGTTTATTTGTAAATGTATTAGACTATGACCACATCCTTTAGTATATTGTGTACACATAAACTTCATATTCTATCTGTATTTTCTAAACTCCTGCAACGTTAACTGTGTAACCTGCATGTGAACATCGTAACCGAATATATCTAAACAAATGAATCTATGTGTTTTAAACGAGCGAAGCGCATATAGCGCTGATGCGGTGACAATTCTGTCCGAAAGGTGGCGACATTTCGTTGCCAAACGGAGAGAGACGCGCGGCTCTGTCCCGGGCTCCTGTGCTCCTGTAGTGCAGCCTGCAGCCCACTGTACACGCGCTTTGTTTGTTCTGATGCAGGAGGAGGACAAAAGACTAAAGACAAAAGGCGCTTTACGCACGCGGGCGAACCGGACACATGCACGTCAAACATGTGGACTGACGTTTTCAAGGATGGGACACTTTGCATTTCTTTTCATGAAAATTAATGAGCTCCTCGTTAATGAATGAACAAATGGGTTTTAACGAGGTAAATTGGGTGAACAGAAGTAATCCATGGTTTGGTGTTTACGTGACGCACGCCAGATGAGCAGAAACGTCCAAACGGAACCAAAGCTTTTTTCACACGAGCAACAGCGGACAGTGGATATAAAGTGTTTATTGTGATGAATGTTTACGCGGAGTGACTGATGTGATGTGGACAGGGACGTGTACCGGGACACGTGCACGCGACTCCGCACGCACTGACGCGTGTCCTTTGTGCGCATAGAAACTTGTGTATAAAAGAGCGCACAAACAGCGCTGATTCCTTTGGACACTTGACAAACTTTCTTTCCATCCCGTTATGCTAATGAGGTCCCAGAGCTGCTCGCTCATTGGCTGAGCTGCGCTCAATTTCATATTTCAGTGGTGACGTCAGGCTGCCTATAAAACTAAGCAATGCTTTTTAACTCGTCCGCTGACTGATCTCTTAGAAAAAATCTATCAATCCTTGGGTGGAGTTTTTCCCATTCACCACGCGGCAGTGTTTGCCCTGGACACTCCGTGAAGCTGCTCATTTGGCGCACTAATCCTAAAAGGAGGCATGAAGTGTTAAATGGTCGAAACAGAGAGCAGAGCGCTCAGACACCTGCACGCTGGGAGAGAGGGAGGAAAGAGCGGCGCTCCAATGCGTCTGTGCAACACAGACTGAAGAAAAAAAAACTTATCGACTCGCAAAAGCAACCTGCGCTGCGCAATTAGTGTGAGAAAACACACTTTTCCTTCGGTTTTGAAGAAAATAAATAAAGAAATCAAGCTGGCTCAGTGCGTGTCTCAGCAGCCTACTTTGACAGGTGCTCCTCACCCCCTTTGGAGGACTGTCAACAGCAAGAGGATGGCATCAGAGCTGGCAATGAGCAACTCCGACCTGCCCACCAGTCCCCTGGCCATGGAATATGTTAATGACTTCGATCTGATGAAGTTTGAAGTGAAAAAGGAGCCGGTGGAGCCCGATCGCAGCATCAGCCAGTGCAGCCGCCTGGTCGCCGGGGGATCCCTGTCTTCCACCCCGATGAGCACGCCTTGCAGCTCGGTTCCGCCCTCTCCAAGTTTCTCCGCGCCCAGCCCGGGCTCCGGGAGCGAGCAGAAGACGCACCTGGAGGACTTCTACTGGATGAGCGGCTACCAACAGCAGCTCAACCCCGAGGCTCTGGGCTTCAGCCCGGAGGACGCCGTCGAGGCGCTCATCAGCAGCACGCACCAGCTCCAGTCCTTCGATGGCTACAGCAGGGGGCAGCAGTTTGGAGCGGGGGCCGGCCCGGGGGGCGCCATGGCCGGGGAGGAGATGGGCTCAGCGGCCGCTGTGGTGTCCGCAGTTATAGCGGCTGCAGCGGCTCAGAACGGGACTCCTCATCATCACCACCACCATCACCACCACCACCCCAGCGCGCACCACCCTGTGTCCGGGACGCAGCCCGGGGCAGCAGCGGGCAGCCACGCGCACAGCCTGCGCCTGGATGACCGCTTCTCGGACGAGCAGCTCGTAACCATGTCGGTGCGGGAGTTGAACCGGCAGCTGCGCGGCGTGAGCAAAGAGGAGGTGATCCGACTGAAACAGAAGAGGAGGACGCTAAAGAACAGGGGCTACGCACAGTCCTGCCGCTTCAAGCGCGTCCAGCAGCGGCACGTGCTGGAGGGGGAGAAGACGCAGCTGCAGCAGCAGGTGGACCACCTCAAAGCCGAGATCTCACGGCTGGCGCGGGAGCGGGACGTCTACAAGGAGAAGTACGAGAAGCTCATCAGCACCGGCTTCAGAGACAGCGGCTCTGGCGGCGACAACAACCCGTCCTCCCCGGAGTTTTTCATGTGAGTGCCCCGTGCACACTGTACATAAGGGACTTACCAGGTTTGGTGTCTGACTCAGGGCTCTTCTCACACGCGTTATACGCAGAGTAGCGAGTGGATCCTGGAGTTTCACAAGTTACACAAAAGTTATCCAAATGATTCACGTATGTTATTTTGTGCAGCTGACACTGGCATTAGTGGCAATGAGTGTTTGTCCTGTTCGTGCGTCATGACACTTCGACAAAAGTCTATTGTAAATGAAATCTCCCTCTGGAGAGGCTTTTATTGAACATTCCTCGTCTTGGATTGTGTTTGTGTTGAGTGAAAGATGAATCATCCCATGTCATCAACCATAGTGTCCCACGGGCTGCGAGATGTGGGACTGGAGCCATGCGGGTCATGTGCGTCCACTCCGCTTTGCCCCGTCCGCGCGTAACCACTACTACATCACTTTTCTGATTTTGTTTATACACGTTGTAATGCTAAATCTCCATGTCACACTCTCATGGACTCTGACCGTGCATCCACTCTGAATGAACTGAAACACACCTCTCCCATTTCCAACGGAACAATATTCAACAAGTGGTTTTCAGCCAATTCTAATCTGATCCTGTTCCATGTGCATGTCTTTGAGAAGAGACTGGTTATCATGAAGACTGTTGTAACAATTGCACTCTCACTGTTTGACTGTCTGACCGTGTGCCTGTGTGAGCATAATGAACCCGAGCACCTCTTCTGCATCCTGCCTGTCACGCACCAGCTCCACACGCTGCATCGTGATACTGAATGATTCTGGCATTCGAGAATAAACGAGTCTGAATAGAAACCTCTATTCAACTGTTGCATTTTGTTCCTTTTCACATTTATTTTGCATGTCTTTGTATGTGTCCTCAGAGCATATTTTAATCAGAAATATGAAATCACAAAGGACGTGATGAAATGAAAAGGAATTTAAAGTTAAGACTAGATTAAAATGATACTTTCATCTTGCAATACAATCATAATTTAGACACTTTTGGATTATAGTTTTTTTTTTAATCTAAAAATTAAAAATAGACTTGATTTAGTGCTTCGCACAATTACGCACATTTAGAACACGTTGTCTTAAACACAACGTTTTCAACCATAGTTATGTGAGCAGCTGTCCAAAGCTAATAATTAATGATTGATTTTTGAGCAAACACACACTTTTCCCTTCGCAGACAGCGGAGGCCACTTGTTGCAGCCTGGAAGAAGTTGAATTTGAAATAATAATAAAAATATACTCCAGCACAGGCTCATACTGCGATAGAAGACCTGTGTTTATTTTTACACATTATATTATTATTGTTTTATTAAAGCAAAACAAAATCCTGCCATCCTCTTGCGTTTCATAATTTGTAAATACATTTCCTGAGGGAAAAACAAGCCCGCTTCCATATCACACCCCTGTGCTGCTGTTACAAACTTCCACCCATCTTTTCAAAACGAAAATTAATCGCCCATTAAATCGATACGCACGTGCCAGTCATCTGTCAGAGCGCAACGCCTCAAAATGCGTAACACCACTTGCTTTCGGCCTTTTGCCATAATATTTGTTATCCTAATAGTAAACGCGTTCAGCCCTGAGTCAGTGTCACCGCGTTAAAAGAAAAGTAAAATTTATAAACGCCTTGTTTTTTCCTTCACATGTTTCAGAATCAAACAGCCTGCGTGGTTGAATGGTAAGTTCAAGGGTGGGAATAGAATCTCGCTTGCTGCTGACGTTTTGGGCCACCTTTTTGGATGATTTTGTGCAGATCTTTTCACCTTGTTCTGCATGTAATTCATATGAGCAAGTGAGAACCCCCCGCGTATTTGTAAACTTGAATTAAGCATCAACATTGTGCCTAAAAGTGAGACAAATCAACCTAGAGAGACATTTCCCCATCTGCCCACTTTCTCTTTTTGACATCTCGAATTCTTGCACTCCTTGGAGCGAGCGCGCAATTCCAAGCAACCTACACTCTAAAGTACTCTTTTGCATTACGCACAGCACTATTCGCGTTTGCCATGGCTCCATCCACGTCCGTCTGCAGATACAAGATCAGCGAGACGTCATAGGTGCGCTCTCTGGTGCCTGCACAGGGCGATTTCCCCCCCGATAAAAGGCGAACGCTCACGGGAGGACAGCGATGGGACTAGACAAGGATAGTGCGCGGATAGATAAGTGACCGTCCCGCCTGTTTGCTGCTTTGGGATGATAAACGATCCGAGCAGGACAAGAAGGGGCCCTTTTACTGAGCACGTGTCCACTAATTTATGGCCCCTGCTATCTGATTATGGGTCAATATAGCGCACTGTTTAATCGTATTTGTGTTCTAACCTCGGGCTGGAGATGCCATTCCTCTTATTTGCTTTGGCACATATGGTTTGTGCGTTGTGCAGCCAGGGACACGGTCTAAGTTGTGACAGCTTTTGAGAATTAATTCAAACTATATGCTTTATTTGTTGTGATGTGTGTGTGTGAGTGTGTGTTCTGTTGTGTGTGTGTGTGTGTGTTAAGGACAGCCATTCAAATATGCCCTCATACTGTCAAATCAATGCATTTTACCTTCAATACATATATCAATATTCATAGTTGTACCCAATCCAATCCAGTTCAGTTCAGCCTTCTTTTTTACGTTGAAAGAAAAAAAAGCCAAGTGCTTGAGAATCTCTAGTCCATGGTTGGGAAATGCAAGCTCAAATTAACACAGGATGCTTGAGATGAAGGAAAGGCAGTTTTATGTAGGTAAAATAAAAAAATGCGTTAGTCTAACATGTTGCATTCTTAAATCGGTTTTGCTAAGGATTCCAATGTATTAATTCACACGCTCTTTTATAGACACAATATTGGATTTTGAGACATGTTGCACGTCTGAATGCACATCGATCACATTAGTATGAGGCATTATTCGGGCTTTTAACACACAAAATCACAAGCTAATTGAATGGAATTATCCCATATCTATGTTTCAGTTGTAAAAATCTCTTGAATCATTTCATCCCATGCGGTTTTTGGCACACATTAGTCTCAGTGTTGCAAGCGTTCACACATATTTCACACAATAATCACATTTGTGTTTCTCCCAGTCACTTTTTTGCACCTTTTAACGATGCAAACAGCATAAAAAAGTACAAAGTTAACTGCTTATTTCAAAGTCATGCACCATTCCAATGCGTTTATTTAGTGATTTCTCCAAATCTGTGCGAACAAGTGCCTAAACTCACACAGTCGATCAGCCTCAATGCAGTGTTTTCGAAGTACGCAAAACCCATTTCATACACACTTCTGCAAAACTTGTCAATCACTCCTTCAAAAAGCCAAGGCCCCTTCACGTCACGTCCTTAAGCCTTTGTACTTCCAGCCTTAATGCACTCCCCATGTTATTAATCATATCCGCGTAACCCCATCCGCACATCGACTGGGCCGCGCTGATCACCGCTGCGTTCGTCTGGTGATTAGGTTATTAAAGATAATGCAGTTGTCCCTTGTCACAATATTGGTCTCTTCCCTTTCAGGTCAACTATGGGAAATCACTTTGAAACGTATCGGCATTGGCAGATGAATCAACACAGCAGCAGCACCAGCAGCACCAGCAACAGCAGCAGCAAAGAGAGGTCTTTTAATGCCGTCCGGTCTGAGTGAGTGGGAGAGAAGCGTGTGTGCGTCAATAAGTAGCGGGCATTGTCTCCTGCGCGACCTTGGCAGAAAGGAGTGGATGCATATGTGGTGGAGGAATGCAGCGTTAGAGGCTTTGGGAGCGATAACAATTGGAGCTAGAGGTTGCTCAGTTTTGTGTCTGTCTTTGTGCTTGAGCAAAAGGTTGAAGAGGTTTTTACCCGACAGTACTTTCATTCAAAACTAGAATTTTTTCAATCATTAAGTCGTAAACACGGCTTCAAAATGGAGGAAATCATTGATACAAATCTGAACACTTTCGGCAATCTTTGACGTTTTGCTGTCAGAAATGCTGCTGCAAGTTGTCAAAGCTCTTTAGTTTTATCGTCTGCTCAGGCCAGTTCCTGACGATGACCAGCCAAATATTGTGAATTGTATTGTTGGCGAAAGTGTAGTACTAGTGTATTGTAGTGTCTCCAGTTCTTGCTGCTGACATTCTCGATATAATGGTGTACGTTTTAGGTTTCCAGGAAAAGCTTGTGGTCTTATGCCATATAAAAAAATTAGGTTAGTTTAAGTGTAGCCTGCTTCACATATGTCTTCACATCAGACTTCACACAAAAGTCTGTAAACATAGGTGTGTTAATTGTGTTGAGATGTGGAAGGATAAACTTGTGACAACTTTCATTATTGGATAGAAAGATGGATTGATACTTTTGAGTCTCATTTAAGAGAAATGTCTGGCTAATATAAAAAGCTTTTCTTTCGCTCTTTTCCCCTGTGCTTAGCAGGGAAGCAAGTGAAGGCATATTAGATTAGAAGTACGGACACAAACTAAGTACAGGTGGTCGCCCTAAACAAATGATTTCAAATGCACCACTTTGCATAATTATAATAGGACGCATTATGCAAAGAGAGATTGTGTCAATGTTGTAATGTTTTTTTTTTCTATTTTTCTGCTTTTACCTTATAAAGATAATGTTATTTTGTGGATATAGTCGTGTCCATGTCAGGCATTTAGGCACAAATAACGCAAATCTACCACTTGCAGCTTTGCCCATGCTGCTAGTCATATCTAATGTCATATCTGATAAAGTACAGTAGACTTCTATTATTTCGATAAAATTGCAAAATCAAATTGCACAATGCGACAAAAGCGCGTAGTGTTTTTCAAAGCCTAAACATATGTTAATAAAAGATGATATTCACCCTCTATACCGTAATTTCAAAAGGATTCCGTTTTAAATCCCCAACCTCCTCTTTCCTCCCGTGCTGCTTTCCTCCCTCATGTCCCAAACCACACGTCCCCATAAGGGTTAAAAAACAGGCGCGCTCTCACACACACACTCTCTCTCTCTCTCTCTCTCTCACACACACACACACTCTCACACACTATCCACATTTGCATCTTTTGCTTCACCCATAAACATTTACATTTAAAGCGATTGAAATCACGCACGCTGATGTTCTTCCAACCGCGCGTCCATCATCCCCCCCGCCACCCCCCCCCCCCCCCCCAACACGACGCCACAGGGCCTACGTTCTCCGCCTCTGACCCCTCCCCCCTAAGCCTCCTCGTTTCGCATTGTCCTAAGTTATGTGTAATTTACTCCGGGACATAATAATTTAACCGTATAAGAATCCTCTCCCCGCAGTGGTTTATTTAGAAGCATGCACTGGAGATAATGTAATTGTACAGTGACTGGATTTGCGCCTCTGCGGGGACGTGTGAGGGCTCTCGTGTCGCGCGGGATTGAATTTGCATGGACGTTGTTGACGGATAAAGGGGAATTGGTCTCGGGTGGCTGCGGGGAGTTGGGAGGGAAGTCAAAATCGCGAACGATTTGGGATTTTATGGAAAACCTTTAACGGGATCCGTGGTTGAATTTGAACTCCGTAAAACGAGGATTTCATAACATGCTCATGGTAGATTAGGAGATTGGATTGTTTGACTTGGTTCTTTTGAGTCATCCCACTTTTAGAAACCATTTCGTGACGGATTAGACCAGTTATTGTGTAATGAGCCTCACTTTGCTGCTCCATTCAGGTCAGAATGATGACTCTTGTTTATTTAGCTCGTGTCTGAAATTAGGGTTCTTACGATTCATTCATCTATTCATTTTTTTGTATGTAATCGCCAATTATTTTGATAATTCATTAATCATTAACAGCTTTATAAATAGAATCTAACACGTGTTTGTGCTGTGATGTAAGATAAGATAAGGGAACATGTATTTGTGTCACTGTGGGGACATGTCTGTGTTGCAGCACATAAGATATACATAAGTACTTCAAGCCTGCGTATAGGCATGGACTTACACTCTCGGAGCAATATGTAGTGCATGCTATCTTAGTGGTAAGAGGAATAGAGCAGTAATTACAAGTACAATGGCTAATGTCTATATATGTTTTTTTTAATGATAATTATATTTAGCATTAGATCCTCCAGCTGATTTACTCCAGTGATGCATTTCAACTCAATCGATATTTTGAATAGTCAGAACATAAGACCTTTTACAATTGCAAATGTCTTATGTCATTACTTGCAAGATAAATAACAGTTAAAACACAATTGGACATAGTTAGATGATCTGATTTTTTTTGGTTCAGATTGACAACGCAGATCACTTCAAAGTGGAGCTTGACAAGTTAAGGATTTATCAGGCCTTTACTAGGACTAAGTGTCAGTCTAGTGGAGATCTGGGATGCAGATTTGAAAAAGTGTCTTAAATCAAGATTGTTCAACTAGAACAAGGGCGTGTTGCATGATTTCTGTAATAGAAAATGAAGCTGTATAAGAAATGTGATTATTGCACTGCACAGCGCATCACCATAATCACAGACCCACAAGTAATACACATGGATTTTATGTTTTACGAGATTGTTTTAGCCGTTTATTTTGTCCAGTGCAGCATCAGTTCAATGCCGGCTTTTCCTTCTCTTAATGACTGTAGAGAAGGGATGCTCCTGAACGTCATGGAGTTTTAACTTTTACTGATGCAAAGTTCTTGTATTGTTTCTTGCTGGATAAACAACAATTGAGATCTCAATTGGACATATTTTGTAACAAGTTAGATCTGCTGTTTTGTCTTCACTGGTTCACATCCGCAGACACTGAAAACCAACGTATCAAGATTGGTGTCGGACATGACAAAGGTTGTGTGTTGGTAGCAGTTTGCATTCCACACACTCTGTGCTGGAGCTGCCGTGTTGTCCCGTCCGTCACTCTGCCTCTCAAACACACATTGATCCCAGAGACAAGGTGACCCCCCCCCCCTCCTCCTCCCCCAGTGCACCTGGTGCCTGGGAGATCCACCGCTTGTAGGATAGGCTTTATAGTGCATATGACAGACGTAGAGTGGCACAGTGGTGCGGTGGTTAGCGCTGGTACGTCACAGCAGGAAGATTCTGGGTTTGATTCCACCTCCAGACCTTTATGGGTGGAGTTTGCAGGTTCTATCAGGGGTCTGCTCCGGTTTCCCCTAACACTAAAAACACAAACATGTCCTGATGGCGACCCCACGCTCCCTTCTCTGTGTGGAGTAAGACGACAAATTCCCAAAACAATTGTAAAGAGCTTTGTGACCCTGGTCTGTGAAAGGTGCTGTAAAAATAAAGATTACTTACTTACTAGAGCTGTGACAAACTGTGAATTGCAACAACAGTACTTGCTGGAGTATTGAGCACACCTGTATTTTAAGTGCACCAGCTAAATGTGAAAATAAACTATAATTGTCCACATATAGGCTGCACTTGTGTAAAGGCCCCAGGTTTTCATGTTGTAATGGTACTCTTAATAACCAACAGCCGATGGAGCTAACAAAGCTGATAGCCACGACATGATTTAATGACGAGGGTTTTTAATGCACTTTTGGCTCGTGATGATCAAAGCATTCTGGTGGTGAATCCACAAAAATGTTTTCCAACCTAAAGGGAAGCACTAACATTAATACATACATTGGCCGCACTGCTGTATTGGCCGCAGGGTTCAAAGAGCTTGAAAAAGTAGCAGCTTTTTGTCCAGAAAGTTCTATAATATAGATTTTCAACAATAGACTATTTTAATATTTTATTTTTATATGTGAGATGTCATTTCAAGACTCAATCTAAGCAGAGATTGCAACAAAATAAAACCAGAAATGCATAAATGTCTCAATTTGATGATGAAATAGTTTTGTCTGGAAATATTGTTTTATTATGTCCTCCAGCGGTATTTACACTTTTTCGGAATTTAGATAAAAATCACATATCTACATTCTATCTTTGGGTCTGGGTAGGTTCACTCCAGGTGCTCCGGTTTCCCCTACCACTACCACAATAAGTCTGAATGCACCGGAGTGTATGGATGGTGTTGGTCAGAGGCTTTGATGTGTGTTTGGTGTCTCGCTCTGTCATCTCTGTAAGTCGAGTGTAAAAATAGTGGTACTCAAACAACATTGTAAAGCGCTTTGTGTTACTGTGGTCTGTGAAATACTACTTATATAAAACAAGAATTTGAACAATCCCCAGATTAATCAATTATCAAAATAATGGTTAGTTTCAGCCCTAAACAGAGTACATACTGTATATCATAAAAATAAGGTTATCTGGCAACGTTTGGACCAAAAATCCGGCCTGTAGCACATGTATCCTCACTGTGGGACAATAAAAAATTCTTAAGCTACACAATTGGTATAATGTTTGAACGATATACAAATTGTATAGTATAATAAATACATTGAAGTAATTATGAGACTAAATCTTGTATCCTGTTAACTGGACATTTAAACTCAACCGATCCTTTCATGTGCATGAAGTTCCTTTGACAGTATGGATAATATGGACATTTTATTTGAGAATTATGTGCTCATTTACAACTTTTTTCTTCTCTCACCTTGCGTGATGAAAAACTAGAAATATTTACCATTATTACCAGGGTTTAGGCCCCATACAGGCCAATACAATTTTGTCAAATTTAGTCCCTGTCCACACGGTGAATCTGCGATGTTTTTGAAACCACTCCGTAACTTCTTTATATGTGTTTCTGTGCTTACACTAAATCCAGAACTTTCTCATCACAATCACATTACCCCTGCAGCAATGTGTACAGGCTGTGTAATGTACTGACAATTTATTTGGCGTTTCCTGCCTCACAGCGCCACCACCAGGCAAATCTGAAGTTTTTCAGCTTTGTGTGGGTGGATACTTTTACAGAGTTGGTACCATCTGAACATAATACGGTTTAAAACAACTGTATGCACAGTTTAATCTTCGCCTGGACAGGGCCCTAAGACTCTGTACTTCAACATACAGCTTTAAGGGACATAACATACAAAATGGACCTAATGGACGTAATTAATCCATTTTCTTCTCGCCTTGACCCAAATCACAAAAACTCCATCCAGGCACACAGAGGCTTTTACTTGTTTAAAAAAAAAAACAGCGACTTGTTTAACATTGATGCGACCACGCATCAAATGAGGGGAAGAGAGGGGAGCAGTGTGGATGGACTGAATACAGAAGCATGTGGACTTGTTAGCTATAATGTGATAAAGAAAGTCTATACATCGTCACTGAGATTTCAAATATACTAAATATATATATATAAAAACAATATTTCTCACCTTTGGCCCTCCGCGGGCGGTTATCCCTCTCTAAGCTCGGGTCCTCTACCAGAGGCCTGGGAGCTTGAGGGTTCTGCGCAGTATCTTTGCTGTTCCTAGCACTGCACATTTCTGGACAGAGATGTCCGAGGTTGTTCCAGGGATCTGCTGTAACCACTCCTCTAGCTTCGGGGTCACTGCCCCGAGTTTTATATATATATATATATATATATATATATATATATATATATATATATATATATATATATATATATATATATATATATATATATATATATATATATATTGATGGAGGATGTTATGCCTTAGTGTGAAAAGATAGTGTTGGACTAATTCATATTGGACCTCAATAGTGGAAGAAAGTAGGAGTTGTTTAGGCCCCCCTAATTTTTATGTGACGCTATAAAGATGCAAAAAAATCAACACGGTTGTACTTTTAAACATTTTAAAATGACATAACATATGTTTCTCTGCCCTTTGCCAGCCTGTTTGTGTATGGTGTATTGGGTCAGTGAGAGGGTCCCCTTGGTCCCAGAGTGAAGCCGATTACTTTCAGCGCTCAGTCTAAAGCCTCTTTGCTGCTGCTCTGGATTGAGGCCGTCGCTCCTCCACCTGATTTTTCTATTGAGAAGTTTTCCGAGTAGAGACAAGAGATTGGGGACAGCTTTAACTACATGCCTTATTCATGCGTGCAACACAAAACTGCAAATAAGCTGCTTAAATACACTACAGTTTTAAAACTGAAATGATTTGATGACCCATAGTCATATTGATATATATGTAGATTCCCCCCAAATAGAAGAAAAGGAAACAAAAATCTGTGGAAAACATTGTGGAAATAAAAAAAAATTTTGGGACTCCAATTATATTTGTCACAGATAATTTGAACTTGCTTTGATTTAATTTAATTGAGAATCGCTTTTGTTTTTGTTTTTTTACATAATGCACCCTGAACAAGACATATAGTTACAAAAACATACAATTATGATAATTTATGCCCAATTAAGAACGACAGAATTTCTTCTTAGAGTCTGTTCAGTATTACACAGTGGAGTTGCCTGTAGTAATACTGAATAGATGGTGATGAAGAGTCCTTTATGAATGAACTAGTGTGTGAGCCACGGCCACATGTGGCAAAAGCAGCAGAGCACAGTTCAAAGTGGTGGGTTTGTGGACCACATAACGGCCATGCAATTATGTTATTGAAACAAATTCAGGGCTTTTAGAAAACACAATCCTGCTGGTCTCGTATCGATTCAAAATGTTCAAAGTAGAGTCTTACCTGTCCTGAGCCTACACTGTCGGTCACCCGTGAGACACTAGAGAAACAGTAGTATTTTGTGAAAGCTTGCTAACATTTCTCCAAAGTCAGATGAAAAAAAATGCAATAATTGGCCGATAGTTTAGTTATGATATAGTTTAGTATTGGATATAGTGTATCGTGTTAAGATTCATGTAATGCGTTTGAAGCAATAGTGTAGCTTTTGCAAGGTGTGCATGTGCAATGTGATGCATCAAGATGAAAACATTATCAAAGTTATTATCTTTTCTTATTGTATGTATTTGTCTGTTCTGTGAAAAAGTTTGAGGATGTTTCGCCATGGAAACATGCTAATTGCTTCCAGATATGAGGCTTTCTTTTCTTTTCATTTCATTGCTAAAAGGGGCAAATGTGAGCTTAACTATTTTTCCCAAATTCAACAAATCATACTTTTACAGTTTTTCAAATCTTGATGAGGGCCTTGTTTTTTCACTTGTAGCACCTCTAAGAAAGGCTTTTTACTGAGCGCCTGAACCTTCCTCTTTGTTCATACTTCTATAGATTTGTACATTTTAAGCCTTTGGTGTGATTTCATGAGTAAAACCTTTTTGTCTTTGTCTGTTTCAGGACGTCGAGAAAATTCCTCCATCTGTGATAGCGAGCCGTGACAGCACGTCCCACACTCCAAGGTAAACTTTTCATTTATTGTCAACACAAAAAGAAATCTAAAGGTGCAACATGTAACTTTCCTCTTGTCCCAGTTTCAGTTTTGTTTTTAGGGTAAGAGCCACATGGAAAATGTATTAAATATGTACTTCTGAGGGCAGCGCTGAATTTACACTTGTATGAGAAGCAAAAAAAAAACAGTTGGCAAGGTCAGCTTACAGAGAAAAAAAGCATATATTTACAGATTTTAGGAACTCTTCAAGCGTTTAAGGTAATCACTGGTTGTATTGATAAGAAAGACATTTTTTGCTGAAATACATTTCCTTATTTAGTTTATTATTTCCTCTTCTGACTGGACAATGGAAGCAGCATAAGGACCATGAATTTTGCTTTTGTTGAATTAACTGACTAAACGATCTACATTGTTGTACGAGGGGCTGAAAACAGACCCGAGTGGAAAGATTCAATTTTCTCCAAAACGCTTTCTCCAACATCTATCTTCTACCTTTTATCAAACTGTCACTTTTATTTATACTACACCATGATGGGTCCCACAAAACAAAGTCAATACCTGGAAAAAGAGAGAGTTACACAGTGCACCTGAAAGAAATCCAATTGTTTTAATACAGTATTGGCTGGAAACGTTTTGATGAGTGCGGCAAATTTACAAATGAAATGTACTTTGAATGACTCCCTGTTCTCTGCTGTGGTGATGTGTTTTGGGGATTGTGTTTGACGGACGGCAGTGACACTCGTGACTCTGGCCCCTGATCTCTGCCCTGACCCCCATCCCAGACGCCCTACTGCCCATGCCCTCTCTACACACTTGTATGCTACTTTGTTGGTAGCACATAAGTCCTTTCTCTGAATGCGTTTCTAAATGGATAAATGTCAGTGCGGCAGCGGTTAGAGATTGTGTATCACAACGAGAAGGTCCTGTGTCCACCTCCAGGCCTTTCTCTGTGGAGTTTGCATGTTCTCACCCTGTGTCTGCGTAGGTTTCTTCCGGGTGCTCTGATTTTCCCTACCACTAAAATATGTACAGTAGGTTTGAATGTAATGGAGGGTGTTGGTCGGGTGCTTTGATGCGCCAGTGTGTTCGGCGTCTCGTTTCCGTCATCTCCGTGTGTGGAGTGAATGGAAAAATATCTGAACTCTGAACATTGTAAAGTGCTTTGGGTGAATATAAAAATAACTTACTTAATAAAAAGATATGAGCTGATTAACAAGTTCCTTCATATGATTCTGAAAATCAAAAGGTAAATGTTTCCTTGAGCTCTGATTTAGAAAATTATGAATATTCATAAATAATCCTCTGTTTGTGTTGAATGAACCCATCTTTCCAGTAAAAGCGTGTGTGTTCGTGTGAGCGCAGAGTACCGTAGTCGCGCAGCAGGAAGTGCGCGTGTCAGGAAGTGCCCACACTTGTGCGTCTCGGGCCCAGACAGCAGCGAAACCAGACGCAGCCGGTGACCTTCTGTGAGCAGCCGATCGAAGCCTTTATTTAAAGGCCTGGTCAATGCTGGTGCTGCTGAGGTATCACCAGTGTAATACAAGCCCTCCTCCCCCCTGCCTCACCGGGCGGGACAGCAGCGCGTGGACACCTCTGGCTCTCCCCTCACACCGCGGGGCCTGGACACTCCAAAGTCCTGCCTCAGCATCAGCTAATTTTACTGTGCAGCCGGCAGAACTCCTGTCCTCATGCCTCAGCACTGAGCACATGCTTGTTTTGCCTTTTAATACGTGCACTCCATCACTGTCCGCTTGCCCCTAACGTTGACTAATTATACGAAGCGAGTGAGCCTCAGCGATATATCAAAAATTATCTTTGCATCACAATATCAACAGTCACAATCTTGTGCAGAAAGCCACCGTCGCACTTTGTTCCATGTTGTGCTCGCTGCATGTCCAGATAAGTCCTCTCACACTTTACGTTTGATTTGACCAAGAGTGTGAAATCTGAAACACAAGGAACACATCTGATGCAGTGGAAATATAGATGTGGTTGTGAGGGAAATGTACTTTTTTGAGTGTTTTGGTATACATTTATAAAATGATTCAGTGATTATGTGATTATTTGCGGGTGTGATTATAAGCCAAGTCCCATTAAAGAAATGAAAACTCACGGATCAATTCTCCATTGCCTGCTCTGATTGTCCAAAATTTAGAGTATCTACTGCTTGCAGTTTCAACTCCATTCAGCGTAATTAATCACCTTTTGGCTGAAATCCTGGGCTTAATGCATCCAAAATTAAGTTGCAGAAATGTCAATGCATGCTTTTTTTCTTTTTCCTAAAGTGTAGTTTAGGAGGCAGTCCTTGTGATGCAGTTCCTCCCAAAGCAGATACCAGTGGTTGTTGTTGTAGTAGCAGCAGTAGTTGTAGTGGTAACTCTAGTTATAGTGGTAGTTGTAGTTGTAGTGGTAGCTGTAGTTGTAGTGGTTGCAGAAGCAGTAGCAGTTGTTGTATTGGGAGCAATAACTGAGCAGTGCACCTGCTCTGGGACCAAGACCCTGCACCGTTCAGCCTCTGCCTCACAGCTCAGAGGCAGGACAGGCCAGACAGGCTGGAGGTACAGAGCTAGTCAAGACTTCATCTGCAGTATTGTTTCTCCACAGTGTCTACACAATTCAAACTCAATTTTTGATACATACTGTATATTATTCCAGTGGCACGTGGCTGAGTGGATAGCACTCTTGCTTCTCAGCAAAAAGGTCCTGGGTTCGAATCCCGGTCAGAACAGGGCCTTTCTGAGTGGAGTTTGCATGTTCTCCCTGTGTCTGCGTAGGTTTCCTCCGGGTGCTCCGGTTTCCCCTACCACTAAAAACATGCACAATAGGTATGAATGTGAATGAGCGAGTGAATGGATGGTGTTGATTGGAGGCTGATGGTCCAGTGTGTTCTGGACTCGCTTCCGTCATCACCGTGTGTGGAATGATTGGAACCTGACTCTAAACATTGTAAAGCGCTTTGGGTGACCTCGGTCTGTAAAATGCGCTATATAAATAAACATTACTGACATTACTTACTTAAGATTTTATATATAAGATACGTTTTTTTCTAATAAAAATAGTTCTTTACTTAGTTTTCTGTGCTGTTTCTGCTAAGGAGTTTTATTTATTAGGCCCGAGCCCCGAATGGGGAAAGGGCCTATTGTTTTTGCTCGAGAGATGTCAAATTCTGCACTTTGAGCCTTAATTTCACCCCCTGAACATGCATGAAAAGTTGTAAAATTTTGCCCAAACATCAGACCTGGTGAAAAATTTGATATTTTGGTGTTTAGTTTTATGGGACTCAAAAAATGCCAGAACAGCGCCACCTACAACAGCCAATGGGAGTTTCAGAGGTCAAGTTTGTCGTAGAGCCATGCAATTCGGTACACATGTTCCTCAAGTCAAGATACGACCGAAATGTTACCATGGCTCCGCCCTCTGACAAGCAGGAGGCCCATAAATTTCACTGCAAAATGGAAAAATGATTCGCAATCATTTTCATACATGTCGGTTGGAAAGCGACTCCTCCTCGGCCGTTTTACCGATTCGCCTCCATATCACTCCACATTGTCTAAACACATGTACCATCAAAATGACCTCAGGGATTTTTGATCAGTGAAACGTTTTTTGTATTTTTTTTCCCGTTTGCACAAACAAAGTCTGATTTGCATTAAACTTGAATCCAATGTTCAACTCCAGGGTTTGGGTCAGGTGAAAGTGAAATATTTAAAATTGGCCCATTAGCGCCCCCTACAGACTGAGTCAAAGTTTATATGGGGAGCCAAACCAGCTCTACTTATCATATTCATTACATTTTGACTAACATTCTTCTATGGCTACGGGAACAAATCATCACACGGCAGCGCCACCTCCTTTGCGCGGTACGGTGTGGTGCGGGGGGTTGTGGAGCGGCACGTTGCGGCTTGGTGCGGTGCGGGGTAGCGTGGTGCGGGACGGCGTGGTGCGGGACGGCGTGGTGCGGGACGGCGTGGTGCAGGGCGGCGTGATGCGGGACGGCGTGGTGCGGGGTGCAGCGCGCAGTGCGGGGAGTTGCGCGGTGCGGCGAGGGCTGTTCGACGCCGGTTGCGGCTTTAATTCAGTTATATATTTTTATAGTTCACTTCAAAACGTTTAGATTAGGCATTTATTGATTAAGATCCGATTTGTGTTACTTTTGACCGACCAAGTTCACAAACCAGTTCATGTAACTCCACTCTTCTAACACATCAGAACAGCCATAGGTTTTCGTACAGAACCTTGGCTTGTACATGCCCGAAACTCTCCCAGGTGTTTGGCAATAAATATTTACTTGCATTGTGAAAGTAAACGCTTGCAGCTTGCAGAATTGTCATAGAATATACGGTATATGGATACCAGCTGAATTTTTTCACTTTTACCAGTTTTCACTTTTACCAGTGTCAGTCAATAATATTACTGTCCAGAGGAGTACTTGGGTGGAGTCTTTTCTTTGGTCCTGTTTGAGCAGAGGATTAATCACAATCAAATGGAAATCTCAGGGTTTGACCAGTCACAAATCAAATTCTGAGCTAACAATGCCCAGTCTTTTGAATACAATAGTTGGTGAAAGGCTTGAACTACAAAATGTTAAGTGTTGATAATAGAGGTTACAAGTTAAAATACTATCATACATATTATCAAATATTTAGGATTAGTGAGTTTGATGGATCTTTTTGTAACCACAAATGTGATGCTCCCGGACTACCCGGACTACCCGGACTTTATCTACATTGAACAAAACAAACAAAACAAAACAAAAACATGGAATTGCACATTGGATGTTTTACTGAAAAATTACTATTGGATTTTGTGCCAAAATGGTGCAGCCCTAGTTTTGAGGCTTTGGGATTGAACAGGTAATTTTTTATCTTTTCTCTATCTTTGAATTTGTTTAACTTGTGAAATTGTGCGTCAATCTCTGTGCGGGGCGCTCTTTAAAAAGGCTTCTTAGTTACTTAAATGTAATCAACAAAAATCCACTTTGTCAGTCATAGCTCTACTTGATGAACCTGTTTTTATTCCTTTGAAGAAATGACCATTCGGGAGCATTAATACGTTTTTATTTTTTCTTCTAAACCTCTGCAAACGCAAGCCTCTTCCGTCAGCTGTTTCTGCAGATGTCAGATATCATATTTATACAGAAACACACAGAATATATCAAATTTATATAGAACGCCCATGATCACATAGAATGTATACATGTGTGCGGAACCTTGTGCTGAACATGAGACCGGGGGATTATGTTAATGATGATGGGAAATGTCCTGGTGTTATGACCCGGACCAGTCTGAAGACCGCTTTGGACTGACTGCAGACTGACGCACCGATGACCCACGTCTCTCATAAAATCATAAAAATGTAATGTGAAGCATTTTCTGTAACCCCAAAATATGTCTTTTGATAAAACTTGTACCCGGACACACACTTTTATGTCCTTTACTTGTGTTGATGAGATAGAATGTCCATCATTGTTAGGACACGAGCAAACAAATATGGAAAGCCTTGCATATCATTTGAGAATCCCACATAAGTGCATTTTACAGCATTTAGGCTCCCTGTTACGGTTTATAAGATTCATTAGTGTGTATTTTTTCCTATTGTCATTGTTGTTTGAAGGCCTCAAATACCCGTATGTAATCCTATTTATAAGCTTTATAGAATTATTATTATTCCGGTAATCGTTTTTTTTTCTATCCACTCAACATTGGATATTGTGATTCATGTATATTTGAGTCATTTGTTTTAAAGATGCCAGCCCACTATTCCTTGCATTACTATGTATAGAAGCTATCAATAAATATAGTATTCATCCTGCCGCTAACAACACAGCCCGGCTGGTTTCACTTTGTCAGGCGTGCGCAGTGACACGCATGGGGCTTTGGTGCGGCCCTGGAAACAGCCCATCTCCTCCAGCCTGACACCCTTCACTAGTCTGACTATATATAACTGCACTTAGACAGAGCCACCGTCTACTGTCTGTGTGTGTGTGCGTCTGTGTGCGTGTGTGTGTGTGCGTATGTGTGTGTGCGTGTGTGTGTGCGTATGTGTGTGTGTGTGTGTGCGTGTGTGTGTGTGCGTGTGTGTGTGTGCGTATGTGTGTGTGTGTGTGTGCGTGTGTGTGTGTGCGTGTGTGTGTGTGCGTATATGTGTGTGCGTGTGTGTGTGCGTGCGTGTGTGTGTGGTGCTCGTTCAGCGTGCTACTTTGACAGCCGCTCACCTTTCGTTATATTCGGCAAAAGCGCGGTGTGAAGAGGCTAAAATAACAGCATGGTGACTTTTGACTGTCGGCTGCGACTAAAGGAAATGTGTTGGACCTTTTGTGAAATATGATGTTCTGAATCTAGAGTGGGCAGTGTTTGTTTACTTGTTATATAAAAGGGCAACATTACTATGACTGCTGCTGCTGCTTCTATGGACTAGTTCTGCTACTGCTGCTCTTGCCCCTGCTACTTACCACTACTACTGCTACAATCGATCAACCATTCATCTGTGTTTGTTAGTGATAAAACTCAAAGTGCTTTACGTTTCATTTAGTCATCCATTATATATACAAAAACTACTCGGCTACAAAAATACTTTTAATACTAGAAATATTCTTCTATTATGAGTAAGCTACAAATGCAACTACATTCAGCCTCCTTCTATCAAACTGTAATCTTAGAGCTGTAATCAGTATTGTTCAGATGATCAATTATGTTTCAGCTCGTCTCTATGGCCATACTATGTCTACTAATTGCTGTAATATTTTCCCAGAATGCACCAGTAAAAAAAAGTTTACAACAAAAAAAAACACAATGAAAAATGGTTTTCTCAAAATTATATTAAAAATGTGTAAATGATCCCATCAAAAAGCTACAATTGAAGTTTGTTTTAGAAAATCCCGACTCGTTGGCACACGCACCTTGGGGCCTCACCCCGAACACAAATCCTGTTCTTTTTAACTTATGCTAATACACAATTTATCTGCTCATTTGAGTTGTTTAAGCATAATTTGTGTTGTTTTATTCGGTGCGGCAGGGTGTAATGTATTCGGGTCCTGGGGTGAGCTCAAGGCCCTTCCTCTCAGCCCGTAGCGCGCTGCTTTCCTTGCGCACACAAACACGATTGTTCCCTGGCGCTCCCTCCAGCGCTGGAGCCTCTCCGTTCTGCAGGGCTGGTGGCTACAGAGATGTTAACACGGCGCTTTGCTAACACTCCGCGGGAATGTGCGTGTGAAGTTGGCGTCGCATGATTTATTAAAAGCGACAAGTCTTGCTGAGATCAAGAAGTTTGCAGCTGCATTTGTGTGTGTTTTTTTCACGTTTTGGGTGAGTTGTGGTTCACCGGCTCGATTTGACTTAAAGTAGGTGTAGATCAGGATGAGAGCTGGTTTACTTTTGGTGGCCAGAAGATGTTTCCCGATTTTGAAACACCCGTTGAATCTTGTAATTTTTATTTTTGTTTGACATCACTTTAGACTGCTGAACAAAATACTACAAAAAACGAGAATTGTGTCTCGATTGTACCACAAAATGTTCCAAATTAGTGTCAGTCAAAAGCGAACAGTGACTTTTGACAATGTCCTTTATGTACAATTTATAATATGCTTGGATTTACGTTTTTGCAGCTAGAGTGAGATGTTAAACCAATAGAAAAAAAAAAAAAAACTTGAAAAAACAAAAAACTTGAGTCTCAAGTCTTAAGCGAACTGCAATTGTTGTGGTGGGAATGTTGCACTGGATTTCAAGTCAGATCAATGCCTCCACTTTGTTTTTATGCTTCCATTTTCTTTAGCCCTGAAAAACAAGACCACTGTTTAATGTCATTATGTACTCTATACATCTAGTAAAGTTCTATAGTGTACCTGTGATAACTGCCTTAATGCATCCTTCCCATTTTTACCAGTTTTTAATTAGAACTTTAGTGATTGAGAGCGTTTCATTCACTTCAATTGAGAAAAGCTGTGTTGGTAAAATGCCTGAAGTTTGATTGATTCTGGATTTATTTCTGAGTTTGAGATCAGGAGTGTTGTTCTAAATCAATTGCACATTTTCAAATTACTCCTAATAGCTTCAATGCATGTGTCTTGTTCATTTGAAACATAAATTCATTTTTTTTCTCCTTTTGTGGAAAAGTCTAATCAAACCAGGCACCTTCAGGACACTCCTTCACCTGCTCTTGCTCCCCCTCCATCCTCGCTGTCTCCATCCCACCTTTGTGTTGTTTTCCCCTCATCATTCCTCTCCTGGACCGTCCCGTGTACAAATGTGTCGGCCGCCGCCTCTACATCCATATTAGCTCCGAGGCAGTCCATTCCCCCTGCTTCCTGACACGCTCACTTTGGCCGCGCGGCTACTCCAACACCAGCGCATGGGCTTTTTAATGGGACATATTTCCTGCGCTCCGGATGCTTCTCCTCCTTGTTAGCTTGATAAATAACCGGGCCGCGCGGAAAGTGCTGAATTTTAGCTTTCAGGCGCTATTTTCTGCAGGATGACATTAATTTTAAGTGCAGAAAAGGAGCTAACTAATACAGACAAATAAATAAGGTGCTATAGTGGTGGGAGGAGGTTGAGAAGTCGCGCCGGCCCCCTCCGCGCACGTCCCAGAGCGCGCTAGTGTTTTTTACCTGGGAATATGCAATATGCAAAGTTGCAGAAATAAACAATGTATGAGATGTGATTCAATTATACACTGGAGAGACAGCGGCGCGTCCAAAATGGTCCCAGACGCATTGTTAGAAGGCCAGATGTCCCTTGGTTGTGCGCTTTTGGGCTCAGACTAAAAGCATTACGTGGCTTTAATGGACAAAGTTTGAAGGATGCCTGGAAGACCCATGCACAATTCAAGAATGTTTGATATTAAGCATTATTTACTATTCTATGTGTATGAAAAGTACTCATATGAGTTTATGAAGGATAGGTCTGATTTGATATCCTCCTGTGGACTCACCTGCAGGAGGATCAGTGTACTGTAGGGCTGGTGCTTGTGAATTGGGTGGCAGCTGATTGCCACCACCCCCAACACAGAAATGGATTAAAGGGAAGAATGGATGGATGGAGGTCTGATTTGCTGATTTTGTTCTGAACTGATAACTGTTATGGCCGATACCAAAATTCATGTTTAGTCAAAAAAATAAATGTTTCACCTTTGTTCAAATATGATCAAGTTGTTGGTAATTGAGCCATTACAGTTCCCATCCTTTGAAAAGTGTTTCGAATCCCTCGTCCAAAGCATCATTGGTAGAGCAACTTGGAAATTGACCCTGTGATTCTCCCTCACACGATGTCATAGCTGTTGTTGTGTCCTTCGACAAGAGTTTTAACCTGCTTCACCCCCAATATTTACGAGTCCGAGTGAACAGGTGGTGATGTGAAGTGCTTTCCAGTGCCTCGCTGGTAGAAAAGCGCTGTGTAAACCACTGCCGAGCACAGACTGTAGTAAGTGACTTAATTTTGTCCTTATCTTGGGAAACCCTCTGATAACACCAATATCAGCATCAACTATCCCAAGGTTTACAAAATGGTGCAGTCCTGTGCTTGTAAGGCAGTGTAAACAAACAAAAGCTGCTTGCATCAAAGGTAGAAAGGGTTTTTTGATATTTCTTGTTGTGTGAATGTTGTTTTTTGTATTTTGGGTCTTGAAGTCCTGAAAAGCATGCATTTTTAGTGTGAGGTATTAATTCCTGTGTTTTTTTTGCTATATATTGTCCAGGCTGAGCAATTACAAGGTGATGGGAATCATCTCGAACAGTTACATAGAGCACCTCTTATATATGCAATGGATGACAGCAAGAGCCTTGTAAAAGCAAAACTTTGTGAACAAATCATACCATGAAATGTTGTCTTAATTTAAAAGAAAGTCGGGACATTCGAAAGCTGAGCTAGAGGTCGAGAATGCATCAACTCTTTTGAGAGTGGTAAACTAGTTGGAGATTTTACATATGCATTTATCCATTCCAAAGTCGATCATGGAGGATTCACTGCTCATTGGAAATCCCTCTTGCATTTGAGATAAACACAATGCAGAATCCTTTCCATCCAATGCATCTCTAGCTCTCATTTGTCGTGTAGCATTTTGCGATGGAAAAGGCATAACTTAAACTTATATTACACCCGGTGACGGCAGCAAATGCACAATCATAAAGGTGATGTAGTGTGAACTATAAATAACCCCACACGTGAGAACATGCGCATCACTGCTGAGGGCGCCATGTTCTCTGGAGCCTATGTGTTGGCACGCCTTTACCTCCGCATATGGGACAAGTAAGCAGGCTAGTGAATTCTTAAGGTAACATTTTACATAATTGGGAAAGACAAATATTGATGATTTGGAATGGGCAAAAAGCATTCTAAAATGTGATATCAGGCAATACCGGTACTGATCTATTGCCCATTCCTGGTGCAAAAACAGTCGACCTGTCTTTTTTATCTTTTATTTCCCAGTCTCCCAAACATCTGCCGGGGCTCTGCAGTAACGGGTGCATTTTAATATGAATAAGCGGACACCTTCTAACACCAGATTTACTTCCTTGTCACTATTGATTGCACTTTTTGCCCTTTGCCGTCGCTTGATAAACGACCTTTTATTACTGCCACATTTTCACTTTTCGTCACTTAACCCAGGCCTTATAGTTTGCCGTTCAAGTTCTCCCATTTTGATTATGCATATTCTGTTACTTTTGTCCTGGCCGCAGACGCAACTGAAACCGTGCTGCTCGGGTTTAATTTCCAAAGTGTATTTATCACGGGCTGTCATGTTGCGGTCACATGGCAGCCTGAACCAGTGCCAACAATTAAGGCTGATAAATCAGTCATTTACAGGGGGAAAGGGGAGTGGGACTGATAAGACTGGGCTGCTTCATAATCAATTTGCCCCCAGACCCACAAATGTGTTCTTTATCCGTTTTGAGTAGAGCAGCGTTCTGTTGTTGTGCTTTTGGCCATGTGCTGTCAAAAATGTTCATTAAGATGGAGAGACAGTGTGACAGAAGTAGTATGTGGAGATGAGTTTGTTTGAATTTGAGTGTTCATTAATTTCCACCGTGGTTTTGGAAAGATTATTCAACTTAAAAAATAAAATTTTTTTGTAGGACAATAGGTTCTCTGGTAGAGGGGTGTAAGGGGAAGCCCAATGTAAATTATATTACGCTTGAACCTTGGAGTGTGACGATATATCAATATGGTGATGTATCGTGATACTGTCTCACTTGATTGAATATGCTTTTGCCAAGTATCAATAAAAAAAATACTTAATATATGGCTACATTACGCATCTCGTAATAATCTGCTTTGACAGGAACATATTGTTTTATGACCCAGATATTGCCAAAGAAACACATCTCCATCTATCAGCTGACCATATGTGCTGTATTTGAATCCAGAGTTGAGAATTAGTTAATAACTTACACTTATAACTATTTCGTGTTTATTCAGTTTGCTTTACTAAAAGATTTCTATAACAGTATATTTCTGACCAATGTATTGATAATCGTCATATAATCGTGATATAATCGTTATCGTGAGCTTTGTATCGCGTATCGTATCGTATCGTGAGGTACCCTGAGGTTCCCACCCCTACTTGAACCACTGAAAAAAATGGCATAAATTGTGATAATCATAGTTGGCTACTATTCAAAGCTACCAATGAAACCCAAAAAGTTAGGGTTATGTAGTGTGTATACTTTTCCTCAAATATATGGTGCTCAAAGATTTTCAACCAACATAACAACTAATATAATAAAAGGCAGAGAGAAAAAATCAGTTCAGGTATTGGTACTAGAACTTACAAATAACGTTGAGGTTAAAACAGTTCTGTTTAGCTGTGCCTACAACTGAGGGATTTTATCTTCACTCTTTCAATGTACTGTGATTATATACTGTATGTATTATTTTCATGCCTTGTCTCTCTATCTTGTTTTGTTCAGCACTTTAAGTTGTGTATGAATTGTGCCATAAAAATAAACCTGCCTTGCCCTCTATTGTATAAAGGGGGTATAACATAAATTTGAATCCCACTTTTTACAGTATAAAAACAATATCTCTTACAATAACTGCAGCTTCAAATAGCGATTATTTTTGCCATTCTTCCCAAATCCTATTCAATTTCGTACATCAGGTTACACACACCCGCTGGAAAATGTGTGTCAGAAGTACTACTTTTGCGTTACCTTGATTGTTGTGGTGTGAATGCCGTCGACGCTAATAGCACCAGTTGTATTTTTTATGACATTTTGTGCAGCTTTAATGGAAAGCACCCACAATTGGAGACATATTTGCTCCACAGTGGTTGTTAGATGTTGAAGGATTCCCCCCTCTCACACTGGAGCAGCGCGTGTGAACACTCAAACTAACTGCACACAGCCTCTCTGCCTGTCGTCTGCTGCTTTGTCATAAAAAATGAAAAAAAGAAACGGGTAAACAAACACGAAAAAGCACTGTTTACTGCTGTGGACAAGGGTAAGAAAGGGAAAGGAAAACTGGCTGCTTGTAAAAACATAGATAATATTCGCTGCCAAACTGCTGCAGCCAGTCAATTCAATAGACCTCAATGCATTTTACTCTTGATCTACAGAAAAATAATTATGGCTCTCCGTCTTGTCAGGGTGAGAAAGCTTCCCAATCGTCTGCATGTAAGATAACTGTTCATTTGAGGAGTTTTCATGCAATCACAAATTGTATAATGTTGTCTTGACATTACCTCTGTTGAGTGTATTATGTCCAGTAAGACTTGTTTTTGAATGTACTGTCGCAGGTTTTTTATATACATACAGTACATGCATCTGTCTGTTACTATTTAAATGTCTATCTATTTATTTTCTTATTGTATATTTTAAAGAATATGAAATGCTGTTGATGAAAAGTAAAAGGTTTCAATGGAAGGACACCTGCTTTAATTACAAATGACAGTGTTGAACTTGTAAACTGAAATATATTTGATTGTAGTAGAGTTCTGACATCACCCAAGAGGACAATTAATTCAGTCAAAAATATTGCATAATTTACAACATAGCAATCAACATCTTAATTCATGTCAAACGTTCAAGTATTTTCTCGAAATCCATGAAGTTTGCCGCAGTATCGCTCGGCGGCCCTTTTATTTGGCCTAACTGCATGTTTGGCAGGAGTATTTAGAGGCCAGTTAAGCGGTGGCTGTTATTAGACCACCTGGAGTGCCCATCTGGCCCCTCCTCTCTCACTCATCCCTCAAACCCGTCTCTCCATGTTCCGTCTTATTGACTCGTGTTTGCTCACACTGCCTATTAAAGACGCCCCGCAGTTCCAGGTCAAGTCCAGGTCTGATCAGTACGAGTTCAGAGATCAGCCGGAGAGGCCAGGGCCGTCTGATCCGATCCGCTTGCGTCCCACGGCAATATTTTTCTACCGGCTCATAAGCAACACTTTTATTTGTTTATCATGTCATTCCTCCTTTGAATAATTACGTTTTCGTTTCATGTTCTATTAGCTCTGTATTCGCCGCTTTTTCCTTTTCAAAGTGAGCACGAAAATAGGCCGATCATTGCGATTTAATTACTACAAATCCCTTTGTGAATATGCTCTAGTGTTTGTTTACATGCATAGATTTGCCCGCTTTGCACTTTTTTCCACGCTCCCTTGAACGTCTCCCTTATTTTCTTATATCTTTTCAGCGCGCGCAACGTGTGTCTATGCACGCGCCGAGGTTTATTTAAATAGATACCAAGCTGTTTTATTTCCAATCAGAGTGGTCTCTTGTTGCATTTCAGTCTCTTCATAATAACCTCCAGCACTGCTCTGCATCCTCCCGGCACACACACACACACACACACACACACACACACACACACACACACGCTCACACACAAGCCCGAAACAAGCGCACACAGCCGCAGATGCCAACGCAGCACTTTTCCCCCGCTCCTCTCAGGGGTAAAAGCCTTTGATAAATGGAAATAAATACTTTTCTTCATATAGCAGGAACAGGAGAGTGTAGGAGAAATGGCGAGTGACAGGAGGGCTCTGACAGTTTGATGCCTGGACAGGAGCGGACGACAAAGCAAAGAGCAGGAAAAGGGGGGAAACATAAGACTTCTCCTGGCTAGCTCGCCAAAAGAGAATGCAGGCAAAGTGAAATATGGGGCTATTAGCAAAGGGGAGACTATTTGTGAAGCGGCGTCTGCGGCTTTGTGGATGTGTACACGCAGAAACCGAAGGGTGTGTTTGGATAGTGTTAGCACAGGGTGAATTGTAAAGGGCAGATGGCAGACAGAGTTCGCAGATGCATAAAGGATACCAGCTTTTTCTACATTCATATTCATATATACGTATATATATATATATATATATATATATATATATATATATATATATATATATATACTGTAAGTTGTGTGTAATAATTGCCGGCAGTTTGAATTGGGGATTATTGCTTGGTCTTTCCTGTTAAGAGTTATGCAACTGTGTTTTTTTGATCCAACCCAAATCGTGGTCTGTTTTCTTCTGAAGGCGTAGGCTTGAAAGCAGATTCTCGTATGTTTTTTTTTTGTGGTGTAAATTTGTCATAGGAGGGTATTAAGAAGCTCTACAGGCAAACGGCTACAAAACATTTTCTACTTAGCAGACAAAATGAAAATACATGTGTTGTAACCATATAATATTATTAACCAAAATATATATGTAGCTGTATGGGCCCATGTGTATATTTTAAACGGTTTGTAAATGCTATATTTTGATATTTTTCACAAAGGTTTACATAGGACAGACAGAGCCCTATCACTTGCCATGCAGCCATTTGCCAGCGTTTTGAGTTATGTTGAAAGAGATAGACAAATAAATCACCGTGGTTACATTACCCTCTGGCGGAGGCAACAATAAAATCAAAACATTTTGGTGAACGCTTGTCTTGGAGTCATGTGTTCATGTAGCATTTCTGCTAGTTGGACTTCTAAGTGCCATTTTGGCCACATAGAGAATATGCAACAGACAACCCCACTTTCGACATCAAATGAGAAACGCAAGTAATCAATCAAGTAATTTTTTGCCATAGATGTGACTAAAGCCATCTTTTTTATTATATTACTTAGATTCACTATTCCAAAGAAATGTCATGATGAATATTTATGGTATTTTCAGAACTTGCCATTTATTAAAACAAAAAATCATAGTAGCAACAAGCCTACCTAGTGTGGAGAGAAACACACTTTTTCTCCACTTTAACACAATGGAAAAACTAAACACACAGGCACATCCAAAAATAAGATCGTTTTACCTTTCTGTAGTTAAACAGAAGTGAGCTGCTGACAGGATAAGAGACTTATAAGCTGCAAAAACAACAGTGCCATGATTTAACACCAGCATGTGCCATCTATGCACGCGTGTACACACAAACACACACACGCACACACACACACACACACACACACACATCCTCCACTTGTTTTCCCTTCTCTCTCCTCTCTCCATTTCTACTGGCTGTGGCTGCGAGCTCCCAGACAGCTCCATAACTATAACTCTGCTCTCCTCATCCGCAGCTAAATGAGTGTGTCAGAAATAAAGAGCACTTATCTTATCTAGTGCCTCCACTCTGCGCCGTCTGCCACTGGGCGCGCACATACACACACGCGCACAATGCACCCGGGACGCCAAAACAAACACACACTTTTGTCATTTATGAAGAGGGCTTTTTACTGCCGCTTGGGTGCATCATGTTGGGATGTTGTCGATACGATAGGCAGGTGTCCGTGCGGGTTTGACTTGAGAATATCACCTTATTGAATGTATGAATAAAGGTTTTGTGGGAGCAATGGTTGTTTTGGATGTGTTTTCAAATAGCTGTTATTGGGTGGTACATGACAACATATTTTCCAATGAAAAATATGGAAAAATTTGAATAATGTCACAGAATTGGAAAGCCCCATGCTATATAGTATCTAGTGCAAAAAGATATGAATTTGACTAGAATTGAAGTATTATTATTTTTACTTAATTTTTTAAATAATAATTCTAACATGGTTCAACTCTTTATATTCATCTAGTCAAATCTCAAAACCTAAAGTTGCTTTGAAAGAGGGAATTGAGTACCAATGAGAGTTGTGAGAATTGACACTCGTGCATTGTATAATACTATATATAATACTGAGAAAAGAACAAATGGAAAAAGCAACGTTTAAAATAACTAGACAAATCCCCAATAGAACTTTATTAAGAGTTGCAACCTACTGTTAACCCTACTCGTTTGTTTGCTATAGTGTTTTCTTTTCTCTTTTATTTAGTTTAGTTTTGGCCAATTACTATTATTTCAATCATTTTTACTGTACTGTATGCGTGCACTCATGTCTCACTCTTCACCCACATAGCCACTAGTCAAGACAGGCAGCAGGTGTCCATTATGTCCATGCTCGGTCATCCTCTACAGTTTGATCTTGTATCACTAGCGTTGTGTGGGCCCCCTGCTGAGTTCACAGTGGGGTCCCTACAACAGCGAGAGGATGGGGGCCGGGTGCAGTGGTTATAAGCTGCAGTTTACAACTCTTCCGGGTTTTATTGAAGAATTTCAGAATGAATGGTACTGTACAATTTGAAGGAAATTTGAAGTCACATTTTGGAGACTTTTTGTAAACCCGTCACACTAACAGTCTTACTGGTATCTGGAAAGTATAGCGTATTTTGAGTAGGCAATGGGATAATATTGATTGGATCTGTATTTGAAGGGAATTGATCAGTTTTTGGGGATCCATTTCCAACTCTTCCAACACTTTTATTTGACATTGTTGACCCAAGCATGCCACCTTGTCCCCCCCTTGGCCTTACGTCACCTCTCATCACGGATTATTCCTATAACACAGTGGTGCATTGTGATGACTTGGGCTTTCTCTCGCATGGGGCAGAGGCCACACGTAAACCGTATCGACTGATTCATCTGTGAGGGCCAGCTTATGCATATGTTTATCTGAGCCCTTTGCCCGCTGCACCTTCCAGCTACCACCTTCATGCCGTCTGTTAGTAGAAATTTCACTAAAGACCAGTGATAATTAAGTGTATTAAGGTTAAGAATTAAAGGAGACATATTTTTTTGTTATATCCATGCCAATATCAGGAACCTTTGCCACAAATGTATTATGGGGTTGATCGCAAAGTGCCCACCATGTCCTTGTTTTGTTATCCACTGGGTCTTGGTCCTTGACTTAGCGCTGGTCCAGAGTTCCGAAAGTCAGTCTTCCCAATGCATCAGGATGACGCCCATTCGCCTTTTTATGTTAGAACATGGCAATGGGACATAACTTCTTTGACTTGAGTGTTTTTAACATTTGCAAATTCGTGCAAAGAGAACGGTTTCGGTGGTAGTTGAAAAGGCTTTGAATTCTGAGCCGTAAAGGATCAGTCAAACACGCAGGAATCAATCAAAATAAAACGCTGGGAATAACAATAACAATGACTGCAACTCTAAGGTTTGAAATTGTCACCGGCTTTGTCTCTCTTCTGAAAGCGCAAAACAAAAATGGAAGTGATCCCCGGAATGAAAACGTTAGCTCGCAGCAGAACCGTGTGTGTGTGTGTGTGTGTGTGTGTGTGTGTGTGTCAGTGTGCAGTGCTCGGATGCGCCAGAGACTCTCAGATGAAAAGAGTGATAATTCTCCCACTACCCCCGGGCCCTTAGCTGCCTTGCGGGCTGCCTATAGGTCCCCCGACACATGCCTGCGCAGAAAGCCAGGGCCCCGCTAATTGGCCCCTGTGATATCACCAGCACAGAGCTTCATGGGAAATGCTTGTGTTTTTCCAGCCGTAATCATTTGTTGGTTTGTAATTCCTCTTTGAAGCCCGCTTTGATTCGCAAAGACGTTTTATTATTGTGATCCGAGTGCGTACATACGGAAGCTCGCGAAAAGACAATTAGTGCACATTAGCGCGCACAGTTCAAAGCGGCGCTACAGTAGTCTTTAAGGAGGCTTGTTTCTCACTAATTGTTCCATTATCTCCGTGTGCTTATTAAATGTGCGATAATCGTTAATTACCACGCGAGGATTTGTAAAGGATTTGTTTGAGTATCAAAACAAATTAATTAAAAAGTGTGGAGTCGGGAACAGCAGGTGCGGTTGGAGAGGAGAGGGAGCCCTGGCATCTTTTTTTCCCCTTCTCTTTTTATATATATTCCGTGTGCTTTTAATTGCCATTCAGAGCCAGAGAAGGCAAAATGAGATTCAAATGAGATTCATAGCTAATTGTAGCGGCACAGGTAATATGCAGATGTATGTAATGATGATTCAGTGCTGGTGCCGTGTGAGTAACGAGGGTTTGATTAGACGATCGGAGCGCTTATGTGCGCCGCGAGAAACCACAGGAATCTTTAATACTGGAGACGCCAACACTACATTCCCATTAGAAGAACCAGAGCAGATTCACAGACTCTTACAGGACTTGAAGCTGTAGGTTTGGAGAGGCTGAAATGGTCGATAATTGGGCTTCAGCGATTAATCTACTTATTGTGATTGCAATAGGATCAAACGCACCGGTATCTGGATCATATCTGAAGGAGGGAGATAAAACAGTTAAAAATCAGCATCTCACTCATGGGGAGAGTAACCGACAATTTTATTCAAGTAAGGAATAAAACAGTGTTGTAATTCCAACACCACTCGCCCAATGTGGATGTGACACTCAGCAAACTCGAAGTGATGGTGTTTAGAGTCAAAACATTTGAGAAGGTGGAAAAAGTTCTAGTCTTAGGTCTGATATACAGTGTAATTGCCCAAAAATCAACCCGAATAAAAGTATTGGATTTAAGATTTGTTAATTTTAATTAACAAAGTAATGTACTGTTTTACACTTTTTGTATTACCTGTGAAAAACTGAAATGTCTGTAAATGACCTGAATTGTTGTATAATAGTCATTCTATACAAAGGTTTTACATTTTAAGTGGTTTGCCAGAAGCCATCCTGCTATCCCATATTGGTGAACTTGGTTTTTTTGTTTGGGTGAACAAGCCAAACAATTCTGCTTCACAATGATGGCAAATGTCGACATTGAAGGATCTTCAAGTGATGTAGCTATGAATGCAATGTAAGCGTTTGCTTCTTCCGATCGCTTTTCTAACCGTCTGCATTAGGGTTGGGCGATATGGGCCTCAGCATGTATCACAATTTTTGTTGGTATGTATCACGATGTGACGATATGATATACGATTTTAACAAAGCCTCATATAAAAGCTATAAAAACTTAGCACTGATAATTTTAAACACACTTGCCTGAAAGTGCATTTACTGATTTATTGGCAGCAAAATGTGTAATACAGCTATTGTATATAAAACGTATTAACAAAACTGAATTGTGGAGAATTCTGTTTTGTACATACTGAAAATTGCAGGCAACATGTAATAAAGGTGAACATTTGTAATTTGTAAAATATATAAAAGTTTGTCCTTTGTAATATAAAAAGTGTAGCATTATCAAATAATTATTTGATCACTTTGGCTTATGTTTCCTAATCCCAATATAGTCAAAATGATCAAATACTGTATATATTTTTTGTATCCTTTTGCGTTTCTATAATTATGTAATTATAACTTATTTGTAATTATATTGCAATGTAGACAAACACATGCACTGAAGTAAAATGAATGACAGTAAACAGTAAATAAAGCTTACCAATGGCAGAGAGAGAGAGAGAGCGAGTGTCCGAAGCAAGCCACTCGAGTCCAGTTGTTTAGGGCAGCTGCTTTCACAACATTAGATCCACTGTCGATAGTTACACACAATTGCTTCTTTTTATCTAGTTCCCAAACTACTCCCATATGTTTGAGGTAGCTCCGCGTTTTGGCACAATGTCTTCTACATTCTGCATGTCTTCACCATGGTCTTCACCGCCGCCCTCAGCCATGTTTGCTCTCTGCTCTGTTGTTGTTGTCCCTGCACGCCGCTCTGCTACACGTGCCGCGCAGATGCGTCATCAAAGTGCGCCGCACACAAACGTGTCTTCCGCTCGCTGTTTTCAGTGTTAAATGATCGTTTTCACCGGTACAAGGCATTTTCTTATCATTCAATTTACTTATACCGGTATACCGGTACAAAACAAATATCGCCCAACCCTAGTCTGCATGTATTTTATTGTATTATTATATTTCTGTGAATATTTGTAGGTCCATGTTTTGCCAGTTTTCTCTGTGGTAACTTTTCAGTCACCTCCTGTAAAAGTCAGAAGGAGATTGACAAACTTTCTCCTGCAGCTTTGACACTTCTGACATCTGAACATGTAATGAGAAGTGCGGACATATTTGGATATGAAAGAAGAAGAAAAAATAAGTACTCAAGTAACAATACTGTAGGTGGCAACTACTTCTATCTCTTTGTAATTCCTTGGCTCCCTGGAGACATGGTAGATGCCGGCTTCCGCTGAGGTGTAAGTACGGCTCCGTCGTGTCCCTGTCACATGTGCAGGGGATCAGCTGCTCACACAGATGGCACATTACACTGTACTGTACTGTACTGTAATCACTCAACACAGCAGTTAGTACTTTATATGTTTTGGAGAACTTATAACACTTATTGTCAAATCCTTTCTGCTTCCTCTCACATCTGTAGCTGGGGCCTTCCTGACATTTGGCTTATGGGTGTAACACTATTGGCTTTTGCTCAAAGAATCTGAATCTGTACAGAATGGACTTGTGGGACAGAAATTTGCAGATATCACACTTAAAACCTTAAATCCTTCTCTATATTCTATAATTCTATACTACACACTCTTGGATCATGGTGGTCTTGAGACAGGTTAGTTTTACCTTTACTGATTGTTACTTGTTGATACCTTACTTGTTGTTGCTATTGTGATTTGTGTAGTTGCAATACAGTACATTACAGGATTATTATTATTTTTGTTGGTGAAGGATTCAACAGTTACAATGGACAGACCAGACCTTCGTCCTTTAGTGTTATAGCCAGACTGTGCTAACTTTCAACACATGTTCGTACAATTAATCAAATTCATCAAACAATTTTTCTCTGATTTCAGCCTGAAACTGTGGTTGACACTGGTAAATGTAGATTACAGATTACAATAAAACAACTGAGAGTGAAGCGTGATATTATCAAGATGAGAAAACATGTTTGGTTGTTATTATTATCTAAGATTCGCCAATTTAACAAGTCTCTCTTTCAAGCGTTTAATTGTCCTCCCCCTGCAATATTTTTAAGGGACAGATTAAGACACAGGAGACTAAAAACACAATCCACTTGATTACAATGATTACAATTTACCACTGACACACAGGCAAGCCATTCATTCATTATTAGATTAGAACATTCTTCATTATGTTTTAACCCCTATCTCATAGAAGTGCTCCTGCAATGGCAACCCCATGTTTTACCCTTCCCTTTATCCCATAGCTTAGAGTCATTGTCCAGGCAGCGGGCCCAGCGAGCAGTATTGATAGAGGCTGTGTGTAGCTTCCCACTTTATTTCAATTAGCTCGCAGGAAGCAGGATATAACCGGCCAATCAATTGTCATTTCTTTGTGTCCGCGTGGCGCTGCGGGCTGCTGTTCACTTTGTCGCCCGATAAAAGATGATGTGGAAGAGATTAAAGAGGTGTTTCCGTGCTGCGCGGTGTGTGATGTGTGCTGATGGACACTGCCTCGGAGCTGCGACTAAAGATACATGTGCACAGCGCCCCCTAGGATCGTTTTTTTATTACTACAGGTTGAGAGGATTTAAAAAGGAGATATACTGAGCAGAAATCATTCAAGGGTGTGTTATAATTGTTTTCCCCTCCCCATTGCAAACTCTAAGTGGTCTTTAGTGTAATATTAAGGGTTTTTCTATTCTCTTTCAATCAATACACCATTTATATGATCATCTCCTGTTCACTCACTGTAAGAAATTCTTAAAGCTGAGGTATCTAATTTTTCCCTCAACAATAAGAGCGTTGTAAAATAAGGAGGTATTTGACACCTTGGCCTGAAAGCAGATTGGTGAGTGGGGTCATCTCGTTGTCACTTTTTTTGGTTAAAAAAGCGTATCGAAAGATCATCACTCTTTCTTTTCAGTGTGCTACAGTTGGGAAGGAAAATGCTTAAATCAAAAAGACAATTTTACTTGTATTGCAGTTCTGGAAATGTAAACACACAAAATACATCTTGTTTACATCAGGTTCAGGCCCAAGAATACAGTGCACAAAGCTAGACATAAAGAACAAAGAAAAAATTGCGTTTTGTAAGTATAAATGACCATAACGGTATTTCCCCATTGTGAGACTGACAAAAGCTCTTTTATCTTATCTGTAAGGGTAATTCCACCAGAAAACTTTCACAATGCACCATTTTAAGAATTTGAGATTTCTCAGATACGACCTGCCTCCACAGCTTTGAGCACGCTGCTCTCCGTATCTTCAGCCTTTGTCTTTCATGTGCCCCTTTGATAAAAAACATTCACTTCAACTCTGCATACACCGAACTTACATGGCCTTTACATCCTGTCTGTCAAAACCAGGTCATGCGTCGCAACTTCTTAACCTCTTTCCACTGTCTATTTCTCACACAAACCTTACAAACAGCAGCTATTGGTGTGAACAACCTTCACCCATAAATCATGTGGCACAACATTAAAGATGCCACATTACTTGGAGAAATGTTTACTCGGCTCTTGTATGCGAGTCTCTCAGTGCGTCTGAAAGGCCGGGTCAGTGTTTGATAAGTGCGTGCCCTGAAGTCAATGGTGTACTATCATATCCAGGGAGCGAAGGGGACTTGTACATGTAGTGGGGGTGTGATGTGTTTGTGCGAGGGGCAGTGGAGCGCGGCGCTGGAGGTAGTAACGCTTTGATGGGAGCTTTTATGGAGGCGATATACTACAGGACTGACGCCTTATTCAGAGGAGCTCAGGGGTTCTGAGTGACTGCGGAAGAGGGTAAAGGTGGAGTTACATATGCAGGGAAACATAGTCTTGTCTTCTTGTCAATGGCCAATCTCTGCAGCCAAGGAAGCAAACCACAGGTGTCATTGATGATCGTAGCAGACAGAATTATGTCTTTCTTTAATAGCTAATATTTTATTTTATTTTGTGGCCAGTAGCTAGATTTCTACAGTTAAACTTGTTATTAGTGCTGTCCAACGATTAAAATATTTAATCGCGATTAATCGCATGAATTTCATAGTTAACTCGCGATTAATCGCAAATTAGTCACACATTTGCGTGCTGTGTGCAATTGCTTTTTTTATTGAAAACAATGTGTAGTGTTATATTACACACTAACATTTGATGCAAAATCATCAATAAATGGATGACAAAATAAATAATTGGTAACAAAAAGCCCCTTCAATGTGTGTGTGTGGGTGTGTGTGTGTATGTGTGGGTATAGACCATAGACTGTATAGAAACATCATGGTGTCATTATTAGTAAGTAATCTTTATTTATATACCGCCTTTTCACTGCAGATCTGAGTCTCAAAGCGGTTTACAATTGTTAATTTTGGGCATTTGTCTCTCACTCCACACAGAGATGGGAGGGGCCAGTACAGGAGGCACATGCCAGAACTATTGGACATATTTTTAGTGGTAGGGGAAACCGGAGTACCCGGAGGAAACCTACGCAGACACGGGGAGAACATGCAAACTCCACTCAGAAAGGCCCTGGTCCGACCGGGATTCGAACCCAGGACCTTCTTGCTGAGAGGCGAGAGTGCTAACCACTCAGCCACCGTGCCGCCCGATGATGATGATAAACAATCTGTAAATATTTTGTAAATTTGTTCATGTAAATACTCTATGCTGTTTCTCTGTTTACCTTCGGTATATCTATGACTGTATACTGTTTGCTTGTATTGCCTTTTTTATTAACCCCTCCCCCCATCTCCCACTTCATGTCCCCCCCCCCCCCCCCCCCCCCTCCCCTCCTATGTGCCCTTCTGGGTTTCTTCTTTGGCCCCCTGTATCTCCAACTACATATTGTTTGTAATCTCTGTCTACAATGTATCTGAACTAGTCCTTTTCTTTGTTTCTATGTGTTTGTCTGCAATAAAAAGTAAAAAAAAAAAAAAAAAAAAAATCTTTTTTTTTTTTTTTTTTTTTTATCGCGCGATAAAAAAAATGACGGCGTTAATATTGATTTGCGTTAACGCGTTAATAACGCGCTATATTTTGGACAGCCCTACTTGTTATTAATTGGTTGCATGTGCGCATACATACACAAACGTCCTTTGATCAGGACGGGGCCTTTAAACGAATACAGTAATTGTATTAATCATTCTTTTTGAAAAGCAATCATGTGAAAAACGTCAAAAATCAAAGAGAACAAGGTCAGTTCCACCTCCTCTGGTCCTCTGAAACTTGAATACTGAGCTTCTTTCATTAAATAATGGACATAGGTGACTTCTAAAATCATAATTGTTGAAATGGGGCCACAAAATCAACAATTAACGTTTCCCCCATTGCCCTGCCCTAACTCCTTAGTTACTTAATAAATCAATATTCATAGACAAGACACTTAACCCCACTTTGCCTGAAGCCCCCGCTGAATAATCAAGGCTCCTATGGACCCACCACCTGCAGGAGGATCAGTGAGGGGCTGGGGCTCTGTGTAGTGGGTGCAGCTCTGACTACCACCCCCCCGACCCAGAAATTGATTAAGGGGAAGAAAATGGATGGAAGTTTTTGTGAAGTGTGATGCACATCGAAAAACCTTGTGAGAAGAAACCCAGAAGTGATCAGTGAAAAGATAATGTAATTTTTTAGTCATCCGCTGTTGTCATTGAGGCCCGTTTCCCTTGTTGCTCTAACCAGACTGTGATCGTTATCTTATTTTTTTACTCTCAAAGATTTTCCTGAACTCGGCCTCCATACAGTTCGCCCAGGCAGGTCTCGGAAGAGTTCTGTCGCTCCTCAGTGCTATTAGTGCAGTGATTGTGTATCGAATTAGCCCGCTGATTGGCTATTGAAGGTGTGAAGATTGATGAGAAGATTTGGAAAAGCTTTATACTCAACTGAACTGAGCCGAGAGCAAACAGATACTGAACCAGAGAAAAGGAGATGTTAGAGCCATGACGCGAGCTCAGGTTTAGTTTATAGACGAGTTAAACGACAAATGAATTGTTATTGGATGACTGTTGCCTGTAGTGAAACTGCTTTTGCCAGAATTTAATTAAAGATTGTGCAGTAAAACACTTTAAATGTGAACTTGTTTATCGTTAACTTGTGGTATAAAGTCAAATAACAAATCAATTGGTGAAATATATGGATGATCACATTTTGGGCCAGGAATGATTAGGAATCGATTATAGGCAACAATATTGGCCCAACTCTTTTTTCCTTCCCTTTATACCAGTCAATATAAGTCAAGTCCCTTCTACTTGTCGAATCAACAATGATCCAAGTCAACTAAAGACAAACATTTATCAGTCTACTGCACAAGGCAACAGCTGTGCCAGCGCTCTCGTCGTAACCGTCTTACTTACTGTATATTGACCTAAACAAAGTGCTGTCTGAATAACTTAGTTTTGTTTATTTCGGTCAAATAAATTTAAATAACAGGTCAATAAAAATACATTACATCTAGCACAAGTCCGCTAGTTACCTCAGAGATCTATCCACCCCACAATGACTATCCATTTTTTTCAATTTCACAGGCCTAGAGAGAAACTGAAAAAAAAGGTGTAGTCTTTCCTCACTGAAATATGTGCTTTTTACCACCTGCGCTACTTGATCTGCCAAGAATGGAATCATGTAAGAGCCCAAAAAGCAGAACCACTTCCCAAATACCTGTCCGAGTGCACCCCTGAGAGCGTCTGTGCTATAACCCAGCTCCGAGCAGCTGAGAAAGGGCTGATTTATGCCACGTTTCATCCCACTATAAAGATTACGGATGATGATATCGATTGGGGCCGAGCCGTGGCCGTGACCGGACCCTCCCTCGCCGCTCGCGTAAAAACAAAGATGTCTGCTCGTTATCATTGGGGGGTAAGGAGGAAATCTTTCTCTCAGCGTGTGTGGCTGCTTAACCCAATCCCGCGCCAGCCACTCTATTAGCTGAGGCTGGGGAGCTCGCTGGAAAGATGTGTGTGAAACGAGATCATGTCTAAAGGCGGAGTGTGTGACTTTTCAGATGGACGGGTGTCTTTTTTATGTGTGGATTTGAAATGGAAAGTTAAATTTATCCTATTTAGAGACGAGAAGGTGAGTGTGCTAGGCCACGTTTCAGTCCTGTATGTGTGATTCTTTGAGCTTTACTTTGAGTCACTATATCGGACTATTGTGGTGACTAGGGAGCAGCGTCTGCAGTCAGAGCTGTATTGGACTGTTGTGGTGAATAGGGAGCAGCGTCTGCAGTCAGAGCTGTATTGGACTGTTGTGGTGAATAGGGAGCAGCGTCTGCAGTCAGAGCTGTATCGGACTGTTGTGGTGAATAGGGAGCAGCGTCTGCAGTCAGAGCTGTATCGGACTTTTGTGGTGAAGAGGGACCTGAGTCAAAAAGCAAAGCTCTCGATTAACCGAGTGGCTGAGTGCTCCCTTTGAGATAGGGTGAGGAGCTCAGTCACACGGGAGGAACTCGGAGTAGAGCCGCTGCTTCTCCACTTCGAGAGGATCTAGTTGAGGTGGCTCAGGCGTCTGATTTGGATGCAACCTGGATGCCTCTCACGACATGCAGTTTGTGCATGCGTCTCACCTGCTTCTTGAATATCTCTGAATATTTTTTGTTCGCACAAAAATATTGAGTTATAAAATACTGTGTTTGTTTAAGTTACAGGCAGAAATTAAAGCCCTTCCCATTTACGAATGAGTGAAAGTAAAATGCTATCAGTATTCAAGACAAAAGTAGCACCATCTGTATTGAGATGAGCGAAGCCACCATAAAAAGGAAAATGCATTATTGATAGCGCCATAACTAGTAATATTCCAACCCACAGACACTTACTGAAAATGTTTTTTATAAGAAATATTAGACATTTCTTTTCTAAAGTTTCTTCGATCCAAAGTTTATTTGTATCACATCAAGAACCTAAAAATACAAGTTCACTTCACAGCTGTAAAAACAAAAGCAGACTGAAGCATCAGCTCCATCAGCCACTTCAGCCGTCGCTTTGTAAGCTAAGTCTGCACTCTCTTTCCCCCATATTTTTTCAATTTTTGAGTACAGTGATGGTAATTCCCATCATGGTTTCTGTGGGTTTTGTTTGCAGACATCGCCGTTTTTATAGAAGAAATCAGGTTTTGAAAAATGTGAGACATTTCCATTAAAAAAGACAAATAAACTCTAAGTGCAGTAGGAAACACTTTCCACAGCTCAAACATAAGAATGGACTTTATCTCGAGACGGAGCCGCGGCTGATAAAAGGCTTTGTGAGGGAAAAAACAACAACATTGTAAATGTTGCAGCAACGAATGCACGATTCATCTGTTGTTTTTTATTACAGCCCAGAGGAGAGGCTCCCTGCGCACAGCTTGTTTCACTTATATCATTTGTCTACTGCCTTTTACTGTTAGATTGTGGGGATTAGCTTCAAATATTATAGTGATTGGTGTCGTAAATAGACTCAAACTTTTTATATATATATTTTTTAATTTTGTCTTGCTGATCCATGGCACAGTTCATACACAAGGCAAAGGACAAGTATGTGGAACAAGCACCTTTTTTCAGGAATAGTATAACATTTGTATCTCTCGTTTGAAGTGATCATGTGCTTCTCTAAAACAAGCTGAGGCCATGCAGCAACTCTGAATACCTTATAACTGTGAAAAGAACTGTGCGAAGCTTTCTCTGCTGCTTCTGACTTTACACTGTACCTTCTTCTCTCAGTGACCAAACTAAAGATAATAGTCTGTGTTTGCGTTCACCTGCCCCCTCTCTCCGACTGCATCCTCACACAAAACGACTCATGGCGTCTCCATCAACCAATATTATGTTTTGCTGGATAATTGTTTTTGGAGGAATCTTAAGGGGAAGAAAACGGATGGATGGAATCTTAAGGATGGATTTACTACAGCTTCAAGAACCCCAAGTGGTTCTGTTGAATTTCTGCGTGGCGTTTTAAACAGTTTTCTCAGGGTAAAAAACCTGAATATTTGTAATTGTGTCATAGAGTCATTTTTGGTTTTAGATAGATAGAAATTCATACAGATACGTTTTGCGAGCTTTTGTCAGTTAAAATGGAAAGCATTGGCCGTTGAGACCGTGAGCCGTGAGACCTTCTCCACCAACTCCCACTGATGCCTGCTGTCGTTGTGTCCTTGGGCAAGACACTTTGCCTACAAGGATTGCGAAAGTAATAGTGCGCAGCATTCCTTGATGTGTATATGTTTTTTCATCAAACTGAAATTTCCTCAGGACAATCTTTCCTTCTTCTTTCTTTCTTTAAGCTCTGGGTCCGCTCATTCAATAAAACAGGAAATTGGTGGTTATGCAATTCAGATTGTTTTGGGGCAAAGGTCCAATTCACCTATAGACAAGTTATAGTGTTAGCTGCTTTTACTGAGCTACTTGACAAAGAAAGTTAGCTATAACTCACAGAATGTTACATGTACAGTTCAGTTGACAATGTTTACACTTAGATTGCGTCCCGTGGGAATATGCCGGCCATGCTGCTGTTTGTCTGTGTGAACTGTGGACTGTGCTTGTCACTATTATCAAGCCTGAAAAAGTTTTTGAGTTGACTTTCATTAGTTAGTAATCTTATAGTGGTCAAATATTGTATTTTAGGTAATTCTGTGTGCAATGTGCAATAAACATCATTAACAGTGATTATGGCTGCCTGAAATTGGGTTTTCATGAAGAGAATGGTTGGCCATTGTCTCAAGATTTCTTGTAAACAAAAAAAAGGGGGGAAAAAAATATCAACAACAAATATCTCGTCACCCTCCTCCCCCAATATTAAACCGTCCTTTCAGCGTTGCCATTATTGCATGTAATATCACTAAATGCTGCTTCTATTAGAGTAGTTGAGCGGGACAATAGCGACCCAAAGTGCACTTCTCTTTAATTAATGACTGCTTTTGTTTGGGCCGGCACGAGCTCACTTAGCAGCAAAGGCAAGGCACGAGGAAGGCAGGCTCATGCAGCTAATATCACGCGGGCTATCTATCCTCCCTGCACTGGCGCATCCCAATCCTCTTTGGAAATAAAAATGCATAAAAGAACGCGCAACACAAATATATCTGGCTGCCTCCGAAAGATAGGCTGTGCAGCGGTTTAATACCCCTATGTAAACAATCAACGCCTCGCACACACCCCCACATCACCACTGTGGGACAATAACCATTCTCTTCCCCCCGATACGCCACCGACCAAAGTGCTTTTCTTGGGCGAGATAGGAGACAATGCAGCTGGAGTGGTTGCAAGTGGTTGTGGATCTTGTTTTTTTTTTCATTTTGTGTTCAAAAGACGGCCCCCTTCCCGACCTCGGAGACTAAAAAAATATGTCGGATTTCACTCATGCGTGCTCTGATATCTCATTCAGAGACCCATAGCTGTGATTCGGTATTATATCGTTTGCCTCTGCTCTCATCTGTTCAATGTAAAACTGTTCGCCGATTCTATCCCACAGTGAAGGGGGCCGTGCTGGAGTCCATTTTTGTATGCAATGTGTCCCGTGACAAGCATTCAAGCCCCTGCATTTATTAGTCTTAAGGCCAAAGAGAAATGGACTCTTGAAAGGCCTTGAAGAGAACTGTCGGTGCTTACTGCCAAAATGGTTTCAGTCGGGTGCCAAGTGTCTCACAATGAAGGCGGGTTTTTTGGTCGCAGCCAAATATAAACCTCAGCTATATCGGTGAAGCCATCATTAAACCAAGACTGACCAAACCACTTTACCAACTGAATAATCCATGTTTTGACTGGTTTTGGATGGTCAATGGTATGATACCGTTTTAAGAATATGGAAAACTTTCAAATCCTACCGCTTCAGTCCAGAAGAAACTAGATAATTTGTTGTAGTAAATTGAATTACCATAAACAGAAATGGGAAATGACACTGGTGACTTATGTTGGTATATATTATTTGACTGTATCTGTATTTAGTATTCTCTATTTTTGTATTTTTTCGGGATGAAAGGTTTGCCTATCAATAGATATGTATGTCATTGTCCTTATTAGAATATTAATATTAATTCAAGCTTCCCGGGGTGGCTAGATTTTGCACATTTCTTCCCATAACTGCTTATCCACTGGGGAGGCAGCTTCTTGAACCATCGAATGCCAACTGCACAATTTTTGACCAGCAGCATTGAAGGATGGGGCAAATGCAGAGGAACAAAATGCGTTACCCAACCATATTTATCTGAAAGAAGGAAGGTCTAACAGCTCATTGTAAAACACGTTCTTCTATGATGGCTCAAAATCCTGCGCATAAAGATCAAATTTTTTATCCTACGGTGCAGCCCGGGCCGTTGCATTGTGGTACGTGGAGGAGCGGACAGCAGCTGGCACAGTAAAGGTTAACTCCATACATCATCATGTGCAAAGCTCTTAGCATGAGGAGGTAAGACTATACTCAGACTGACATTTCACACCGACCCCACAGGCAAATGTAAGTGCGCTGTCTCTTTAAGGGCCGCGGTGATAGCTCAGCACTTTCACTGTGGTGGGATCAGCTACAGAAATGAGATGGAAAGTACTGTCAGCGTGCTACTTTGAGCGTTTGAAGTGTGCAGTCAGAGCAGTGTCAGTAGAAGTCGCACGACAAGTAGGAGTAGCAGTAGTAGTTGCAGTTTCAGTAGGAAGTGATGCAGTGAGGTCAACAGCTCGTGTTTGGAGCAACAGTCTGTAAATTTGTGGTAGTCGGTTTTTTGGAGGCGCATTTTTCAATATTATTTTCAAAGCCATAAAAACATTCTGTGGGAAAGAGGTTTTTGTTTCAATCAGATAATAATGTTGCTTGACCCATTATTAAAACTCTTGTAAAAGGGACATTTTGAATAACATGCTGACTAAAAACGTTTATCTAGTCACTATTTGAGCTGATGATGAGTAAGTCCTCTTTGAACTTCTGTCCTGAAAAGGCTGATCTAAAGATGGCAAAAATCAAATCAAGTGCATGTGAAAACTAGTGATGAGAGCAAGGAATAATCTTTGATAACCTTGTTCTTTTTTTTTTGTTGTTGTTGATATTTTAATGTTGCAGGAAAATAAATTGAAGGTCACTTTTTATGTTGGTGAATCCAATGTCAATTGTTGCAATAACAATCTAATAATATTGACCACCATTTAAACGAGTTGAAATTATTAAATCTGCAAATAAATTAAAAACATAAACTATGTATATAATAAAAGAAACATTAATGGACATTGGTCATCCTCCTCTTATGAACCAATGGCTTTGTGTGTTTTTTATTATTGCATTTATTGTGTTTGAACGGTTGGATTCTCTGATCTGTGTTGGCGAATCAACCTCCAAGATAAGTACTGTTATGATTTAGGGCTATAAAAAAAAACACTGAATTGAATTGACGCAAAAACAGCATATAAATGACTCAATTTATGGCATGGGATTGTCCAAAAATATTGAACCATCGTCATCGCAACACAAAATATGGACATAGTTTAACATATCTTGAGGCACCCTGTGATATTTTGACTTAATTGTCATTGAGTTATTTTTGGAATCAATCCCCCCAGTCGTTATTCTATTATTCTAAAAACAATTCTTAGTCAAAGCCTCTCCTTACTTCTGCAGGTCACCTCCACATTTCCTCCCACAGTTAAGGCCAAAATCCGCCTCTCCTCTTGCCTTTCCCTTCCCCTCTTCCCCCTGCAAGCTCAGCGCTACCTGATCAACACGACTCGCTGAAACCCAATGCAGCATCCATACGCCCACATTATATACCCCCATAGTTTGACCGCACTTTTAACAGCCACCCCGGTCTGGTGATGAAGCGCTCCCCTGGTCCTCTCACACTGCACCTTGGAATTCCCTTTGACAATATACAAGGGCCTGTAAGGAAAGCATCAAATATTAATACGCATTATCCCTGATGCTGGAGCGGCTACGCTGGGGTTTGGTGCGAGGGTAGTTATGAATTCATTGACTTTTGGTGTGGTGTATATTGCAAAAGGGGTGAGTTATGGCGGTAATGGAGTCATGGAAGTAGTTATGGTACTTTTACTCACATGTGTGGCAGGAGGAGTGAAACGATGAGAGAAATGGCTCTGTTGGTAATAGCGTTTTATTTGAATTATATTTCTCATAAGCATTTCTCATAACATCCCTTAAAAGGTATAGTATATAAGAAGATTTTTGACTTCTGGGTGGATCATCAAGACTATTGGTCCTCCCGATTGTCAATCATTCTGGTGTTACATCCTCGTCAAATAAGACCAGAAAATCGTGTTCAAAAAGAGTAGGGGGCGGTTCTTTCCTAAAATTTGGGAAGATCCTCCTATATACCTGTAAGTTAAACATGTAAACCAAAGCCTGCCATGCCATCTTTCCTCATACTAAGAGTTGAATTAGAATAAATTAATTGACTGAGAACAATCCAACAGAAAACTGGTTATCGAAATGTGAGAATTTAATCTTGAATAATTACTGTGGAATTATGAAGATCGTATTTATAAAAAAATATGAAATACACACGCTTTCTCTTGCTGTTATTAAACGAGCTTGTAGCTTCCCACAAACTTTTGCAGAGAAAGGAAGTCACTACCTTTGATGGATTGTTCCTGAACGAATGAGGGATTACACTGCTTTATCCCCACAAACTTGACTCATAATTGTCCTGGAGTAATACTGCTGCTTTTTGTATGAGAATTGTTTCTTTTTAATGATAAATGCACAAAAGTTGTATAATTCATGTACTGATGCCAACATAATAGCCAAGACAAGCCTACAATGCTCATAAAACACTATCAATACAGTTAACAGTTTATTCTCCTGGCGGCGCAGGCTTTAAAACCTGCACAGTTTTGAGCCACACACTTCCCTAAAAACAAGTCCTAATCTGCAGCACTGACAGAGCTGTGATTAAAGAGAGGATGGGACCAAAACAAAGATCATAAATTGTGGATGTGCCACTCGTCGCATCGGCTGAGTGTGAAAGCTCTTTTACTGAGCTCACAAACAGAGCTCAGCCTGTTGTTTGGCCTGATTGATGTTCGGGCCCCGGGCTCCGAGAGAGCGGGCCTCGACTGCTGGTCTGCTGCAGTGGAAGAAGAAGTGTGAGGAGGAAGAGCAGTCTGTGTGTGAGTGAGAGGAGGACATGGGAGGCCACACTGGCAGAGGAGTAAAACATGGCAAAAATACTTATATAATACAATATTCTAATGATTTTTAGAATGGACGTATTGTATGTGATTGGACTTCAACCAAATCATCAAACTAACATATGGGAGACATATCAATATTCTTTTACAAATGTTTTGCAGTCGTTTATGTGTAGTTTTGGAGGTTTGAATTGCCCTTGTGCACAGACTGCGTTTTGTCTTAAGAGAGACATTGATCTGGTGGCAACTAGAAAGCTTTGACATTAAAATATATCATTAATACTGGCTCAGATTTTTTCACAAACTATTTTCCTTATTACATACTGAAATGATTATTTCAGTATGTAATCCACTGACCCCTTAATGGACTTGGGCCCCTTTAAAGACAACGTTCTCCCCTCTGCCACCAACCTTGGCGTCACCATGGACAGTGATTTTAATTTTACTAAACAGATTAATACAGTCGTCAAGTCAGGCTTTTACCATCTTCGCCTTTTATCTAAAGTCAAACCGTTTTTATCTTTTAAACATTTTGAACAAGTCGTGCATGCTTTTATTTCGTCACGCCTGGACTACTGTAATGCTCTTTATACAGGCATTACCCAAAATGCACTCTCACGCTTACAGTTAGTCCAGAACTCCGCTGCACGACTTATTACTGGAGCTAAAAAGCGTGACCATATTTCACCAATCCTCGCATCCTTGCACTGGCTTCCAGTCAAATTTAGAATTGATTTTAAGGTTTTGTTGTTTGTTTTTAAAGCGTTAAACGGACTGGCCCCTCAATACGTCACAGACCTCATTGAAGTCTACGCCCCAACGCGCGCTCTGAGGTCTGAGGGCCAGCTCCAGCTCGTGGTTCCTAAGACGAAACGTAAAACTCGAGGGGACAGAGCGTTCTCCGTCATCGGCCCTAAGCTGTGGAACGCTCTGCCCCTCCACGTCCGAACAGCCACAACATTGGAGTGTTTTAAATCTCGTCTTAAAACCCACTTTTATTCTCTGGCTTTTAACAGTTGTGTGGTCCCTGTGTCTTTTTAATTTTTGTTTTGTGTTTTATGATTTTTATTGATTTTATAAATTGACTATTTATTTATTTATTTTTTATTCTATTTTTTGTGTACTTTTTTGTGCAGCACTTTGGAACTGTTCTGTTGTTTAAATGTGCTATAGAAATAAAGTGGATTGGATTGGATTATGTTAAAGTTTATATGATTTAATAATATCAGCTAAAATGGAACAGTCTTCTTGAGGTAGTGAGACAGGCCTCTACCCTGAACATGTTCAAAACTAAGTTAAGAAATAGTCTGTTTAGCTGTGTACACAACTGATTCTATTTTGTACTTTTCATTTGTTTTAATCCCCCATTTTAACAAGAGTTTAAAGCCCAATACTTTTATGCTCCACTGTTTAATATGCTATCGCTGTACATTCATGTATTTGTGTTGTCTTTTTGATCAATTTGCCTTATACACAAATTGTGCAGTACAAATAAATCTTGATTATTGAATATTGTCATTCCCAAATCCCTTTTGTCATACGACCACATTTCCGAACATTGCGCACGTCCTCTATCCACCAACGCCTTTGAATCTGGGATCTCCTCGTCCATAGATTGTATCGCCCTGGTATTATTGCACAAGTATTGTTTCATGATCGCCGCTGTCCACTCTCCACTCGGGGCCTCTGCAGACTCCAACACTGCATGTTCTTTTAGTGTGCGTGTGTGTTTCTCACAGCGGACAGAAGCGCCTTGGGCTCCTGTCTGTCAGTGCGTCTATGTGTGTGTGTGTGTGTGTGTGTGTGTGTGTGTGTGTGTGTGTGTGTGTGTGTGTGTGTGTGAGCTCGCGATGCATTCAGGGTCCTCCACAGTGCAGGACGTGTCAGTGTGACGGACAGACTGACAGCAGAACACAGAGGTCGCATCAGTCCAAATCCGTCCCCTGTACTACCCCCTCCTCCACCCCCCCCCCGTGCCCCCCCCTCTTTCATATACCACTACCTTACAGTCCGACATGTCCTCTGTACTCTGACATGTAGGCAGTTTTTTTTTTAGTAGACACTTGACTTAAGCTTGTCTAGTTACTTTTACCACCGGGGTGAAGTAAAAAATGTTGTTTTTGGTGTTGGCCCAAGCACAAAAATCCATATCCTTGGCATGTAGCAGTAGTGGGGTAGTTCCAGAGTCTATCGCTTTGAGTAAGAAAGACAATATTGCGGCAGTCCAAGTCTGTGGCCGAACATTAATTTAAGCACAGTCTCAAATGAAAGAAAATATATTATACAAACCCGGAAACTGCCATTTTTAATCATAAAAAGCCTCATCTTGTTTTGTTTGTTTTGTTTAATAGTTTCAACCACATCAGCAATTTTCGGCCCATTTTTGTCGCCATTTCTATGAGGAATGCTCTGTGTTGAATCTGTCCAAACTGTGATGTCATTGGTGATTTGTCATCTTTATCAGCCCATTAGTTCTCTCCAGGTGATTTATTTTTATTTTTACACCAAGTTATCCAAACATTTACAGTGGTTTATAACTTATTTCAAACACAACAATGACAAAGTGTACACCATGTGCAACAGAAAAACAGTGGTCAGTGAAAAACAGAAGACTGACAGTAAAACAAAGAAAATTCGCCACTACTTGAAAAGAAGTGGGATGAAGTTCAACTCCCTCTTGCAATGTTTTAAGATTATTATTATTAGTTTACTTCTTTTGACTTTATCCACTTGATTGGAATACACAAGCACATATATTTTCCTACATATTAACAGTATATTAGCAACATAAACAAACAAACAAACACATTTTCCTTCAGTTTTATAACGTTCAAAATTAATTTATTTCAATCTTTTCTTGAATAGTTTTATACATGGACATTGCTTGAGTAACTTGTTGTTGAGTAATCTGTTGTTTTAAAACATGAAATGCCAAAGTACAAGTTGATATTGTTGCCTTTTTAATATTAAACAAGATCTAACAACAGTTGAAGATTTGGAAAAGCAGTGAAATTGTCTCTGGTTGAAGCGGAGCATGAGAAAACACTGCTGATATTTATTAGTCTAACCTTTTACCACAACTGGACCGTTTTGTCTCTCGGCCTGTTCCTTTGTGCTCATTTTGGGAGGAATAGAGTGAAATAAACACGTGGTGAGTGTGTGTGTGCGGTTGTGTAATCTCCGCACCTCCTCGGAGCTTGTCTGCTGATCGTCTGCCCACTCTGCAGATTAGAGGCAGATTAAGATGGGGAACTGCAGAGGTGTCGGAGATAAGAGAGCCGTCGTGCTGCGAAAAGAGCATTTTCAGGTCACTTTATTCATGCGTCTCAGCGCAGTGTGAGAAACAGGTGCGTTCACTTGTGGCCCAAAAACAAAAATGTCTACGTTCCCACACAACCCGTCGATTAGGGTCAGATTGAGAATAGTAAGAACATTCATGTGATGTTTACGATTCAATTATTTAAACATGGTCTTTCAAGAAACAATTTTTGGGACCAGCTTTATCAAATCAAAATCTGAACGACAACAGACTACGGTTTTCAGTATTCAGGTAGCATTAAAACTCATGACTAATTTGAGTATTTTTATTATACATAATGACATAAACAGATCATTTGTTGATCAATGTGAATCTGTTTTATTAGAAGAAGATGAAACATGTATGAAGAAGAACATGTGTAAAATGGCTTCATAAAATGTATTATTATGTTGTAACATTATCAAAAAAATAGCATTTGAAAAATATTGGTTGTGGATTGATCTGAAGTGTTTTTATATTATTGTGACACCATTTTCCTTAAAAGCATTTACTGTGTATTTGTTTGTGTTTAGAATATTTTATTTGAATCTCAAAAGCAAATACAAATATCCAGTTGTCTACTTGGGCGGCACGGTGGCTGAGTGGATAGCACTCTCGCCTCTCAGCAAGAAGGTCCTGGGTTCGAATCCTGGTTGGACCAGGGCCTTTCTGAGTGGAGTTTGCATGTTCTCCCTGTGTCTGCGTAGGTTTCCTCCGGGTGCTCCGGTTTCCCCTACCACTAAAAATATGTACAATAGGTCTGACATGTGCCTCCTGTACTGGCACCCCCACCCAACAATTGTAAACCGCTTTGAGACTCCGATGTGCAGTGAAAAGGCGGTATATAAATAAAAGCTTACTTACTACTTACTTACTACTTTAAATGGCTCCTTCAAAACATGTTCATACAATTTCCTTTCATCCTTTTGCTGAAATTGTCTTTCACAAGATCTGTTTTGCTTCACACTGCTGGGAACGTTTACTTTGAGCTCAGGAGGAGGAGAAAACGAGAAGTCGGTGTTTAATGCACCAGACACTAGAGTAATACTATCATGTTTACAGTGTGTTAGTGTGTGTGTGTGTGTGTGTGTGCGTGTGCGTGTGTACTCGTGTGCATACATTTGTGTGTGTGTGTGTGTGTGTACACACGTGTGCATACATTTGTGTGTGTGTGTGTGTGTGTGGATTTCACGCTAAATGTGATTTGATGAGGGATGTAATTCAGCAAGATTTGTGAAAAAAAATGTGGCAGAATGACTTGGGGAAATACAGTGAATATTTCCTTTGACCCATTTCAAACCAAAAAGCTTCTGGTATTTTTGTATTTTTTCTACACAGCATTTTTTTGTATGTAAGGGACATTTTAAAAAGTAATTCCGAAGAATGCTCTTGCCTGCTATATTAACACTTTGTACATGGAAAAATACATACATTTTGAACAATAGCAAAAGAATTGTTTAGAAAAACTTACATCTTCTAGTTATTTTAACAGCTGTATGCAGAAAATGTTTAGTTTCCTCCCAAACTTCTGTTGAATGTTACACTGCATTATATAAAAAAAAAATAGGAAAAACTCAGTAGACAAAAGAAATGAGTCTGTTTTGCACAAAATGCCTTTTTACAGTTTTCGCAGCGTCACCTCAAAAGCCCCTTTCGCACCGTGTCATGTTTGGCACAGGTTTCTGCTACAGTAAAACTGCTTCACATTAGCCTCTTTCTCTTTTCCATATAACCCCCCCATCCCCCCAACACCCCCTCCCTCCTTCCCGTGGTGCATGGGCTCCTGTCTGGCAGCCCGCCTGACTTCAGCCGGCGGCATGATAGACGCGCTCTGGGACTAGAAAGCCAAAACAGAGCGCGCAAGCCTCACCGCTAAACCCGAGTGCATTTGATAAACAGCCGATCACTGTGGGGGGGCAAATTTCAACTTTAAGCCTATTATTCTGATAAACACGCGCGGCATATCAGCGCGGGGGGAAACTATAGCAGCGCTAACAACACCCAACTTTCTTTCCCGCGTGATGAAAACAGATAGGAGCGTTGTGTTGCGCGCAGTTTGGCCCAGAGCTTTTAAAAGTCGAATGCAATCTTTTGACAGTAGCATATCTGGAAACGCACAGGCCTCCGAGGGGGGAGAGACTTTTGTTTGTTGGATTGAACATGCATGCTCAGAGTGAAGCGGGGAGCCGTATTAAAAATACAAAATGGCTCCAGGAGGGTTTGGTAGACGGCGGTAGGTGGATGGAGGTGTGTCAGAGGCGTAGGGCTGGTGTGTCCGGGGGTAAACAGAGTGGTTTGAACTGAATATTTCAAAATTCCCAGCGTGAAATGTGAGCTTTGGTTTTTCTAATGTTGGGCAGGAGTCAGTGTGGTGTGTTCTCGAGGTAAAGATGTTTAACCCGAAGCACTGGTTGATCTGTGCGGTGTGCTCCGTGCAGTCATGGAGTAATGGACCTGTAAACTTGTCATTGGAGGCAAGTCTAGACAAATATTTTACATACTTTGAATATCAGCACAAATACATACATAATATGCGGCACAAGACTCCAATTACAGAAATGTGTCTGAAAACTCCTTTCTATTATTGCAACTACTTATCTGCTCTTAAATGCTGGTGAACCTAATTTTCATCCACAAAAAATAAAACTGCAATACAATTTCCCTAATTACTGATTTTCTCCCAAAACAGTTCAATTCAATCCCCAGTTTTTGTATGGGTGTATTATTTTGTTAGCCTCTGTGTTCTGTGTTATCTTTAGATCAGCTTTTTCCCAGACAGAGCATTGAACACAAGAGGACCACCCTCACTCATCCAATCAGCTCTCAGCCCAGAGAGCATCACACACAGAGCACCACACAGAGCATCACACAGAGCACCACACAGAGCACCACACAGAGCACCACACAGAGCATCACAGAGCACCACACAGAGCACCACACAGAGCATCACACAGAGCACCACACAGAGCACCACACAGAGCACCACACAGAGCACCACACAGAGCATCACAGAGCACCACACAGAGCACCACACAGAGCATCACACAGAGCATCACACAGAGCACCACACAGAGCACCACACAGAGCACCACACAGAGCACCACACAGAGCACCACACAGAGCACCACACAGAGCACCACATAGAGCACCACACAGAGCACCACACAGAGCATCACAGAGCACCACACAGAGCATCACACAGAGCATCACACAGAGCATCACAGAGCACCACACAGAGCACCACACAGAGCATCACACAGAGCACCACACAGAGCACCACACAGAGCATCACACAGAGCATCACACAGAGCATCACACAGAGCACCACACAGAGCACCACACAGAGCACCACACAGAGCATCACACAGAGCACCACACAGAGCACCACACACGGCTCTTTCTCATATGCAAAGGATATCATGGTTTTCTAATCAGATGAAGACAGCATGTTGTGGTATGATTTATTCACGTGTTTTCATGTGTTTTCATGAAAGTTAGGTACCCGAGCTTTACGTCGGCTGTTAAAAGGTTCTGAATATCGACCAATTTTTAAATATTGGACAGATATGGCTAATATTTTTTGATGTTAGTGCTATAGACTGTGTTTAGAAATTATAATCCTCTTGCTAAATGCAGCCCAATAGGGAAGTGCTCATTGATGAAGTTTTGCTCCAACTCGCTCTGGCTCATATTGACTTGCATTAAAGCAAATTCCTCTAACCCTTGTGCCAGAATCACCAGTCCATGGGTTTTTGCGTTATGTAATCCTGGTGTTTGTATTTTGATACTGTCTTAATAAGCATTGACTAATCAGATGGCTTCATATGCAGGAGAAATTCCTGCTTGCCTTAGCAACCTTCGTAGGAACATGTTTGCTAGCCAAAGCTAATGCTGTTAGACCAAATTCCCATATAATGAAATTGGCTCCAGCTTGCTTATGTTCAAATCAGATTCCTCCTTACAGTATTTGGCAAACACTACGTTAACACTGATTACTCCACTCAGTGCTGATATAGTGCCCTTTCTTAATAAACGATTCTGGTGGATTCTGTTCTTTTAGTTTCCACACTCCAAAACTAGGATACTGATTAGCTACAATTATTTCAAGGAACAGCAGCAGGTAGCACCACTGGTCGTGAAAAAAGTCTGTTGTAAACTCTCCACTTACTATCGCATTGTTGAGCACCATCTTAAAAAAGCAAAAGTGCCTTAATTGAGAAAAATGTAGTAGTAGTAGTTGTGAGACATCCATGAATTCATGCATTCGTTATTTGTCTCTGTTTTATCTTCATCGAATAAAATATACCTCTAAAGTGATCCCTGGCTCTCCGCAGGAACAAGTGACACTTCTGTGGCCGTTTGTGCACAAATCCAATCAGTGTCCGGAGTGTTGCAGTCATTTCAGAGCTCACCTCTAAATGTTCCTCTGTGTGTTTCTCACTGAAAGTCTTTGTGTTGGAGCCCATTCAGGATATACATGTAGTTATCTGTTCTCTCCTGAAGCACTTGAATGGCCTTGTAGACCTTACCAATACATTTTGATTTGATGTATACGTTTTTGAATGTAGATTAATACTGTTTGCATTTACTTTATAATGTTTGTTTGTTTGTTTATTCGGTCATACACATTATTTTTTGACATAAAAAGAACGAGGTTATAAAAACAATGTATCTTATGTCAGTAGTGTACATGCTTTAACATAGATTTCCAAACGCAGTTGTGACCGAAGGGATTAGGCTGAAGTATAACTTATTTTTGCCTAATCCAATTCATTAAGTAAAGTCTCCAAAGTATGAGGCAAAACCCTTTAGAAATAGAAGCCAAACTAAATTTCAAGATCAGGAGAAAAAATGTGGTGACTGCTTACGTTACATCTAAAACCTATGAAAGTTCCAATGTTTCATGTTTATTATTGCTTAGATATTTTTGTTATTATTTTGTCGAAATTAACCTCAACATTTTGGGTGACATGTACAGTTCCTTTTTTTTTGTGCGGGAATATTTTTAGAGAGAATGTGTCAAAGTTTTTACTGTGATCTTCATATTTGTTTTTAATCGTATTTTTTTCACGTATATTTAGATTTTAATGTTTATGATTTATGGCTGATGTGATATGGATTGTGAGGCGCTTTGTGTTTTCTTGTGTAGAAAAGGCACTCTACAAATAAAAATGTATTGATTTATTAATATATTTTGAGCTATTTTGACTGCTCAACTTCTTTTATCCAAATACTTTTCATTCTAGACATGGCTTGTTAAATCCTCAGCCTATGACTTCATACTCGCCCGCTTTCTTTTCTTTCTCTTTAAAAACAAAAGTCTTGCTTCCAATTTCGTTAACTAAACTTCTCCTCTCACATCACGTTCTATTAGACTTAAGTAATTGTAACTTGTTCCGTAATTTGCCACTTGAACCACAATATGGAGGCGTTTGCTCATCCTGGCCTTTTCTTATGTAATATTTTGTGTATATGTATTACGTTTTTGATTTTTGGGCATGGTCTGAAAGCTAAAAAAACGACAGTGTTGCAGAGTGTGTCTTCTGTAAAGCCTTCCATCGCCTCAGATTCCAGCTCTAATACAGAAGCACATCCTGAACCCGGCCTAGCGCTCTGATCACTGCTAATAAGTGCTAACCGCAGACAGCGCGGCCATATGTCAGCGCGCACATTAGCCGCCAGCAGCGTCACCCGGGCAGTGCGTTTACATACATTAGCTCTGTTTCCATTCTCCCATTACAATAAACGCACTCTCGCATTGTACTGATGGCACCAACAATAACTGAACATAAATTAATACGGCTTTCAACTGTAAATGCCATTAAGCCGTTTACAGAATAGAGCGGTTTGTTTGTGGCGAGGAGACGGTGGCTGCTACGGCTCATTTGGAGTGAATCATTTCTATTCTTCTAACTGTGCACATTTCAGCGTGGAATATTGAAACATAGTAATGGCCTTTTATTACATGAAAAGCTTGAATGCCTTTATTATTTTGTCCAATTAAAGAGGATGTAATCAATGCCAGTGCGTAATACTCTGAAAAGCAGAACGTCTCCTGTTGGCATGCTAGTTGTTGAGCTTTACCATGACTGCAAAACTATGCCCTAGTGTAAAACGTAAACATGTCTTTATAGTAATTAATTTGATGCTCTGAATGTGAGAAAGATGGGGCTACCTTTCAGGGGTGTCCAGAAAGGGCCGCTGTGGCTGCAGGTTTTCTATCAGACCCAACAGAAGCAGAGTAGACTCCTCCCATTTCCTCAAGTGGGTTCAGTCTTAACCTGAAGATTTGAGGAAATGGGAGGAGTCTGCTCTGGTCCTGCTGGGTCTGATAGAAAACCTGCAGCCACAGCGGCCCTTTCTGGACCGGTTTGGACACCCCTGATTCACACCATTAAAAAAACAAACTACATTTTGAAATAACTAAATCCATCTTTCTACAGCCAGTCCATCATTGAGAGCAGATCTCTCTCACAATGTGGGCCTCCTTGAGGTTTCTCACTTTTTTCCCCACTGGTTGTTCCTGGCCGATGCAGGAGGGTTCAAGGACGGTGATGATCCAGGACATTGATGGACATTTATGGACGTTTATTAACATTTATGGACATTTATGGACGTTTATTAACATTTATGGAACGTGTTCATGTCGCTCCTTATGGACTCCTATGTCTGTATTGCATTTCCTGTGTTCTCTAATCTGTTGTTGGTGAATCAACGTTTAATTCTCCATGATGACTGCTGTTGGATATGCAAAAAAATTTGTAAGGGCTTTACAAAAATCAATTGAATAGAATTGAATTTAAGTCAAAATCAAATCCTACACTTTGCTTAAATGTGCTGTAACCATAGACAATACTGGAACTGCTCGTAATCATGAATACTTTTGTTTAAATGTCTGTATAGTAGTGTTGAGGGAAAAAAAAATATAGCAATAGACATTCTCACCAGGATAGTGGCCACTTACTCTCCATTCGTCACGGCTGGAGACAGGAGGGAGGGTACGAAAACTGTATTGATCCGAAGCAGGGGGTCGATATGAGGACCACAGCTTAAGTCCAGCTGCTCAAATGTATTATTTTATTATACATATAGTTATTATCTGCCGCACAAAAGGCATGGTGCGTAAGCCTTCTTTTAGTACAAGTCCGTTACAAGGCTCAGAACCATTTTTGAAAACACGTAAATCAATATTTGGACATTCTTGAATCTCCACACACACAGATTAGTGGTCTTATGGTGAAATTGAAAAAAGGATTGTCATAGCAATGGCTGCTTGAACATAGTAACACCTCAGACATGAATGAATGAAGTCTTAAAATAACTTGCTCCAAACGGAAAAACACACCTAATGTTGATTTGGTTCACACATGTCTTTTAAATTAAGATTAAGATATCCCTTTCGTCTCATCGTGAAGAAATGTCAGGGTTGCATCGCAGTAGGACTGAGGAGAAATGAGGAGCACACAACACAATCGTGAAAATTAAGCATAACATAACTCTATACTTGAAAATATTAATATTATACTAAATACGACCTTTCTTCAGCTTCATAAGGAAACAAAGCTGATTCTGTCTTAGTTAGAGCTCATCATTTCACCTGTTTGTGGTTTATCCTGGAGGAGCCTGTTCCACTGTGAGATTTTATTTTCTGCCGTGTTTTTTCTTCATAATTAATGACAAAAAACACACATGGGTCAATATTCACCACATCTTAGCCTGTTTTGGACCATACTGTATAACATACTGTATACTATAGTGTAACAAAATATATCCTTGTTTGTATTCATCTGTAGTTAAATCAGAAATACACTCTGGTGAAAAAATATTAAAGTCATTGAATGTCATTAGCTTACATGTTAGCTGCATGTGATACTACTGTACATGTTACTGTACATGTTAGCTACATGTGATACTACTGTACATGTTACTGTACATGTTAGCTACATGTGATACTACTGTACATGTTACTGTACATGTTAGCTGCATGTGATACTACTGTACATGTTACTGTACATGTTAGCAGCATGTGATACTACTGTACATGTTAGCAGCATGTGATACTACTGTACATGTTAGCAGCATGTGATACTACTGTACATGTTACTGTACATGTTAGCTGCATGTGATACTACAGTACATGTTAGCAGCATGTGATACTACTGTACATGTTAGCTGCATGTGATACTACTGTACATGTTAGCAGCATGTGATACTACTGTACATGTTAGCTGCATGTGATACTACTGTACATGTTAGCAGCATGTGATACTACTGTACATGTTAGCAGCATGTGATACTACTGTACATGTTAGCATCATGTGATACTACTGTACATGTTACTGCACATGTTAGCTGCATGTGATACTACAGTACATGTTAGCAGCATGTGATACTACTGTACATGTTAGCAGCATGTGATACTACTGTACATGTTAGCAGCATGTGATACTACTGTACATGTTAGCTGCATGTGATACTACTGTACATGTTACTGCACATGTTAGCTGCATGTGATACTACAGTACATGTTAGCAGCATGTGATACTACTGTACATGTTAGCATCATGTGATACTACTGTACATGTTACTGCACATGTTAGCTGCATGTGATACTACAGTACATGTTAGCAGCATGTGATACTACTGTACATGTTAGCAGCATGTGATACTACTGTACATGTTAGCAGCATGTGATACTACTGTACATGTTACTGTACATGTTAGCTGCATGTGATACTACAGTACATGTTAGCAGCATGTGATACTACTGTACATGTTAGCAGCATGTGATACTACTGTACATGTTACTGTACATGTTAGCTGCATGTGATACTACTGTACATGTTAGCAGCATGTGATACTACTGTACATGTTAGCATCATGTGATACTACTGTACATGTTACTGTACATGTTAGCAGCATGTGATACTACTGTACATGTTAGCAGCATGTGATACTACTGTACATGTTACTGTACATGTTAGCAGCATGTGATACTACTGTACATGTTACTGTACATGTTAGCTGCATGTGATACTACAGTACATGTTAGCAGCATGTGATACTACTGTACATGTTAGCAGCATGTGATACTACTGTACATGTTAGCTGCATGTGATACTACTGTACATGTTAGCAGCATGTGATACTACTGTACATGTTAGCATCATGTGATACTACTGTACATGTTACTGCACATGTTAGCTGCATGTGATACTACAGTACATGTTAGCAGCATGTGATACTACTGTACATGTTAGCAGCATGTGATACTACTGTACATGTTACTGTACATGTTAGCTGCATGTGATACTACAGTACATGTTAGCAGCATGTGATACTACTGTACATGTTAGCAGCATGTGACACTACTGTACATGTTACTGTACATGTTAGCTGCATGTGATACTACAGTACATGTTAGCAGCATGTGATACTACTGTACATGTTAGCAGCATGTGATACTACTGTACATGTTACTGTACATGTTAGCTGCATGTGATACTACTGTACATGTTAGCAGCATGTGATACTACTGTACATGTTAGCTGCATGTGATACTACTGTACATGTTAGCAGCATGTGATACTACTGTACATGTTAGCATCATGTGATACTACTGTACATGTTACTGCACATGTTAGCTGCATGTGATACTACAGTACATGTTAGCATCATGTGATACTACTGTACATGTTAGCATCATGAGATACTACTGTACATGTTAGCAGCATGTGATACTACTGTACATGTTAGCAGCATGTGATACTACTGTACATGTTAGCAGCATGTGATACTACTGTACATGTTAGCATCATGAGATACTACTGTACATGTTAGCAGCATGTGATACTACTGTACATGTTAGCAGCATGTGATACTACTGTACATGTTAGCAGCATGTGATACTACTGTACATGTTAGCAGCATGTGATACTACTGTACATGTTAGCAGCATGTGATACTACTGTACATGTTAGCAGCATGTGATACTACTGTACATGTTAGCATCATGTGATACTACTGTACATGTTAGCATCATGTGATACTACTGTACATGTTAGCAGCATGAGGCTCAGGGCTAAAAGTGACAGGGGACAGATGCACATTATTGCACAGATGCCTGACATGTGAGGCCAGTGTTCATCCGTCTAGAATCATTTATTTTTGAGAGAAGATTGTAAAGCTGACCACAAATAAAACTATATATTCTGTTTGGTAAAGTGTCTTGATCTCAGGACATTATAAAAAGTTCAAACCGCAGCAGATTTTCCCATAACATTCCACACTCTAAACAATCGCGGCCTGAGCACTGATAATTGCGAACATTGGAATTCTGTTTCACTTAGCAGCTCCATCACTTCAGATCACACTGAGCACTATGGGTAGTTTGGGGTTCGGGGGATTGGGGGATGAGTCCGGCCTCATATGAAACGTACACGCGGGCCGGTCCTGTGCGTTAATGGCTTTTTAAATGTCAGGGAAACTGGAGGAATGATAAAAGAGAGAGATGGCCGATCCTCCGTCCTCGCCACCGACTGTATTCCTCAGATTAGAATAAGAGTTTGAATGTCAGGAGGGCGTGGGACCGTGCTCAAAGTTGAAAGCATAATAAAAGTGTCAAGCAGCACAATATTCAGCCGTCATGGAGGAAGCCTGCTGACCGATACATGATGGAGCTGGGATTGTTTTGGCACGATTCTTTAAGGGGATTGTTCATTTATCTTGTGCTGTGTGCTCCTCATTCCTTCTGGTCTGTAATCGGTGATGCAACACTGGAATATCCCCACCGTGGCACGAATAAAGGATCTCTTCATCTTAACATGTCTTTTTCACAGCGTTTGGTCACAGTTGTTGTTGTCATTTACACACAAACAGATTTGATTTGTTTCCGTTCTGAATCGGAAATTTGGCAGGAAGGGTATTCTTTTAACGTTTTTAAGTAGTATACAATACATTTATTTTATTAAATGTAGTAATACAGATATATTTTTGATTTTGTTCCAATTAGAATCATATAAATTGATGTTTTGATGTTTTGACTTAAATGACAATTCATTTTCAAAACATGAAATATGAATGCATCAATAGTGTTTGATTTTTATTCAACCACGTCAAATTGAATCAGAATTAGAATTGTTACAAACAGGAAGTTACAAACTAGGAATTAGTTTTAACATATGGTGCAAACAAGTTATAACAATTGAAACATAGATATAAAGGCATGTATGAAATTTTTTATCAAAAGTCTCATATATAAATAGACACAATAGACATAAAAGTGCAGATTATCGATGAGTGTCCAGAGGTATGAGATTATAAAATAACGGGGTAATGGGCAGGGATTGTGTTGGATTATATTGAAGTTAAATAGCCCTGTATGTCATCAGCATCTTTTTGATCATAGGAAAGAGAAAAATGCCTCGGATTAGCATCTTGAGCAACATAACAGAGACGGTTATTCCTAAAATCAACCAGAAAAATATTGTTCCCTTTTCCTGGCCGAGCTTTTTTACAAAATAAGCTCTTTATGAAGCTAAATATGAGCTTTTTAGTTTGTCCTCTTGCATCGTTAAGCATGAACAAAGTCTAACCTGTGCTAAATTCAGAAGGAGCAGTCCTGAACCTTCTGGGGACCTCCTCACACACTCGTTACCGCTCACGACTTCATTAACAGAGCACGATAATGAACGTCCCGGGTTTGGAAAGGTGACTGGTTCCCTCCCGTGTCGACCCACGCTGTCAGAAGACACTCACAGAGGTTCACTAATGCGCACATTGCTTTTCAATTAGTGATTTGTGCCGTGAGAAAGCACAAATGTCGAAGGATTTGAGGTTGTGTTTTGTATGTTTGCGTTTGCTCTAAGACAGGGGTGTTAGATTGATCCAGACTCCGCCCATTTCCTCAAGTGAGTTCAGGCTTATCATGAAGACCTGAGGAAAGAGGTGGAGTGTGATGGGCTCCTGCTAGTGTGGATGAACTGTGCTATACAGATAAAGTTGCCTTGCCTTTTCTTTGCTTGGTTGGAATTAAATCTGCAGCCACATCAGCTCTTTCTGGACCCAGCTCCACGGCCCTGCTCCAAGACGTTGAACAATGTTGCTGTAAATATGCAGTATATCATAAAATGGGCCAGTATTTAAAAGAAAAATTTACAGTACTGATTTTAAATATTCATTTTTGCATTTAAATATGATCTTGAGAATTATTATTATGGAGTTTTGTGGGTTTTAGAATGTGAAATCCTTTTTCAAGAAGCAAATGTGGAAACATATGTGTAATGGACACACTATGAGGACCTAACATTCATACATGTGTTGTTGCATATCATAAACATCAGACTATATCCTTGTGTTTGGAGCTCTAAAAGACACAGTACCTAGAAATACTTGGGTGACTGCTAAATGCACACATATTGGAGGATACAAGCTTGATTTAAGAAGTATTTCTCCAAACTTGAGTGCATCTTAACATCTTTTGACATGGTCCTCACAACATGGTCTCTGTAATCACTGTCATAATGGTTTTCTTAACAAATGCCAATTGGATATTTTCATGCAACTCTATTGGAGAGAGTTCTTTTGTTTGTAAAGGAAGAAAACCCGTCCATGACCCTCATTCTTTGGCGAAAGTGTGAACATTGTGCTCATGTCTGTAATGTGGTTTGAACTTCCTGCTTATAACAACTCCACGTCTGTTTTAGACAAAGGCTCATAGTTTCAATCCCAAAAAGGCTGATTGTGTGTTCTTTAAATGTGTTTATTTGAGAGTTTTCTAAGTTGCTGTAAACACGGACCGCACACATCTTGACACGGCTAGCTTCCATTTTGCATCATTTCACTTATTAACCGTAAGTGTGGCGATGACGGGCTGCAGCCGGACGGACTTGCCCAGGATTTATGCTTCTGTCATTGGAATGAGTCACATTTATTTTGGTTAATCTCAATCATGGAAAAAGACAGAAGAACGACTCTCTGGTAGCACTCTGCATCATAACTATTTCATCTGTCACTTTGTCTGGAAACAAATTGAAAATCATATATTCATCAAAACCCTTCTGACCCGGACGCTATAATTCTCTCATTCTTCAAACTTGGGTGCATTTGGAGCCATTTGGAAATGAAAGAAAAGTGAAAAATGAAGCGGGCTGTTGAGGAGGCATAACTCTAGCTCTGTCAACACGCCGCGATCCAGATTTTTCTTTTGATTTTTATAGTGTTTGCATACGCACGTAATTTATTGGAATTGAGCATTTGCAGCCGGCGTTGGTGCGGTGCCAGCGGGCCCATTAAGAGCATTGTAACGGAGAAGTGTGATCAAACAGAACAATGTAATGGTAGTTATGCGAGAGGCTGCAATGGGGCGATTATCTAAGCGGCTATTGTTTTATTTCAGCAGCCGAGATCTATAGTAGGGCCGGTGTGAGGCCCGCTCAGAGCGAAGGGGGAAAGAGAACAAGTTTAAGAATGTTCTGAGGCTGGACAATTGGTACACTTTAGAAAAAAAACTCATTCCCTCCTGTGGTTTCCTGTTTGCCGGATCGAGTCTGATTCATATAAAGCCCGTATGAGATTCTTTGTTCGCACGTCACTGGAACAGATTGCCTGGTTTTTCTGATGAGGCTTGAAGCGCGACTAAGGAATGGGATTGAGATGTTTATGAAATACACAGAGACACAGAGAGATGTCAAGTTTTGTGGATTGCGATTATCGACACCTGAATTAGAATTGAAAGAGAACATGTAGCAGTGACAGTTTCAGGAGCTGAAAAGAAAGCACTAACATAAAGCACTAAATCCAATGTATTTTGACAATGACATTGCTAGTAAAACTTGATGGAGTTAAAATTATAAGTCCATAAACTCTGTTCTGACAACAAACCTAATGTAAAGATCAACAGATGACAGAGCTTTGTCCAAATCTGTCTCTGCCTGGACTTTTCAGGCAACACGACTTCTATTGTGGTTTCTCTGCTAATGTGGCATTTCATTCATTTGAAACTGCTTTGCTTTTAAGAAATGTCTGTGATTATTCTGAAAATCTTGTCATTTAGGCCTAACTGTTTTCATGCTCTTTATTCTGTCGGTGCACACAGAGTACCTTTTTTGCGAATGTATTCCAATGTAGTTTTTATACTGCACACGGCTAATAAAATGAATCTGAATCTGAATCTGATGTAGACAGGAACGTCCCATAGAGATCACACATGTCTGCTGAAGTGAAAAGAGCTGTGGATCCTTTGGAACCGATGCAGATTTGGTTTGATTCTCTGCTGTAGATGACCAGATTTGTTGGACAATTTGTTGTTGTTGTTTTTTTGTCGTTACGAGCCTTTACATTACTTTTACATTAGTTGACTCTGCTGCTCTGACCCGTGCTGCTCCACCCAGAGACTACTCCACCTTTGCTGCTGTGACCTGTAGGGCTGTTGCTGATTATAACTATTATCACCTTTTTAGAATGATCAATTTTAATTTTAATTTTTGCTGCTACTGGACACCTGAATTTCTTCTATCAATAAAGTATCTATCAATCAATCTATCTATCTATCTATCTATCTATCTATCTATCTATCTATCTATCTATCTATCTATCTATCTATCTATCTATCTATCTATCTATCTATCTATCTATCTATCTATCTATCTATCTATCTATCTATCTACTTTTCTATCTATCTATCTATCTATCTATCTATCTATCTATCTATCTATCTATCTATCTTATCTATCTATCTATCTATCTATCTATCTATCTATCTATCTATCTACATTAAGTTATGAAATGAGGATATTGATCTCACCTGAATTCAGCTGAATATACGGCCTGTGTATATAAGAGTTGTGATGAAGTTGGCTGGATTACAGTCTGGACTTGTGTTTACAATCTCTGGTTTGGACTAGAATCTAATCTGTGAGCTGACTTTTTACTTTCATCAATACAGTTTTTCTCGGTCGCTTTGGTGCATTTTTCATATCATTCTTCACATTTGCACAACTGTTGGTGCATTTCTCAGAACAATTAGTGCAAACTGCAGAACCTCGTGGATAACCTGCAAAAGTGCGTCACTTTCTCAAAATGAAAAGTTATGTCCTCAAAAGCAAGTTCAAACGTCAACGAAACTGTCTGTGTCGTCAAAATAATATGTCCTAACAACATTGAGTATGAACATCACAGTCAAATGACTTAGTCATGTTTTCATTGTGACACTTCACTCTCTCTGTGTTTTCAGAGTAAAAAAGTCAGATCTCGGTGACACTTGAGCACGACTATGAGCTCACTATACACGACCTATACAGCCATTTACAGTAAAAACTACAGTAAAGTTACACAAAGACTGTATTTAGAGTAACTGACATTCTGTAACATATATGTATATGTGTATGTATGTATGTGTGTATGTGTGTATCTATGTATGTATGTACAGTATGTATATGTACTGTATGTATGTGTATGTATGTATGTATGTACTGTATGTATATGTATGTATGTATGTATGTGTACTGCATATGCTCTTTGTATTTCTGTTGCACAATGCTGTAGAATTGCAGGCACATACAGTATACTGTATATGTAGTATATACATAGAACAAACATACAAGAAATATTATTATGGTAGAACTGTGACAAAAATGAACAATAAAGCACACCTCAGAGTGAAGCTGAAATTCACCTGAGATAAATTGTTCAATTTAAGAAAGATTTACAGGAAAAAAAGATGAAGGAATGTATGAAATTAGCTTGACAGTTATGATTTTGAGAACTAGTTCAACAATTTTGTATGTGATGACCAAAGCGAGGAAATGAGGACAGTTAGTTTTATAGTGAAAGACTATTCAGAAGTCATAAGTATGTTTCATTCTGACTGACAGGACAGAAGCAAATGATGATGTTGAAAAAACGCTGAGAATTGTATGAAAGTTATTGATACATGAACAAAAGCATTTGAAATGTGTTCAGAGGAATGAGAAACTGCCGTGATGATGTGCACCAATGACCAAATGTTGTGGAGGTTGAACTAATAGTTTTGAGAACTTTAAGTCTGATGTGAAAAATGCACCAAAGCGACTGAGAAAAACTGTAATAATATCTTGGCAAATAGATAAATCAGTTGCCCCCCGTTATGTTGAACACATATGTTGACAATTACAGTAGTTCACAATGATCAATAAATGACAAATTTCTACCCAAAAAATTTCACTATTCACTTATACTATAAAACTAGAGATCCATCTAAGACCATTTCCAGCCCAACTATCCTTCTGCTGCTGTGCTCAACACTTTAGTTTGGGCTTAATCTCGAGTCATAAGAAGTCTGGAACTTCCTGGTATGTAGGTCTCTAATAACAAAGGCATTCTAATCACACACTCTTGACCTTAGTTCATTAAAAAGACACTGCTCTAAACCCACACAAGGACGTCAGGCTGCGGCCGGTGTCTGGACCTCAGGCCTGAGATGGACAGCGGCTCACAGATAAACAGACGTGGACGGTCAGAGGAAGACGCCTCTATCACTGGCCGTCCATCTCTGTCCTGTTATCTGACCGGAGCTTTCTGCAGCACTTCTACACCACCGCCAGACTGAAACTCAAGTGATCCTGGACACAACGGACAGACCTCATGGACCGTTAGACTCCGCGGACATGTGCGATGACAGTAGCCTGTGTGTCTCTGTCTGACCGGGGCGTAGAGGACAGAACGAGGAGGGGCTGGTTCTACGGCTGACTTTGACCTGTGTTTACAACTCCATGGAAAATAAAAACGGTCTCAAAAATCATCTGTTAACAAGGAGCTCCGCAGTCAGGGCAAAACATGGAGAGGCTGTATTTCAGACCCATGCTGCTAAAATCTTCCTGAAAATGTGAGACAGGCTTCTTCTCTGCCAATGTGTCCAGGGATTTTATTTTCACTCTTTTTAATGTATTCTTAATGATTTGAATGCCTTTTGTGGTTGTTTCTATCTTGTTTTTGTTCAGCACGTTGAGTATGCCCAATGTATGAACTGCGCTATACAATTAAACTTGCCTTGCCTCCATAGCAGAGTGAAGCACTACAGACAAATCTTTACGTAGGTATTTTTAGTAGTCCTCTGTCTCGTATTGATCCCAAATGTCTCTTGATATTTCAGAATCAATATGTCGGGATATTTTTTTCACTTTATAAATGATTTGGAAAAAAGAGAAGGGAGTTCTCTGTTAGCTTCGATTACTCTCACCAATACGTCTGTGAAGCTGCCCCACATCTTTTCAGTCCATTGTAGGGATGTAAAAAACTATGAATTTTCATGACCGACCACCGAGCCTCATTAACCGGTTGAAACCGGTTAACCGCGTAGTTTAAAATAGTCCACGTTCTTTGAAATAACAGCCATTTCGAGCCGCGTACTTTTCATAAGTGCAGCTCTGCGTTCTACTGGATCAGAGCTGAGACAGCGGCGCCCAAACCCGCAACAGCTCCGGCACCTTTGCGCACAGAGAACTGCTTTTTTAATCTTCCCATTCTGCTGTGCTGCGGGTTAAAACCAAAACTTTCTAGCAGCAAACGACGGCTCGTTCACATGGTCAGAGCAGCGAGTGACGAGCCGCGTCTCACAGGTCTTCACAAAAGTTTAAATACAAGTGATGTGTGTGGAGCTGATCCCGAGGACCATAAACACAAACATGTTCCATGTGGTTTGACTGGAGCCGTGTATTTGTGCGAATCCTTTGGGCTCCGTGACACAGAGGAGCGCGACAGACCGGTATGTGTGTGTGTATGTATATGTGTGTATGTGTGTGTGTATGTATGTATGTGTGTGTGTATGTATATGTGTGTGTGTGTAAATGTAAGCTCCAATGTAGTTCTGACCCGCGCCAGTGTGCAACTTTGACGGTAAAGGGCTCGACACATGAGAGGCGACATCGCATCGCCTCCATTCATTTTCAATGGTACGTGCGCGACATAGCGTCAATCGCTAGCGAGCCTCCTGCTCAGCGACGGGCGAAAAACGTGCGTGTGAAATCCTCCCGCTCGTGCATGTATCGTGCACGCGCAGGTCAGCGGCGCGATCCCAGAAAGTTGAAATTGGCTCAACTTTTCAACGCTGTCGTCAAGCCGCATTGCGCCCGTCTGTCATGTTATCTGAGCGACAGCGTTGAGTTTCGCTGATCGCTCTCATTTGTCGCCTCCCGTGTGTCAAGCCCTTAACAGAGGGGAGAGATGATGCGTGTGGATGTTACGTATGGAGAGGGGGACGTGAGAGTCGTCCCGGAGTTTATAATACATGGGCGCACACAGCTAGATACAGACCCGCTCGTCACACCGTGCAAATAGGGCTTAAAATAGCGTTATTAAGAGACCTCCCCTCTCCCCTTTTTCTCTTTTTTAACCGACAGCTTTGACCGGTTAACGCTGTGACGGTCAACCACCGGTTAAACGGTCGCCGATTTACATCCCTAGTCCATTGTATCAGTTTGAAATCATGTAATCCAACGTGCTTGTCTGATCTCATTCAGTCTCCAAAGCTAAGCAGGACTTGTGTGTGTGTGTGTGTGTGTGTGTGTGTGTGACCAGTGTGTGTTTGTTTTCAATTGTGTTTTTGCTCTTTGTCAGTTCTGTCAACAACAGAACTGACAGAACTAAGTGGATAGCACTCTCGCTTCTCAGCAAAAAGGTCCTGGGTTTGAATCCCCAGCAGAACAGGGCCTTTCTGAGTGGAGTTTCCATGTTCTCCCGGTGTCTGTGTAGGTTACCTCCAGGTGTTACGGTTTTCCCTGCAGCTAAAAACATGTACAATAGGTATGAATGTAATGAGTGAGTGAATGGATGTTGTTGGTTGGGGGGTTTGATGCGTTAGTGTGTTCGGCGACTTGCTTCCGTCATCACCGTTTGTGGAGAGAATGGAACAATATCTGAACTCTGAACTGTGTAGAGCGCTTTGGGTGATCTTGGTTTGTAAAAATGTGCTACATAAATAAACATGACTAGCTTATTTAAACAATAAGCTCAAGATTTAAATGAAAGGATTCATCTTTCAATTCAATTTACTTTTGTTTAGACCTAACACACAACAGTAGTTATCTCAAAGGTCTTGAAGGACAAAACTATCAAATTCGCCATCACAGATCTGAGAACCAAACAGTTCAAACACAAGGAATCAATGATAAAGAAAACACATGTCATTGGTCCAAGGGGCAGATGACCAATGTCCATAAATGTCAAATATTTTTAAATAAGTGAATGTAATACTGAACATTTTAGCAGATCTCTAGCTTCAGCTCTTGTCCCAAAAGCACAGGCCTCATGTTGCAGCAAAATCATCAGTCCAGACTCTCGATCATCAGTCCAGACTCTCGATCATCAGTCCATGCTCTCGATCATCAGTCCAGACTCTCGATCATCAGTCCAGACTCTCGATCATCAGTCCAGACTCTCGATCATCAGTCCAGACTCTCGATCATCAGTCCAGACTCTCGATCATCAGTCCAGACTCTCGATCATCAGTCCATGCTCTCGATCATCAGTCCAGACTCTCGATCATCAGTCCAGACTCTCGATCATCAGTCCAGGCTCTCGATCATCAGTCCAGACTCTCGATCATCAGTCCATGCTCTCGATCATCAGTCCAGACTCTCGATCATCAGTCCAGGCTCTCGATCATCAGTCCAGACTCTCGATCATCAGTCCAGACTCTCGATCATCAGTCCAGACTCTCGATCATCAGTCCATGCTCTCGATCATCACTCCAGACTCTCGATCATCAGTCCAGACTCTCGATCGTCAGTCCATGCTCTCGATCATCAGTCCAGACTCTCGATCATCAGTCCAGACTCTCGATCATCAGTCCATGCTCTCGATCATCAGTCCAGGCTCTCGATCATCAGTCCAGACTCTCGATCATCAGTCCAGACTCTCGATCATCAGTCCAGACTCTCGATCATCAGTCCAGACTCTCGATCATCAGTCCATGCTCTCGATCATCAGTCCAGGCTCTCGATCATCAGTCCAGGCTCTTGATCATCAGTCCATGCTCTCGATCATCAGTCCATACTCTCGATCATCAGTCCATGCTCTCGATCATCAGTCCATGCTCTTGATCATCAGTCCATGCTCTCGATCATCAGTCCAGGCTCTCGATCATCAGTCCAGGCTTTCGATCATCAGTCGAGGCTCTCGATCATCAGTCCAGGCTCTCGATCATCAGTCCAGGCTTTCGATCATCAGTCGAGGCTCTCGATCATCAGTCCATGCTCTTGATCATCAGTCCAGGCCCTCGTCACAGCTGGTCCCAGCGTGACTCCGGCTGTCCCCCGGCATCGCAGCTCTGGATCCTCTTTCAGCCCTAACCAGGCGGACTGCACACTGACACATGTATTTATGTAACGCTTTTGATGGCTATCGATCCACGCGGCGGCTGGCCGGGTTAAAGAAGCACAGAAAGATGAGCTTTGGACACGAGACAGGCTGACGGAGGAGATGGAGACAGCTGTGGAGTGTTTTAGAGGTGAACCGGTCAGGAGGGGAGTGAAGAGTGACTGGACTGGATGTCTTGAGCTGTATTTTCCCCCATCGTGTTTCACCTGTGGACACAATGCACAGATTTGTTGCAGCAGCATTTCTTCTTTTCAGCCGCTTGACTGAGAGATGGTTAAATATGTGCATGTATAAACAGAGACACATCTTTCATTTTCCCTGCATTATGATCTTTTTTCAACATTGTGCAGGTCTGTGGTCAAATGTGTTTAAATGGAAATTGGAGAAACAAAAGCAGATGTATTAATTGCGAGGTTAGGTCTTTCCATTAGAGCTGCTCACATTTGTAAAAGTCATGATCAGACATGATTTCCTTTTTCTTAGAGCTTTCACAGAACTGTATTTTTGGGCAGTACTGTGGAAAATCTTTTGATGATGAAATGTATGGGGTAAAATAAAGTTATTTGGAGCGCTGCAGCCTCTACTTGGGTCATGTGTACATATTGCACATACATAATGAGTGTGTGTGGGTGACCTTGGCCTGGCCCGGCAGGACGTGGGGGTCAGGAGAGTCAGTCTGTGTTCACCGGAGCGTTCTGCTGCACATTAGCACTCTTTATTACTGCCATGACCAGCAGCCTGACAAATCCTCTTATTTCATTTCACCTCTGCACTTCCACAGCCCGAGGCTTTCTTAAAGAGGTGTTTGTAGTTGTTTGGGTAATTAAACATGCACTGGAGTTGCTTTACTTTAGCATTTTATATTGAGACATCGAGAATGTACGTGTAGAAAACTTATGTGTAAAATCTGCTGCCTTAAAAACCATCAGGCTCCATTGCCATGTTCTTGTTTCATGAAGAACGCAGTTAAAATGAATGCAATCTGACAGATATACTGTGTTTATAGAGGCAGGTTTGTCCATGCAGTGACTGATTGGAGAAATTCAGCACAGAGCGTTGTTAAAGGGGACACTGAGAACAATGCTTTAACATAATTAATGTCACTCTTCTTGGGTGAATCTGCAGAATGTGAGCTGGTCAGTGGATTCAATGATCATTTAATTCAATCTATATTTTTCTCTTGATAATATTGCTATTGCTATGTATAATTATCTTCTCTATGTTCTTTCATGATACTGCTGTAGTGAGTTGGATATTCCTTTTCTAAGTCTGATTATTCCAGATGGGGACTCTAAATATGTTACTCCTGCTTTGTGACGGTTTGACTGGTTTGTCAATAATCCACTTTCACACATACAGTTCCTTTGAAGTCCCCTCTTGTCCCGTACAGTTCAGGCCTTCTCGTCCCCCTCCTCCCTCCACACAGTGATGAATCTGCAGACAGGGGCTAATAATTGTACTTCAGCCCAAGTGCTCATTTTTCTTTGTGTTTGAAAGCTATGACAGGCAGGCGCTCCTCACCCCTCCCCTCTCCCATCCTCTCCCCTCTCCCATCCTCTCGCTGACACAATAGGAGGCTGAAATAACTGCGAGCTTTACAAGGTCACAACGTCTGGCGGCGAGGACCGAGGCTTCCTCTGAGGTGTCGTACGAGAGCGTCAATAAAATGCATAAAGTTATGGACGGCGCGGGGCCCGGCTCTGCAGGGACAAACAAGCGCTCGGTCGGGACGGAGAGCACAGATGAGGCTGGTGTTGTCAGAGATGTGGAGGGTTTTTGCGGTGGGAAACTTCAGTACCACAGGCTGACTTATCTTTTCTGGTGCACTGTTGGCTATGGGCTCTGAAAGTTGTCCAATGTGTTTATGACGGCATTTTTGGGATGGTTGAGAAGTGAGGAAGGATTCTGGACAACAGTTAGGAATTGTCAATAAATAAATGTATGGATTGTTTTGGTTTGTTTGTTATGGAATACAGCCATACCGACTTGTCCACGTCCAATCCTCAATCTCTGACAGCACAACCAGAGCAGGGCCTGGTTCGTAGTGGGATGGGAGAAAATCTAAGGTGTTACAGTGCGATGGTTGGTCTCACCCAAAACTCTGGCTGTTTCCTTGTGCAACTGTAGTCCGTGTACACTTCTGTATTCACATCTGTGCTATAACGTCTACATTATTCTGGGCGGCACGGTGGCTGAGTGGATAGCACTCTCGCCTCTCAGCAAGAAGGTCCTGGGTTCGAATCCCGGTCGGACCAGGGCCTTTCTGAGTGGAGTTTGCATGTTCTCCCCGTGTCTGCGTAGGTTTCCTCCGGGTACTCCGGTTTCCCCTACCACTAAAAATATGTCCAATAGTTCTAGCATGCGCCTCCTGTACTGGCGACCCCGCTCCCATCTCTGTGTGGAGTGAGAGACAAATGCCCAAAAATTAACAATTGTAAACCGCTTTGAGACTCAGATCTGCAGTGAAAAGGCGGTATATAAATAAATACTTACTTACTTACTTACTTACTTACATATCCTGGCTTAATGAGATCCTTTGCCGTTTTTGGTGGTTGGGCAATCCCACTTATTGTCAATGATGGTTACAATAGATTCAAACTGGTTTGTCTGAATATGTGAGCCCAAAATCACCAGGCCGTGATCATGTGGGTGATTTTACTATGGAGTAAAAGCAGTTGTTTTCTTATCATTCAGTCGTCATGAGATCTTCAATAGTGCCGCACAACTGTATGAGCATTTATGTATGAAGTTTAATTTTAATTGAACAGGCCATTACGTATTATCCTTTGGTCATATACAGCATACTAAAAGCTGTTTACGCTTTTTCCATCTGGTATTCTGGGACCCACAATGTATTTGCCACATCTATGATATCAGTAAAGGGACATATTTCACATCATTTTTAATCGTGTGTTTTTTCCTCTCATCATTATTTGTGTTGAGTCATTCATGGCTCAGCCAAAGACACAATTCCTGTCCTTCTTTTAGATTAAAATACTACCTTCAAAAACTCTTTACACAAGAGTATTCTAGAAATAACAGCAGCTCTATGTTTTAAGGCTTTAAAAACCCCTCCCACACACTTTATACACTTTTCTAACCTCCTGAACGCACAACTGCTGAAGTGTGATCTCAGAGATATCAAACCTGTTGGTTGTAGGTCTGAGTGCTGCTGCAGCTGTCAAAAGCTGTGCATATAGTATAACATACAGCTGCAGAACTGAGGCCTATCTGGTCATCTGAACTAATCCCCACAGTGCACACAAGGCACAAACGTTTTCTCCTTTATATAACGGTAGCTGTCATGTTATACCAGCGCTTACATGATGGTATATATGGAGTTATTGGAGTAAGGCGGAAGGTGAACCGTGACAGCGAAGGACCAGTGTCTCTAAATGATCCAAACATGCATGCCGATGGAAACAAAATGAAAACACCATATTTCCATCCCAGTCGGAGAACAAATTACATTTCAAAATAATTGGAATCCACCCTTAATTGAGACATGCCATCTTGTACAATATTAAAACGGCATAATTAAGTCCAATAGAGTCTAGGGGAAATATTCCATCATTTCCAATTGTACAACTCGCGGCGTATTAACTTAATGCCCCGTGCACAACAGCAAGCCCAAGCACAAGCGCACATATTGAGACAAAATAGCATTTCCATTGACTGCCAGTGCTTTATGAAAATTGATCAGCAGTTTTTTTAATCACAGAGTCATCCTCAGGGGGGGGGGGCTTCTCAGGGGGGAGATACCTGCGCCCCCTTTGCAGCAGTTAAGGCGGTAAATTTCCTCCCGGCAGATTGTTATTGAGTATATAGTCTGCGGAGGGAGCTTAAACATTGATCGCGAGCATTAAATATATCCGGGCGAAATGGCAACATGGCACTCCTTTTCCGTCAATGGTGCGCGGAACAAAGCCACAATCAAATCAATTTAGTCATAATTATTCTGGCGAGAAGGCGAGATTCATCACAACGGAAAACAATAATGCAAAACGAAACGGACAAATAAAATCAGCGGAGGGAGAAATGACTTGTAAACGCCGCTAATTGAAATATCGGCCGCATGGTTTTTTTTCTGTACTCAGACAAGTTTGAGGAGTGGAGATGATAGGAATGGGCTCTCCAAGGCTTCCAGGATGAGACCAAAGCTTTGCGGTGGGGGTGTAGGGATGGGACAGGGAGGGGGAGTTAGGGGGTCGGGAGATCAAGGTCCCGCTGGTGCTGGGAGGAAGTGTAGCTCATCGATTAGCTATCAGATGATTCCGATAAAGGCTGATCAATGGGACTTTGTTTGCGAGCCAGACTGGGACCCCTCCCCGGCCAACGTAACGACACGCCCACTGCAGCAGCACAGCGGGTGGGGGTAGGGTCCAGGACTGAAGGGAAGAGACATGGTCAGACGCCACAGAGTCAGGCGCAGGGACAGGATATGAGGTTTGGTGGGTAGATCTATCTGAAGGTAATGTATGTTTTAAAGAACGCATGTATCGAGAGCCACACGCTAAGAAACACATGAATAGTCAATCCAGTGTCTGTTCCAAGTTGTGACTTCATAAGGCTTCATAGGCTATCATAACAATGTACATATTGTATGTCCTGATAGGAAGACTCTTATAATGAGACCATTACATGCTGTCTATATTGTTTGCATAATTGTAAGAAATAGATTATGTAAAAGTTGATCTGATTAAGAAAATACATGATTAAGAGATCCTTTACTCGTCCCACAGTGGAGAAAATCCATGCACGTGAAAACTAGTAATAGAACCAGACTAAAGCAGTTTGGTTACAACAGTTAGGTGGATTTTATTATACATTTTTTGTAGTTGTTTTTAGTTCGATTTTTATTCGAGTATTATTCGAGTTCGAGTATTTTTACGCACTATGTGTATGTGATGAAGTAGGAATGCTGAAAGGTTGTTCTTGTTTAAAAATACATAATCTCCTGCTGGTCTACTCTTTGGTCAGAGTCAGAGATCACACTTTTAAAGTAACCCTGGCAACAATCATCTCACTTTGTTGTCTGTGGGACGGATTCGGTTGAAATGTATTGTCGTCGCTGGGACGTAGGAAGACCACACTAAGATGATCTGTGGTGTTGGTGGGGTATGAGCTCTCCGAGTGCACGTTATAACAATAATGGAGTTTGGTGGTACTGGGTATTGTTCATGGTGAATATTGTTGTATCTATAATGTCATATAACGTTGTCTGTGATGGCTGATGTGTGTGATGTGGGGCCATTTCCTAACTCCAATGATTGCTGTGTGATCCATGAAAAACTGACTTTATAACGTAGAAAAATATGTATAAAATAAATCTTGATATGTATATTCTTTTTGGTTAATCACTGAACATTTGGCCGTGCAGACTTTTTGGGCCCTTACCCCAGAGAGAATTCCTAGCTGGGATTTAGGAGCAAATGAAGCGATTCCGATCCGTGGTAGAAGAGCTCAGAGAGAAGTGTGTTTGCTGCACTTTCCCGTAGGCTCTCACACTCCCACAGCTGTGGACTCTCACTATAAATAACAACCGCTCTCATCCAGTCTGCTCCGGGACGGTCCGGTGTGGAGAGGACCAAAGCAGAGATTACAGTCGGACACAGGCGCTGAGAGGGACTGATCAGTGTTGTTGTTGCTGCTGTTTGACCCATTCAAGCAACTTCAGGTTGTTATTTCCTCAGACTGTTTACACTGGATGTTTGATAAGGAGTTCCTTTTCTCAGTTTGAAATGTCAGACACATTTTCTCATAGCTACAATCTTCTACAAATATTGATTGTTGAGTCGATTTTATTTGATTATTTGGTTGTATAATTGTATGATAGATATATAAATATAATGTGACCAGTGTACAGCAGAACTAATCCCTGAACAGCTAAAAGTGTGCGTCTATGTGCAGCCTGTACATACGAGAAATACAGATAACCGGGATTATGGGAGCCTCTGGAAGTTTCCATGTCCTCCCCCAAGTCTCCTCCTGAACACCATTTAAAACTGACTAAAGTAAAGCTGGGGTACCTTACATTTCACTCCCTTTAAAAATGCATGTTGGTTGTGGCCAAAAGTAAAATATTGTAAACAAATCAGACCACAAAAGTGAAAAATGAAAAATTAAAGATTGGGTCACTATTTGATTCTTGAGCTTCTTCTTTGAGCTTATTTGCTGATATGATCTTTTGAAGTGACAGAGGACGCAAAATATGTTCTTCTTCCTAAAGGGGGCCGACAATCTAATACTAATGGAAAAGCACTGAATCAAACACAGCTCTACAATGTTGTGAAAACAGCAGTAAAATGTGTTTTAGAAATGAAATGACAATAAGTATGGTTATTTGTTATTCAGGCTAATGTCTAATTGCTTCAGCACCACGGACAGAGCTCCTCTTTAGCTTCCTTCCAGTGTTGTCTTGTCCCATGCCGGATCTCGCGTGGACTCCCTGCCCTCTGCATACATACGCAGTGTGAGAAGGCAAAGTGATAAGGCACCTGGAGGCTGATTAGGAGCCTGTATCAGAGACAAACCATGGCCCCATTCCCACTCGGTGTGAGCGTGAGTGGGAAAGCACGGGGCACCTCTGTTGTACATGTGGAAATACCTGGAACTCTCTGTCCTTGATATTCTAGGTTTTTTTTACTGCGCCTTCAGTGTTTGTGACAGCCTGTGGTGGGATGCAGGGGTGACCTGTCGAGCTCCAGTGGTTTTAGGTCTGTGTTGCCGAGCGCAGTGAGATGATCATTAGTTTTTATTGTGTTAACTTGTCCAGAAGTGGAGGGAATGGGCTCAGTGATTAGAAATGCTGACAAGTCTTCTGCTTTGAGTTTCCCGGTTGAGGCTATTGTTATTACTTGCATTTTACTCGCATCAAAAATAATTATCTCAAATAATCTGCAGGTATTTCTTGCACTAGAGTATACAGTACTTTACACTTTGCTTCTTTATTGAGCCAAAGAGGGATGTTTTAATTCCATTTTAAAGTATAGAATTGGGCTGCACTTAATAATCACTTGTGTTGTGTGCTACTCATTCCTACTGTTCTGTAACTTAACACTGAAATGTCCCCAAAGTGGGATGAATAAAGGCGCTCTTAATCTAAATCTTAATCTTTAATCTAGACATCAAGAAAAGTGTGACCTTGGTCTGTGAAATGTGCTTTATAGATACAAATTACTTAAAGGTATGTAGGAGGATTTTCTACTTCCGGGTGGATCATCAAGACTATTGGTCCTCCCAGTTGTCAATCAATCTGGTGATATGTGCTTGTCAAATAAGACCAGAGAGAGTTTTGTTCAAAAAGTGGAGACAGTGGTTCTTTCCTCAAATTTGGGAACTAGTGGCAGAAATTGTGAATTACATATTTTTAAAAATCCAACATGACATTGTGTAAAAAAAAAAATCCAATTTGACTTTTGTTCTAGAAGGCTGTGTATGTGATATGCGCTGATGATACAAACAAAAAGGCACACTGGTGTTTGTACAAAAGGCTTTTTTATTGACCAGACCATGTGTTGTGTGTCCACAGATATCAGCAGACGCGGCCCCCGGACTGCCACAAAGCACAATCCCACTGCAAACGTCAGGGAGATCCAACCTCCACTCTTCATTTCACTCACCACGGACTGACCGCCGGTCCTTCCACCGAGCGGACACTCTTACCTCCTTCTTCAACGTGTAAATGACCCATCCGGACATGACACAAGCGAGCCCCTGACCGCCCTGTGTCGGGGCTGTAGATATTGTACAGAGAAGAACCTCGCGGAGAGTTGATAGTTCGCATATTGCAGAATTATGTACATAGACAAGAATCATACCTTTAGTGTTTATATATCCACCATTAATAACCTTTATTTACTATGTGCGGGAAATCAGTTTAAAATATGGCCCAAGCAGTGTTAGGCAAAGTAGGCTAAGCTAAGGGAAGAGTGAGCGAAATCAGATGCTTATGTTAGCTAGACAAATCATTCATTTAAAGCAACACTATGTAACTCAATCATTTTATAAGTTCCAGATATATATATGCAATTGAAGCATTCTTCTCTATGTAACGATAAGTAAGTAGTGTAATTAGATACGGCTGGATGCTATGCTAATGTCATGTTGGCAATAGGAACATTTAGCTTTAGGTAAGATAGAAGTAGTGGAATGAACATTGTAGGCATCCGTTTCAGAATATTCTACCTCAGCATATTTTAAATTTACTATTCAATTATCTGTGCTAATGTCCATGCTTCAAGTTACTGAAGGGTTGGTTGAGACGTTGGTGGTAGTACTTCATTGTCATCTTATACTTGTGGGCACATCTGGGCCCTTTATTTACAGTGCATTCAGAAAGTATTCCAGACCCTTCCCTTTTTCTACTTTTTGCTACAGCCTTAGACCAATAAAGCATTTCTCTACTCGCTCTTCAGACTTATTCCAACCAAGAAGCACAGATGTGGTTAATTCTACTGATTTAACTTGATTTGGAAAGGGACATACTTTTCTGTTTCATACACCACTGACAGAGATTGTTAGAGCTAAACCAGTCAGTGGAAACTCAACATATGAAAGGAAAAATACATTCTGGAATAAGGCTGTAGCATTACAACATATAGAAAAAGTGAAAGGGGTTGAATGCACTGGTTTTAGTACATTTTAGACTAAGAAGGACCAACATAGTCCTCTCTGTTAAAGGAGATCATGTGACCATGTGTGTGTGCCACCAAAGTTAAGTAGTGTTGCTTTAAATACACAACTGGAATAAAAAGACTGAAAAGTCGTCAGAGTTAGTCCCCAGAGCCCTCCCCTTCCATTGTAAACAAAAGCACCTCCTGGTATCACAGTGCGTCTCCCATCCCCAGAAACACGGTCCCGTTAGTCTTTAGTTCATAGAGCCTGGACCCCTCCGGACCGCTCCGACGCCAGCCGCTCGCTCAGCTCCCACAGGCTCACCGCGCTCCCCTCGTCCTGGGCCTGCAGAGAGGGCAGGCAGCGGAAGCAGTTGTTGAAGTACATACCGCCCAGGCCCTCCAGCTCCGGGGCCACCGCGCAGTACACCGTGGTCGCCGCTCCTTGTTGCTGCGGAGACAAACAAAAAGATAAGACTATTAGAGACGAGTGCAAAGGGTGTTAAAGGAGGCAAAACGTTAGGACAGACACCAGGCAGCACAAACATGAGCGACCGGATCCATGGACCTGAGCTAGCACATTCAGAGCTACTCGGACGACATGAGCCACAAAACGCCAGCGACGTCAGAGGCGCGGAACAAGGGACTGCATCGAACCAACAGTACGAACACATGGAACCAGGGACCAAGGAGACGAGGGACTTCAGTGACACACGGACTGTACACTTCTGTCCTCAACCATGCTAAGGACCAGAGCTGTGCCCATCTCATCTGCAGCTCACCACTGTACATATATATTTATAGAACAGTATATTTATTTATTTGTCTGTCAGCCGGACTACAGTATGGGACCACACCAGCACGGCCCCAGCTTCTCAATGTGTCAATAACTAGCCTGTATATTTTGTGATTATGAGTTGTCCAAGTGTGTATGTGCACAGCTTACTGTATGTAAAAAGTAAGAAACACATTTACATCCACAGCATGGAGTCAATAGATCATATAATTCGCATCTTTATTATTCATTATTTCAGCAATTTAATAAACAAAAGGTTACTAAAGCCTGGCGACTAATTTCTCATAACAAATGTTTCTTCATGTTCACAACATTCAAGAGCTGCTAAAATAATACAAAAGGCATAAATACTTAAATATGAAGCAGCACGGCCCTTCTAAACCCACTCCTTACTGCTTCATGGGCAACATTCTAGCTAACATGTTAACCGCTATCTTGCGATGTAAAAAAAATGTGTTTCTAACTTGTAAAGCTAAATCCATGTAATTAACACAATAAATCCAGCCGCACTCTTTCACAAGGCATTCCATATTTGACTATAGCCGTTATAATTCTCCTCTGCGTTCTGTCATCTCATTTGGACACAACCTGCTCCAGCGTACGCGCCCGTCCTGTCACTTTGTAATTAGCCTGGATGTTCTCCCCAAAAGGGGGAGGTGACGTGCCTGAGAGCCAGTTTAAAGAGCAGCAAAATAAACATGTCACATAGAATTACACACATAAGCAGCTCGCGCAGACGGGGGCTTTTCAGAGCGACTGGGGAAAGGCTTCAAGAGACCAATGATTTAGGAAACATTTCAGCAATCAATTCAAAGTATTAGCAGATAAACCATTCACCGTCAGAACTCTGCGGTAGGCAAGTTTAACACCTCATAGAAAAAACCAACTAGTTACTTTTCAGTCAAACACACGATATTGGCGAAATAAATGCAAGCTACCCATTTCACTAATTGCGACTATTCAAACTGTGTCAGATCATTGGATTGTGGAGAACTGAAGGCAGCGTTAGAAACATTGATACAAGCGGCTGCTGGCGAAGCCGTGTGAACCGATTCCTGCAGCAGATGTGAAACAAACGGGGAAACCGGCACAAGGAATGCAAATCTTTGCGTTTGCACAAATATTTACGAGTTAAGTCGTGCCAGTAGGAGTCCGGTTAGTGCGCGGCGGCGGCGGCAGATTGAGCGTCTTTGAAGCGACGCGGTGATGAGAGGGAGGAGAGTTAACAGGCACATGAAACGCCCCTGTCTTCACCTGCCCCAGCGCCGATAACTGCGTGTCAAAGTCTATCAAAGAGGGACAAATGCCATGGCAGTGTCCCGCGCCGGGGCTTCAGAGGCAGGGAGGCGCCAGTCATCTCGCCGCCGCACAGGCCATCTTGATTGGGCTCAAATGTGCCGGGCCTTCTGAAGATTTGGGAGTCCGTGAACTCGGCTGACTTTCACAGGGGCTTGTTAGTGGCACGCTTCAAATGAGCGCTTTCAAGCTGTAATCCAGACCCAGACATCACTTTCTGTCCAACGTATTTATATAAATGTAGCTGCACTGGACTTAAATCAAATTAGAATGCATACGGCAGGTTGAGCTCCGCAGGTAAGGTTACATTTTTAACAGCAAAACAAGAGCGTGAAATGTTGACCTCACACCGGGAACTCTCTAAACAATTGATCAGAACAAAGCTCAGGAGGAGAATATCTTCCGAGAATGGCCTTATTACACATATGTTTGATTCAAAATACTTTGTAAAGCCATAAACGATTACTAAATTTCTATTTCTTACTGAACTATTTCAATAATAAGTGATGTTATCCTTGGACCTGGTTTTACTTCCTAATATGTCATAGTTTTTAACTACAGCTACTACCATCCTTCCTTTCAAAGCATTAAAAACCCTGTGTTATGTCGTGCCCACGGTTTAGGATGTAAATTAGGCGTATTATCTATTTATACAGTATTTACAACACATAACTAACCACAAAACATCTCTAGAAAACGGCAAACAACCCCTCTCCCAGGGTAATATCACTGGCTCATCACTTTGCATGGGAAACGGAAAAGAAGTCCTGAGAAAACAGAGGAGAAATTCCAAGCAATATTCCCTAACAGAGCTTAAAAAAAAGTTATTATTTTGTTATTTTGCACTTACAGAAACACGCCACATCCATACGAGCATGAGCATGTGTTCGGACAAACCACACTGACGACAATCTGTGACCAAAATGTACATAGACACTTCCAAATGTGCACCGTCTGTAATATATTGAATTTTGTTTGTGCGTCTTATGCAATTTATTGACTCATTGCATTGTTGTACGTCTATGCTAACGGTGTGCGGTGTGTGGGACAGAGGTGTGTGTGCGCAATGAGCCATAACTACGAGAAGCAGAAATCAAACTTCTATATCAACATTAGTCTTGTGTATTGACTGTGCAATGTGTGCAATATGGCAAACCAGTTTTCATCGGTCAAATGTGGCCTCGCACCTTTGTCCCAATCCCAATCCTTTTGCAATAAGAAAAACCCCAGTCTTCCTCTCCAGAGACCCGAGAACCTCATGGACCCGTGACGCCGTTGTCCTTGTACAGAACGGTGCAATAATCTCTTGTTTAAAAAGCGTATCAAAAGCAAAAAGGATGAAAGGTGTGACGTTGTGTTCTTTTCGCTGTTCTGTCTCCTCATCGGCTTTAGGTTTTCTGCCCCTGTGCATGTGACCCCCGACATGTGTGACATTCACCTGTGATCCGGAAGTGTAAATAAGCCCAGTGTAGAGCTGCTGTTTTTGGCCCATCCCTGTACATACGCGCTGTAAATATCAAAACACCTATGCATGCAAAAAAACAAAAATAGCAATTCTTTCAGGTACTTTTATAACCCCAAGTTCTCATATGGCATGCACTTAAAGAAATAATCCTATAAAAAGTAGAAAAAAAGGAAAAGTAAAAACGAGTGGATCATGTGGTCAGGCCCCTCTCTTGGACAGTGTTGTGGAGTGTCCTGTTGTCCCTCCTGTGGGTGGTTCGTGTGTCCCGTGTCTCTGCGCACCATCGTGTCAGTGTGCCAGTCTGTGCAGTGCAGCTCCAGTCGGGGCTGAGGCATCCTGACCCACAGACCTGCTCGTGCTGGTCCGCCAAGGCTTTCAAAGTGCTCTTTATTTTAGATTATGTTAATCTAACAAGACTAATACTTTAGCTCAATCAGAACTTATCCTCCATTTCATTTGGTTTTCTCTCATCCTCACAGTAAGCAAACATTCTCGTAGTGTGACAGTGTAAAGGCCAGAGCCAGCGGAGCAGGAGGTGCACTTTGCCTCAGCCCTGTGTCCAGTTGTGGATCCTCAGTGGGACTCCAAAGGGTTTGTAATTCTGTTTCAGGAATGTTTTTATTTCCACCTGTGATGTTTCAAATAGATGGAGGTGTCTGATTTTTAATCTGTGATGAAGATATTTTACATTTAATAAATAAGCAGTGAAACACATGCCTGGTGTCTTAGTGTGCGAGTCTCTGGAGCTGACGGCTCAGCTGAGCGTGCCCAGTGCAGCTGGACAGGGAATCCTGGGTAACTGCGTCCCCAGATAAACAAGCTGTCCTTCTATTCAGCCGGAGCAGTGGAGCACGAGCTCCGGAGATTAGCTCCTCAAACACTCAGTACACAGCTCACAGAGCAGTGACACCCACATCATGGTTCAAGTCACCTGTGTCACCCTGACCAGCAGCCTCAGGTCACCACACACATACATACTCTACAAACATACACACACATACATACTCTACAAACAAACATACACATACATACATACTCTACAAACATACACACACATACATACATACTCTACAAACATACACACACATACATACATACTCTACAAACAAACATACACACACATACTCTACAAACATACACACACATACATACTCTACAAACATACACACACATACATACATACTCTACAAACAAACATACACATACATACATACTCTACAAACATACACACACATACATACTCTACAAACAAACATACACATACATACATACTCTACAAACATACACACACATACATACATACTCTACAAACATACATACACATACATACATACTCTACAAACAAACATACACACACATACATACATACTCTACAAACATACACACACATACATACTCTACAAACATACACATACATACATACTCTACAAACATACACACACATACATACTCTACAAACATACACATACATACATACTCTACAAACATACACACACATACATACATACTCTACAAACATACACACACATACATACATACTCTACAAACAAACATACACACACATACATACATACTCTACAAACATGCATACACACATACATACTCTACAAACATAGTATACATACACACATACATACATACATACACACATACATACTCTACAAATATACATACATATATACACACACACACACACACACATACATACAAATACACACACACATACATACTCTACAAACATATATACACACACACACACACACACATACATACAAATACACACACACATATATACTCTACAAACATACTCTACATACGTACAAACAAACTCTACAAACCTACATACATACTCTACAACACTCTGTGTGTACATGCTTATTTGTACACAAGTATACATTGATATATGACAAATACCTGAGAGGTAACACAACACACACTGACAAACTGGTTCAAACAAAACACACCACAAAAAATAACACAACAATGAAGTCACTCCACACTTGGTGGTGACAGAAGCGAGGCTCCAGCCCGAGCCAGATACTCTCTACATCATCCACATCCACACTGCTGCATGTTTGAGGACACCCAGACACAGGAAAGGCCATCGAGCTGCATTCCACACAACAAGGTTTATGATCTGAAACTGGTTCATTCTTGGGTCAGTATTAGTTTGGAAAAGCAGTGTTGACCCATATTTTAGTTTTAGAATGAGAGAGGAGCTGGACTTCATCAGGGGCGCACTTTAATCAGATATCACTGAACCAGTTTCAATTAACAAAACATGAGAAACATAGTCTATAGTTTATTACCTAAAACAACTGATTATATATATTCAGATGATATAAAAGAGTGCTCCTTGCTGTAGAGCATGTGTTGAACATCCAGGTTATCACTCAGGTCCAGTGCAGCCTTTTCCTGATGGCGGATCCTGACCCAGAGGCGGCCGTTCCCAGGAGGAGCTCACACTTCTGTCCATTACATCATCAGTGTCATTTCAAATCCAGCTCTGTCTCCGGCTCAGAGCCATCACTCAGCACATATGGAGGTATCCCCAGATGCAGCGTGGCCTCATGGGAAATGCTCATAATAAAGATCGTCAAGGTAAGGCAATTCAGACAATGTTTATTTCTGTTAAGGCGGCACAACAGATCGCACATTCAGCTACATCTGTCACAGCCAGATTTATTAGATGCTTTTCAAATACTCTATTTATAATTTGTTTGCTTTGTATACATTTAGTTGTAGAATATTTCTTAGAACCTATAGTAAAAGTTTGCTTACCTTATTCAAGCAAACAGTCTCTACTAAAGAATATACAAACAATATTTGGTCGTAGTTTTGAAGACAGAAGGTGATTTTAATGTGACACTGAAAAGAGACTGTATTATTATTATTATAGTTTTTATTATTATTATTTTATTATTAATATCATGTTTTCTTTCACAGCTATTATTATGTCTTCATGTCTTACTCTTTCACCCCATTCTTTGTTATTCTATTATGTGTGTGTATACATATTCCCTGTGTCTACATAGGTTTTCTCCAGGTACTCCAGTTTCCCCAACCTCCAAGACGCAAGTTGGTTGTACTTCATTGTAATGACACAGCTCTGTGGCTCTTCTCAGATCAGACCCACCTCAGACATGTGCACACCTTATTTGTTTCACTTTCCTACAAGCAATAAACCGTCATAAGAATACACAATTACTCACCATGCACACAAGCTGGGATGTCAACTTTTCAAACAAAAGGAGGTAGAAATGTAAAGCCATGTAAACCTGTCACATCAGTGGTATTCACAAGCCTGATGTCTGTCCACGAGCACAACCACACTAAAGGGAATCAAGGCAGATCACCCCTGCAGCGGCCAATCAGCTCTCAGCCCAAATATGGCTCTTCCTCACAACAAGGCACCACGGTATTTTAAAATATAAAATATGTTTGGACAAAGACTGAGTTTTCTGAAGCACTGACTGTGACCTGACTCAATTGTCTACAGTGCACTTTCTGACGCGGAATTATAAGAAAAATAAAAGTAATTTAAAGAACGTTTTAAAACATCAACCCCTCATAATGTACACAAACTAAAATCCAGAAAGTGGGCCGTCACTTTGGAGCTCCATTACTTTACACTTGACCCATCTGATGTAATGTTTGCTGATACTGTAAGAGGAGCAGTGTCAGACAGTTTCTTGATGCATTCTACTGCGCTACACTCACTACACAAGTCAACACAAACAACAAACCACACAACTACTGCAACATCCAACACCCCACAGGTTTTGTCTACAACCCGCAGTCCTAATTTCTCCCCGCACACACAAAGAAAAGCATGTAGGAGTGACAAGTCGACAGCACAAAGGCGTGTACAAATCCCCTCTGCATTTTTTTTCTCTTTCAAATTTTCCCCCTATTGTGCCGATAAGATCACCCACGTGTCAGCCGTCAACAGCCTATAGCCATTGTTCAAGGTGTTAGCGCGCACTCCTCGCTGCATGTTCGCCGAAACAATGGAAAGTATAAGGAACGATAGCGAAAAGGACAGTGGGAGGAAGAGGGGGGGAGGGCCGGGGAGATGAAGAGCCCGGACGCAAGCCATCCAAGGGGAAAACGCCGAGGACTCGGAAGGACTTGCCCAGCCACTGTGAAACTATCTCATTTTCGATCTTGCGAGAGGACTTCCGAAGTGATCCGCGTGAGCTAATTATTTTCGGCTAATAAAAGCAACATATGCTAAGACAATAAAAGGCCTTATTGGACACCTATTCATTAAAAGGGGGGGTTGTAAAAGGAGCAGGACAGTGGCGCCGGGATTAGCTTTTAAAAGGGCTTTTTCTCTGCCTTTAGCGTACGGTTCGTAGTAAAAGATGTGAATTATACATGAAGGGGTCGGCAGCTTTATTGGGCGTCATCTGCATTTCTCCTGTTTTACCTGAGCGCCGGACGGTAGGATCGCAGTTTGGACGGTCGACATAGAGAGGAAATGGTGAAAAAAAAGGTAGTTCTGAATGTCAGCGCTGCAGACCGTGCACGGGTCCAATGGAGTAAGTGACACGTTCTCCAAAATGTCAGCTTCTGAAACGTGGATAAAGCTGTCGTCAGTGGAACTTTTCTTCAAGAGACTCAGAGAGAGAGACTCAGAGATTCAGCCTCGGTTTGGTTTAATGACGGTGTCTGGAGCCTACAGCAAATCACAAGACACCAGTTCTATAAATAACAGCCAATATTGAACATTATAGGTATTTTTACTCATCGGGAACTGTTTGCATTTTGTTCAAAGAATCTAACACAAGAAGAATCAATCCATTTTTATGTGTAGAGCGCTTTTACACTTTCCAACAGAAGCAACTCTAGTAAAATAAGCCAGAGAAAGGTGAATTATCTGCGACTGGGATCAGCTGCTAGTTTGTTGTGCTGTAAGTAAGTAAGTTTTTATTTATATACCGCCTTTTCACTGCAGATCTGAGTCTCAAAGCGGTTTACAATTGTTAATTTTTGGGCAATTGTCTCTCACTCCACACAGAGATGGGAGCGGGGTCGCCAGTACAGGATATATTTTTAGTGGTAGGGGAAACCGGAGTACCCGGAGGAAACCGGAGTACCCGGAGGAAACCTACGCAGACACGGGGCAAACTCCACTCAGAATGACCCTGGTCCGACCGGAATTCGAACCCAGGACCTTCTTGCTGAGAGGCGAGAGTGCTATCCACTCAGCCACCGTGCTGTGGCATAGTCTAACAAGAGGTGCCACAGTTTTCAATGCAATTTAAGCTCCAACTTTAGATTTAAAATGTCCAAAACATGATCCTTGAATTTCATGGATGACCATATACAGTAGTAGTTCAGAAGAGCCTTTGAATCCAAATATTACAGCAAAAATACTCATTACTTTTTTATGTCCTGACTATAATGATACTTTCTTTCCACAATGAGATAAACCCATTTCTCAATCAAGCTTTGCACAATGTCAAATCATGACTAACATCTCTAATTGTGTTCAATACGTTCTGATTTTTTCCCAACAACGCCCCAAACGTCCTGTACATGCACTCAGCGATCAATAAATCCAACTCTCAAAATCCCAGTTTAAGGAACGACTCAAATGCAAAGTTACACATCGCTAACGACAACCATTCAGGCGCGGTAAGATAAGGCGATAATTCACAAAAGTTGGTTAAGTTGGCAACAGCGGGCGCGGATGGCGGTGACTAGCGGCTGACAGGTTGACACGCTCCAGTCATTATTCCATATGGTCAACTGCCGTACTATAAGTGTCACTGTTTCTATTATGAGCCGAGTCGTGCTGTCCGTGTGATGAGCTGGTGTAATAGGGCCACCTCCTCAGTGATGCTCCAGCTAATTGGTCTCCCGCGGCTCCTTGACATCCCCGCACACACACACATGCACACACGCACACACACGCACACACACACACAGGGGAGTGAAGGTATTCCAGGCCCTGCATTCGCTGTGCTAACACCGGTGGATCGGCGCACACGGCCAAATTAACTCATTATCACACGCCGCACTCCCGGTGACGAATGACATCCAGGGCACCGCTAAAATACTGCGCCCCCAAAAAGATGAGGGACGAGGACAGTAAAAACACAGGCTGTTCAAGAGGCGACGGAGACTTCTGGGATGGGACGGCAACGGGAAATAGTGGGGAGATAACGGTTCGTGTTAACGATCGTACGCTAGGATGAAAAAATACAGCTTTAAAAAGTCTCGGAAGTGCCACAGGTGAAGAGACAAGGGTTTGCGCGGTACTTACAAAAATATTGGTTCATTTTTGGTCTCTTGTTATAAACGTATGTAAGAATGTGTATTGTGAAATGTCTATTGTGTGGCACCACCTGCATGTGAAAGCCAGATACCGTCAGCCCTCAGAGGTAGCCCGCAATGACACAATAGAAACTAGAACATGGACTCGGAGAATGCATACACCGCCAACAATATTCATTACATTTAAGCTCAGTCCATCCAGAGGAATGAGAAATCAGCAGAGAAAGGTGTCCATGAGGCAGATAAGATAATGTAATGAAGCCAAAGCCATCTCCCTAAAAAGATTGGCTTCTAAATTAAAGGTATAGAACGATTTTGCCGGAAGTCTCGCCGTCTCTATGTCACAAAATGGCGCAGGACCACCCTAGTTTTATATCGGTCCTCTAAAGTCTGTCGCTTCTTTTCTGCTATTTCTTGGATTCCATTTTCGCGGTAAGAATTGGTGTTTAGCTCCTAACCAGCTTCATGGACTTGGTGATCAACTGTGCATGTGCAACTAGACCTACCACAGGAAAAGAGCATGTGTGGTTGGTGCTGTGTACGATTGACAATGATAGGTCTATACATCTCTTTAAATACATAAAAGCATAAAAGCAAATTGAAATGAACATTAACCCATTTCAGGACACAGCCTTTCACATCTATGTATGCCATATTGAGATTTGACTTGGAACTGGATCTTGGAGCATCCACAAAGCTCCATCCCAAATCCCTCAAAATCTGCCGACGCCATCACGCTCGATGCTCGATGTTGATTTATTTCCCCAAACCGACGGCACAATTAGCCAAGGCCTTCATACCACCTTCGCAAACATTCAACAACACTCTTGGCCTAGTCCTGACCCCAGCAGAACTCTTCCACTGCTCCGTAAAAAAGCTAAAAAAAAAAAAATGAGAAAGTGGTCCCTTCTCCTCATTTATCCACTCCTCTGAAAGCCATTCTGCTCGCTCTCCCTCCCCCCGCGCTGGAGGTCGACACAGGGATGTTCCGTTTTAAATAAGAAGGCAGCGCTGGCCCATTAAACTCCGATCGTAATGATATTAATTTGGCAGGAACGTGTCATTTTCACAGGAGAGCAACTAAGCCGGAGCGCCATTACGCACGCTAGCCCCACACGCGCAGACCACGTCACAGCAGAGCAGCTAGCGGTAACATTATGAGAGAGTCGTCGGGACCGGCTAATGGCATAGATTAGTGTGCCCTTGGTCACAATGGCTACAATGGAGTGAGGGAGCTTACATCAATGTCTTCCCCTCTTCCTCACCCCTTCCTCGGCTCCTGACCCGTTCCAGCGCTCGCTAACGGCCCCGGCGCTGCTGTAGACCGGGCCGACCGACCGGGGGGGAGCAAAAGGCGCTAGCAATCAAGGGATCATTTTAGTATTCAAGAAACGGACGCCATTTTTCTGTGTATGGATTGTTGTTAATGAGTGGCTAATTAGCGCAGAGGGACTGGCTAATCTATAGTGGAACAAAAGTCAGACTGAGAGAAAAGGATGCTTAGGGTGTTGGGAGTTAAGACACAGGGTTTCAATGGAAAACTAGCTACCCAGGTGCGAGAAGAGAAAGCTACTGTCCGTAAGTCGATCATTCTTATACTCACCTTTGTCTTCAGCTCTGGGTCATGATAATACCAAGCAGCTCTCTAACAAATAGGGTAAGGAGATCGGTGACACGGTAGCTGCACCAAGCTAAGCAGCTAAGTGGATTGGGCGTCTGTTTTGGATGCTGTCGGAACATTTCCCCTGGAGGTGATCCGCTGGGCACATCCCACGAGGAGGGGGCTTTGGGGTAGACCTGGCTCAAGATGAGAGGATTATGGGAATGTCTGTGGATCCTCAGTGAAGCTGGGGACATCAGAGTTTGTGTGCATCTTGCTTACAACTTCTGCCAGAATGTTTAGGTATAGATTGTTCTTTTGTAATGCGGTAATCATTTATGAAACTTGTGAAACCTTAACACTGGTTCCCTTTATGGGAGGGTTCATCAAGAGAGAGAGCACATTAAGTAGGTCACAAATGGGGCAAGTGAACTATTTTCATTTATTCAGATGATTTTGCAGTTGAAAATGTAAACTGATTTTGAGACCAGAATAAAAGTTGGTAAACTGTGGCTTGGAACATTGGCATTTCGCTTACAGATGACTCAAACATGCACAGATCCAATCCAAAAGAACGCTCTGATGGGACTTGAAAACCTGGATTTGAGGCAGAGTCCTCAGTCTGCCATCGAGAGTTGGTGTTTTTTTGCCCCTTGAGGCGACTGTTGTGATTTTGAGCTATATAAATAAAATGTTATTGAATTAAAACAACTTTGACTGGGTAAATGAAGTGGGATAGCACTTCATTTAAAGTTTATGAATCAATATTGTACCATGAGTCCAGTTTAAACGAAGACGTCAGAGAGTGAGGAAGCACTAAGCCCAGACGAAGAGCAGGGGGCAGGGCTGTATTTACCTCTGTGTTGGTATTCTGATCTATGAGAGTGTGTACACGCTCCTTCTGCACACCTGTACATGTGTGTTTGTGGGGCCCAGGCTGACCCCATCTCACACTCCTGACCGCTTCAATGCAGGCTGCATAAATTAGCACTGATGCTCCACGATGTAATTATGCTGCTGTCAGGACAGCCCCTCCGCTCAAATTCATTTTAATACAGTTGGTCTCCAAGGTTACCGCCCGGGGGTCACCTTCTGTGTCAGCGCCTATGGATCTCCCCATGAACAGTCTGAGGAGGCTCTGAACATACGCCACACCTTACCATGAACACAGGCTCCTCACTGAGCCCTCACTAACACTGCCAGCGCTGGCATCTGAAGCGTCCTGTGATTATGCAACATCCAACATGTGTTTTAAATTAGAATCATCTACGGCAATGCTGATAATCTAACCATTCTGAAGAGTAAACTGATTAAATGGGCTTAGATTGCACCATAATAGCACTTTACTGACAGGACAACCAGCTGGTAATAAATACTGAAACATAGGGCATTGCAATAAAAAACTATATGCATTTCCAATGCAGATTGTCAATCAATAATTCAATTCAATTCATTGTATTCTTGTACAGCCCTAAATCACAACAGTAGTTATCTCAGAGGACTCAGAGGAACAAAACCATTGGAATCGCCAACACAGATCAGAGAATCAAACAGTTCAAACACAAAGAATAGAAAACATTGGTCCATAAGGGGCAGATGATCAATTTCCATAAGAGTTGATACATTTCTATAGTTGTTGAATCTTAAGCGTCCTGGATCCTCACCAGAGTCATTTTTGTTAGACACAAAATAAATGAAAAATAGTTATATAAACCAAATATATTGACCGGTTTTCTCAAGATTCCCTTGATTGTTAAACAATTGTCCATGACAACCCAAATCTATTGTGGAAGCTGTTGAAGAAACTCCACACAGGCACAGGGAGAACATGCAAACTCCCGACAGCATTCTGGACAAACACTCCCTAAATCGGCAAACTGTCACCTTCTGCCCAAAGTGCTAAAGCTGTACAATGCCTGTACCGGAGACCTGCAGAGGAACCTCACTCCTGAAGCATGTTAGTAGGCCAGAGGACACACACGAGCCAAAACAAAGTGTGTAGAAGGACAAAAACAGGGCTAGGAGCAGCGACGGTGGAGATGAGAGTGTACAGGATAAGATTAAAGAAGGGGACAGAGGTTGTGGGGACAAGGAGAGGCCGGGCCAGAGTCTCCATGGGCAGATGGTGAGCTGTATTCTCATTTGTCCTGCTGCTAACACTCACCTCCAGGGCACCGTGCGGCACACAACACGCTACTCGCAATTAGCTAGTACCACCCAGAAGACGGGGAGGGGAGGCTCCACGGGCACCGCAGGAGAAAACATTACAAACAGATAAGTAATGTCTGGGCCCAATAGTGGGGAACATCCAACAGGACATATTCAAGCATGACTCAAGAGATTTGATATAAAACAGTATCGACCGTTGTTCAGAACCGGCTGGAAACTCGTCTGGATTCTACATGTGCATACAACTCTGTACTGAAAAATAATGTCATTACTACTCCATTACTGAAAATATGTAGATGTTCATTTAAGTCTGGATGGATTGATCCTTCTCATTCTGCTGGATAGGTAAATTATTTTTGTGTTGTGTTGTAGAGGCCTTTTTCAAACTGTGTATTGTGGTTTATTGTTGTATACTGTTTATTGTTGTGTCTTTCTGAATACATACGTTTGAAATTCATATTTACCATACGATACAACGTACGCCAAAATTGGGGGGTGTTGATCCAGAACATACCATATATAATGGACATGTATTTGTACATCCTGTTAGAGATTCTTTGAATTTAGATTCTTTAAATGAAATTAAGTCATTTGTGCAAGTGTTTTTTTGGGTTGAATCCTGTAATAACCTGTAACCATGTTCCGTTTCTCCTTGTGTCTGGGAGGGTTTCCTCTGGGCACTCCGGTCACCCCCCCCCCCACCACCCAAAACCATATAATCGTCCAAGTGAAGTCAACATCTTTCCTGTAGTGACCGGTGCTGGTGACAGGTAGCCCCTGTGGCATTGTAGGAGTCAAATGCAGAGGATAAATCTACCAATGAGGATAACAAGTGTACCTGAACCTTAACATGTCGGTTATATTCATCATGTTTATAGGAGTACAGGACTTCCAAAATATATGAAATAGATACAACGTGTCATTGCAGCACAAAAATGTTGACCGTCTTATCGACACTTAAACAAAATGTAGCTCTTTTACCAATCTAATTGTAGAACAAATTACAAGCTTGTTTATCACTTGAGCACCTGTTCATGGAGTATTCCAAACTCCAACAAAAGACCACAAATGTCATTGGGTTGAAATAAAGGTCAAATAAATACATGAGATTCTGAACATTCCAGAGCAAACATTGCAGCACAGACTGTCCCTGCGGTGGACCCTCTCACAGAGCAGCTTTGCCGTGTGGCCGGGGTGACTTTGACTGCCGGGGTAATAGTTACGGCCGCACGCTTTGTTAGCTGCAGGTAATTTATGGTTGAACTGGCCTGATAGTGCGATACGATCGAATGCTCCTAGTGTCTTCCTGGTGCCCAAAGACACACAGGAGGACTGGGCTGAGAGGGGCTGAGAGGGGCGGGGGAAGATGCATAGGCCACTTGAACCGCTGCTACGAGGCGTTAGCTTTTCGGCACCGCGATGGAGAAACATAATCAAGACCAAATGACAAAACATAGTCGGGAATGAGTAATACGGGAAAGAGTTGCAGAGCAGTTAAGTTCACAGCATCTCTCTCTCAGAATTCGATTGCATTAAGGAGTGACAGTCCATTCATCTGGGCCACACCAAGACGGAACATTTAGTTAATTGAATGATTAATAAATTCAGCTCAGTCACACTATTTCACTCTGCAGGCTTTGGATAAAAATGTCTGCCAAACGAAATACATCATATATCACGGCTTTGAAATTCCCCGCCTCACATCGAGCACAAGTGGCAACGTCTGTGTGGGAGGATGTAGACACGTGTAAAGCAAATCCGCTGTTTGCTGTACTTTGGCTGAATCAGAATCAGAATCATTTTTATTGCCATGTAAGTTACAGGAAGTCACAGACTTGGAAATTGCTTTGGCTCAGTGCAACAGTCAGAAAGAGATAATAAAAATAAAGAATAAAAATAAAGAAAAAAAAACACGTCTAAGGAATACATTTAAATTTAAAATAGAGTTACAGTTACTATTTACAATATACAAGTGCACATGGTGCACACAATGTAAGGTGACAGCAGTACAGTGAAGTAAAGTGACGTATGATGGGCAGTAAAGGTTAAGAAGTGTTCAAGAGTCCAACAGCAGAGGGGAAGAAACTGTTCTTGTGGCGGGAGGTTCTAGTCCTGATGGACCGCAGCCTCCTGCCTGAGGGGAGTGGTTGGAATAGTCCATGTGCAGGGTGAGAGGGGTCGGCTGTGATACGACCAGCCCGGCCTCGAGCTCGGGCGACGTACAGTTCCTGCAGCGATGGAAGGCTGCGGCAGATCACTTCCTCTGCAGAGCGCACAATGCGCTGTAGTCTCTGTTTGTCCCTGACTGTGGCTCCAGCGAACCACACGGTGACGGAGGAGGTGAGGATGGACTTGATGATGGCCGTGTAGAACTGCACCAACATCTGTGCAGGCAGCTTGGCTTTCCTGAGCTGCCGCAGGAAGTACATCCTCTGCTGGGCCTTCTTGATGAGGGAGCTGATGGTCGGCTCCCACTTGAGGTCCTGGTGATGGTGGTGCCCAGGAAACGGAAGGACTCCACAGAGGTGATGGGGGAGTCCATCACGGAGGGTGGGGGCGGGGGGACAGTGCTCTTCCTGAAGTCCACAATCATCTCCATTGTCTTCTGGGCGTTCAGCTCCAGGTTGTTACCACTGCGCCAGGACACCAGCCGGTCCACCTCCCTCCTGTAGGCAGACTCATCGTTGTTGGAGATGAGTCCAATGAGGGTGGTGTCGTCCGCGAACTTGATCAGCTTCACGGAGTCGTGGCTGGAGGTGCAGTGGTTGGTGTACAGGGAGAAGAGCAGGGGAGAAAGAACACAGTCCTGTGGGGCTCCTGTATTTATAATCCGAGAGTCCGAGACATTCTTCCCCAGACGCACTCGCTGCTTCCTGTCCGTCAGGAAGTCACTGCGAGTGTAGAGCTGCAAACGCACTTATTTTGCGTTGGCTGCTTCCACTACATATCAAATACACTTGGACTAGATAGAAAGATAGATACATACATTATTAATCGCCGTGGGAGAAATTCAGGTGTCCAGTAGCAGCAAAAACACATCCATCCACACAAACAAAACAAATACATGGATCAGTCACGGGTCACAGCAGTAGAGGTGGTGCAGCTGCAGGGTGGAGCAGGACTGGTCACAGCAGCACAGGTGGAGTGGCCGCTTGGTTCGGACCATTTTCTCTGCTCTAGTCCAAACTAAAATGGTGAATGCTTCATTAGCATTTTTCAAAAAGTTAGCATTCCTCCAGTGGATTTTTACCTGATCCTCTTGTTTCGGACCATGAATCCTCTACCGCAGGGTTCTCCAACCTGTAGCTTGGGAGCCACCATGAGCTCTCCACACCCTCCCAGGTAGCTCGCCAAAGGATTTAGAAATGAGAAAATTCAATAATATACTTCAGATTGGATTATTCATTCATCATTATTTATTATTGTAAATGCACTTACTTTGTGCACTAGTAACAAATATGTGAGGATAAAAAATGACTGTACCCAATATGAGGCTTGTTCACACAATATATCACCATATTTTTTCCCAGGGGCGCTTAAAGAAGTAGCTCTCTGCCTTTATCGTCCCGGGAAAGTAGCTCTCTGGGTGAAAAAGGTTGGAGACACCTGCTCTACCGGGTGGTTTCAGAATGATGACAAATAAGAAAAGTGGTAAATGTAAAGCGCTTTGTGAAAGGCACTATATAAATAAAGAGTACTATAGAGTTTAAATGTGGTCTCCAAGATGTCTGCCCTTTCACATTTATGGCCTGTGCTCATAGGGACACACTCGCACCATGGACGCCTCAAACAGCAGGGGAAGTGACTCATTTTGGCTCGCTCTGGGTCTCGGCCTTGTGCAGTGGTTCTACTTCTGCAGGACCAGAGGAACATGTGAGATCTCTGACCCATCTCCACGCTGTTGATCGGAGCGGAGCTTGAGCGGGACGAGAGCGAGCCAAGTTGGCTGCACATAAGAGTGGATTTATTAGTTCTGGATGACGAGGGGCACTAAAATCCTCACAAAATAAGATGTGGTCCAAAGCCAGAGTTTGTAATAACCCTTTTCCGCCTTGTTTGTTCTTCTGCTTTCATCATTTATATAACAGAGATGGAAGACAAAATATGAATACACTGAAAATTATGCTTAAAGCTCTTTCTTTAAAAGACTTCAAATGACCAGGGGAGAAAAGCCAGTGACGTTTTTTCTGAACATTTGGGTGCTTAGGGTGACCTTGGTCTGTAAAATGCGCTATATAAATAAACATTACTAACCTACTTACTTATATATAGCTCCTTTCACAGACCAGGGTCACAAAGCGCTACCCACGTAAATATACAATAAAACAGTGAAACATACAAGTCATATACAGACATCAGAGAAGTACAAACAGATTTTTTTTTTTTTTACATGTTTTACTTTTTAGCCATATATTAATAAAGGCTTTTGGACTTTTGCTCTACCCATTGAGTGCCTCAGTTTTCTCCTTTTTTATCTCCTTTTTTATCCCCAATCTGAAGAGCACCTGGGAGAAGCATTTTCACTACAAAATAGACTCGTGAACTATCCAGTAACCTTGCTTTTTGACTTTTAAAACATTTGTCATCATAGAAGCAGGGACCCCAGTGCTTAGGTCTATGTCCTAATAATAAAAAGTCTACGAAGAAGGTTTCAATCCTTAGAGAGCAGAGATTAGAAAGGCCTGTTGGTGAAAAGTATCTATCCATCCACCTATAACATACTTTCTACCTGTTCCATCCTTGACATGGCAGAGACCTATGATCGCTGGGGTTTCGTCATCCACCCGCTGAAGATAAGTCGCTGGCTCATCATCTGAACACCATAAATTCTTCAAACTACAACATCATCCCTGGTCCACCGTTGTCTTTCGTAACACACTGACAAGCATCATCTGTCCGCCATCCCATCCCATCCCATCTCCGTCTCTCATCCCAGAAGGCATGACCATATCGGAGCTTTTCTCTTCCTCTCTGTCTGCAATTTGGCCTGACAGGTCCTGACTCGCGCTAACCTTTTATCCGGCACCTTCAAACGGAATGAGCGGGCTTTCATAACGGCGCTTGAGTGGCAGGAGCGGAGACAGCGCTGTGATGTGGACAGCCATTTTGTCCTGTTTAAATATACGCTAATGGAGCATAAGAAGCTCATCAGAGAGACAGGTTAGAATGGAAGAAGACTCAAATAAAAAACTCAAATGATCGGATGTGGGGGTGAGAGTTACGTCAGACAGGAAGAGCCAGGAGATGCAGTTTGACCTTTAGAAAGTGGAGAAAGAGCGCAAAAACTTGGGTTGACTCTTTAGATGTGTTGTATACTGTATATTTTGTAAGTAATTTAGAAGCTACGAACATTGAGACATGAGTAAAATAAAGAAGAGTTCACCCTGCGCATCTGAAAACCAAATTTGAAAAGTGGTTCAATGTGTGAACATAGGAGACACTTTTGTAAGTTCTTTCGTAGTAAAATGGCTGTTTCTAGTTCCTTCGGCACTTTACAGTTTCTTGTATTCATTCATTGCTCGAGACATTTGTTTTGGAGCATGGGGTCAGTAGGACGACATATGCATGCAAAAGAAAACAGAAACTTAATACATTACAGTTTGACACATTTGTACAATCACGTAATGTTATTTAACAGTTTGATGGACTGAGGCACAAAAGTCCTCCAGACTGCATCATTGAGAGTTGCATCTCCAAAAAAAAGTCTGTAGGGTGATGAGAATGGACAGTGAAACACCAATGATTTTACCAACTTTTAAAATATATATATATATACACTGTATATATACTTTACAGTCAGATTACGAAAACCATCTAACTAGTCCATACCTCAGCACAGACTCAATGCTCGCCCATTTAAAAGTCAACATAACATTTTGGCTCGCCACAAAAACACTAACGTTTCAAAGAAAGTATAAGCGCTGCTGAAATTGTGCACAAATGATGTGACAAAAGATAAGACAATAATTAAAAAATAATGTATAAACCATGTTAACTAAGTGTTACTGCTTCATAGCTCTCCAAACCACCTGCTGTGGTATTTAGAGTTCCCATAGGTCTCCCATCCCAATACTAACCAGGCCCTGCCCCGCTTAGCTTCAGAAGTCTGACGGGATCAAATCAAGTTAAAGATAAATTCACTTTTCAACTCAGCGCTTACTGAGTGTGATAGTCCGTAATCAACTTCACTTTAACTTCATTCACCAAACCACTACAATGGTTGACTAAACAAATTCTTCTTACCCCGGATTTGTGTATTCATCGCAAACACACACACACACACACTCTCTCGCAGAAACCCCTTTTTCAGATTTAGCATTGTAGCAGCGATTCCACCCCGGCGCTCCCCTTAGCGCAAAGGTGCTGATTGATATATCAGAGATGAACCGATTTCGCCTCAAGCCACAACACTCCAATTTCCACGTTACATTAGCACGCCAAACACGGGCAAACACACTCACACTTAGAGCTTATCCACGCAGCGGGCCGTCTTTGGGATAGATGGCACCTGCATACGGGAGAGGGGGGCACACAAATGGGATTGGAAGGAGGAGAGGGAGCAGGTGGACCGTATACGAGACGGGCGCAGGACGGGCCCGGGGTCCAGAAATAGGATTGTGTAGGAGGCAGGGCGAGCTAAATAGGATTGTAATGTACAGCAAAGGGTGTATAAATAGGATGTAGGAAGTCACAGCAGTGCGCTCACAAGTCCCAGGTGCCACCAGTGAAGGAGGACTCTGGGCTTCGGGCACAAGGAGGGGATTTGTCACAATGCAGGGGCTCAAATCTGAACAAACATGTTATGGGTACGTGCGTCACTTATGGTAAAGGTGTTATTATATTAGATCAATGCTAAAGCTGGGGCGCCCAACTTTCAAACCACAGAAAAATTAACCATGTCATAAAAACCATCAAATGAGTTCCTTGGTGAGCAGTTTGGTCACAAGTTCATGCATTAATGTAAAAAGAGTTATCTGAACAATTGTCTGTCACTGAGCCAACGAAATTGTCATGTGTTTGGTAGGAACAAGACAAAATGTGGCACCAACATTTCGGAATTACAGTGACATCACAATCAGTGACATCGCTCATGTTACCGCAGAGAACTGAAGAAAGAAGAGAAAGTGCATTTCTGGAGAAGCACTCGGTGACAAGATTTAAAACAACGCTTTACTAAACCTACATCTATTTATTCTAAAGGAGTTCCATTTTTAAAACTTACAAATGGAGGGTGAAATTGACAAAGTGCTTCAGGGAGAACATTTTCCTTCGAGGACACAGAGAAAGAACATGTTGAAGGACAATCCTGGTGGAACAGTAAGTATGAGGCGTTTATGCAGATGTGGGAGCAGGAACGAAAGGCTCTGATCCACAGAAGACTTCAGGAAGAACAAGTTCTCAGATGCAGCGTGCGTTTCCCAGTTTTTTGTCATTTGCAGTTTAGATAATTATTAATATCTACGTTCTTATCGAAGCACAGTGTAACTTTCACTGAACCTTAAACCAACATATCCTTAGTGAAAATGAAAAATTACAACTTCGGTGAAGGAAAAAAATATTTCCCTTGCGCAAAAATCCGACAGAATAAAAAAACCTCAATCTAATACAATATTTTGTTTGAACACACTATTGTTAACCAGCTTAGATACAGAACGTTATAATCATTAACTTTGATTTATTGTTTATTATTAATTATAAATGATTAACAAACGGACCAGCGGGTGTTGAGTTAGCCACAGGGAGACATCTCAGACCATCCCAGTGTTCTGTCAAGACCATCTCGACAGAACACTGGCACTGGAGCTCCAGGGTCTGATGTAGTCCCTGCTTCAACCAAAACATTTGGTTGGTTATTTGGGGTAAAAATGTAGTGTAACGCACGATACTGACCTTTGTACTGAGTAGAATATTACCCAGAGGACTACTGCATTACAGTAATTACATCACTCTTTAAGACGTTACTACCAACACTGGTCGGACTGTCACATTGACCTCTTTTGTTACTAATGGGGATATAAACAATATACGATTTATTGTTGTATCATAAATAAAACAAATTATAATTATGATAAATATGTTCAACAATCCCTATGTCTGATTTGATTTTTTGCTTTGGCTTGAAACGGCAAATAGCGACTTTTGCATCGTTGCATCATATTAAAACAGAGATACAGGGAACAAGACGTCAGATTCTTTATAAAAATCTATCAGATTTAGACATGCATCTTTAAGCTCGTCTTCCTTTCAACGGTCCAAGGACACTAAGCACCTTTACCTGCCCACTGTGACGTACATATTTCAGTAGTGTATAGCGGAATACAGCTATAGTAGATACAGATTTAATGTTTAAGTCCAGGTTAGGAAAACTCTCGGTAATGAACTCAGGTCAGTGTAATGTCCCCAAGAAGGTGAATGGGTGAGTGTGTGGATTGGACGCAAAAGCCATTAATGTAGAGGCTAATCTTGAAGCAGCTGTCTCCTCAGGCAGAGTGTGACCTCCATGGAGCAGGTTCAGTGCAGGTCTTTGTCCTACCATCCACTTCCAGCTACAGAGACCAAGTATAAACCCAATCACAGAGTCGTTTGTCTTCTCCGGACTCGACCTCTTTAAACATTCAAAATAACCGTCTCTACTGTGCAGATTGGAGAGATGTGTTCACAGGGCGACGACTGAAAACGCAATGGTATTAAGAAGTCACTCTGTATATAACGTATAATTTCTTATCTGAAGTGAATGTAAACAGGAGAAATCTTATGTAATGCATTTTGAGAGGATTGGAGGAAACTGAAAAAAACTGAAAAGTTCTGCGTTCGAATCCTGGTTTTTAGTTTTCGTGTGTATGTTCTCTCCGTATTGGTGTAGGTTTCCTCTGGGTGCTCCGGTTTCCCATATCACTGAAAACATGTACAATAGGCCTGGCGTGCACCTCTTATAAAGTATGGCGACCTCGCTCCCATCTCTGAGTGGAGTGAGAGACAAAAAATGGCCACAATTGTAAAGCGCTTTGTAACTCTTGTAACTCTTATATAAAAAAAATGAATTACTTACTTAAAGAGCCCTGGTTGAAAACATTCTAAAAGGTTAAATCGGTCTGACTTCCTTTACCATCTTTTAAAGTCCTAAAATCTGACTATGCATAAAATGTCCTCTGTAATGAAACTATATGAGACGTGAGATTTCTTATTCTTGTGGCACTGAATTTTTTCTTTCTCCTTTAATGTTGGGTTCGTATTGTACAGTCAGGGTGATGTCAACATACTCTTTGAATGCTTTACGACAGCTCAAGCTCCTAATTTAAACACATACATTGTTTTGAATGTCTCTCGGTTGTCCAGCATGTCCATCCTCCCTCTTGCTCACTTTTTGCCCTCCTGTCTGCTCCTCTCTCTTTTCCAACCCGGCCCTGGGCTCTTGGAACAGGTAAGCTGCCACTCGTGCTGGGCAAACACGGGTTCCCCTCTGAGGGAAGGTCGCGGCTCCGTCTCTGCCGCTCTTTGGCTCTTTGGCTGCTTGGACTGTGGGGTCAGCGAGCTTAGGGAGCTGTCAAAGCGCTGGAGGTGTCGGCCGAATGACGGACCCGGGTCGGAGGTCCAGGGTCTGGGAGTTAAAGGGCGGGACGTGACCCCACAGACAAAGAGCGGGAGTGGGGAGAGTCTGTCATTCTCCACACAGGGGGTAATGTAATGTTGGCACATATTTGGAGCAGGGCGTTCATGCTTTGAACTGCTCTGCATGTAAATAGGACGTCATGATACATCTTCATTAGAGGGAATTGTGTTTATTTGGCTTCAGTCACTCAGGGAATTCTAGTGGATTATGTCATGTGGAATTGGTAGTGGCTCAGTGGTTAGTGCTTACCAACCAATGCTAACAATTGGCTCCAAGCTTGATACTGGCTGCCACTATGTCCTTGAGGTTAACACTAGAGCTCTACAACTCTAAACTCGATATTAATAACTCTTATCTGAAATTATTTCTGATTACATCTATATGCATTTGTTGACAGTAGTAGTAGTAGTAGTAGTGTGCCTCCACCTGCAGATGGGACCTTTCAGTGAGGAGTTTGCATGTTCTCCCTGTTTCCCCGACCACAAAAAACATTTACAATATTTCGGGGTGAATGAGTGTGTGTTTGTGAGCGCAACTGTGGGTCAAAGTGACGCACATCAGCCCAAGGCAACAATCTGGAGAGGGGTGTTCACTAAAAGGAAATGTCCCAATCAATAAAACAAGTATAACAAGTAAAATAAGTATGGGGCTAGACTCCTAGGGCCCAATGATAGACTATAGGCCAGGACTAGGGGTAACACTTTCTCCTAAAAATCCACAGCTCTGAATAGGTCTATACAGTGGAAGAATGTTTAGCACTCACAAAAAACTTTCCAAAGTGTTGATACGATTCATTTCACGATACAGAATGGACCAATTTGCCTTTATCCTGTGAGCATTAGTTATTTTACATGTCTTTGTTTCTATTGGCATTATAGACTCACTTTTGAGGTGACTTTAGTTGCGACTGTAGGCAGTGAACTTCCAATCGCCACTCTCTAAATAAAACATGACATTACATTATTTGACTGCTCATCGTTCCTTGTCACGGCGATCTTTGCCGGCGCGCGCAGAGCCAAGGTAACTCCGTGCAAACATCTCCATCACTGGCGGCACTTCGTCACACGCTGTAAACAACACATCCGTATCATCGCCTTCTCGCCAAGGTAAACGCGTGTTCTTATTACAGGCTCCCCCGACATCCGCCAACACGCAACGGGTGACAGCGCGGGAACAGACCGAGGAGGAATTAAGATGGAGATGAAATCCAAGTCGCCCGCTTGTTCAAACCGTATCATATCAGCGCCGGTCGTGATGGATTTATGTACAAAGACGCACTCCAACCGCGGAATAAATGTTTGGACAATAGCAGCTCTTTAAATAATTGATCTATGAATCACACACAAGAGATCCACTAAAGTATGGAGACAAATAAACTGGTCATATATCAGAGTCCCATTTAAGAATATTTAAGCAGATAGGACGGTAACTATGCAACCAGGACATTCATATTTTGCTCAAAGCTGTTCTGCATACCGATGGGGCACAGAGTGAGCCACAATTAAGAGTATTTCCAGAGTCAGAGGAGGTAATAAAATGTCTCCCGAATTATTCAGAAGTAATTGCAGGTGAAAGAGGTGTCGTGGAAATGTGAGGAGTGTGGTAAGTTATGGCCCGGACTGTTGTAGTAAGGCAGTCGACAGAGGTGACAAGTAATTAGATACTTGTACAAATGTGCGATGGTTTTAAAGTGTGTGTGACAGACCAGACTACGAATGGCACAAAACGGAGTTAGCATAATCATGTTATAAATGTTGCTTCAAATCTTTCCTGGTTTTCTCTTGCTCAACCAATTTGGTGAAGTTGTATATTGTATATTCAGCTTGGTGTTAGATTGCAGCCATACTATAAGCAGTAGTCAATTTCACACAAATATAATTTTACAACATTTTTTTTATCTGGAGCTAGGTGGTCTTCAACCAGTCCCCTAGGCAATAGATAGGAGCCTAGAGAATACGGACCCTCTGCAGGTGGTGCGGCGAGAGGAGGTTAGGTCCATATCTTCCCTTTGGGCTGAGCCAGTTTGGGCTCCAGAGTGGGTTGCGCCATACTGGAAAGATTACCACCCTCAATGATTCACTATCCATGGGAATACTCCGACTGGGTTCTTTCTGGGTCATAGACCTGTTGGCCACGCGAGACCCAAGAGAGGCTGAAGTCCCAGGCAACACAGCTCCACCACCAATGTAACATGGCAGTCCTCAGGGGAAGATATTTTACCAAACTTTTCATGACATGCAATCTGTTGTATAACTATCATGAAAAATATATATTGAATATTGAAGGTGTTCCCTGTACTTTGATAGACCTGCACAATTATCACCTGGAAGATACAAGGACTGTTAGGATCAGAACCTTTCAGTTGAAAACTTCAATAAACAACTAATACGAGCATTCATTTTTGACAGTGCATGAAAAACTAATTTTGCACACAAACAATTCCCGATTTGAAACATTACTTTAAATCACTTTTAAAAAGGTGAAAGAAAGAATCCTCCAATCCCCAAACTTTGCTCTGCCTGGCAGGACAAACGTACGTCACACGCACACGCTCTCCTGAAAGTGTACAGTACGCTCTGCTGAATAAGCACATAACCCAGTGTGACACATCAAACCCAGGCGCTAATGGGCTGTGAAGTCATTAGCCAACAGTGTCTGACGCCCACCAGCCCTCAGACTGGAGAGCACAGAGAGTTTAGACCAGACAAGTCCTCCACCGACTGGCCTCCTGCAGCTATTAGAGATATTACTTACATGTACTTATGTACGGGGACTTTTTACATGCCACGTGTCCCTCCAACAGTAAACTGCTATTTTACATGCAGCAAAGTAACAGGCTACTGTTCTGATAATTCACTCGTCACTTTACCTGCTGATATTAGTACTTTGGTTTATTCTGGTCATATTCTCTGCTGCTAAAGTACAACATTAACTACAGGCCACTAGAGTACTATCGTCGAACCATGTGCAAATATACAGTAGCTCCAGAGTTTCATTTTATCTTATTCTAGTGTCTAATCAATAATCATTTAATTATATTATCTATTATCTTAAATAATAGATCTTGTCTGATGTGTGCAATCTGAGTGCTCTTATTTCCTCATTTTATTCTGCTGTAATGTGGGCAACGATGACATTGAAATTTCCCCACTGTGGGAGGAATAAAGGAATATCTTATCTTAAAACACATGTTATACATATTTAGTTACCTTTCTCCTTCTAAACCAACATACCATGCAAATTAGTGTTCTTAACTTTTAATCAAGACTCACAAAGATTCATGTAATTCTCTTACAAGCAAGACACCATTGATTGACCACTGCTACACACCCACTACTGCTTTTACTTTTGTACTGAATCTGATGACCATGATCAGCTTTAACAAACAAAAAAACAATCCACCCATTGCTAACTTCATCTGTGGTTTAATCAGAGAAAAAAAAGATCACACAAAAAATAAACCCATGCACCACAACTTTAAAGGGCCCATATCACGGTTTTTGACTTTTCTCTGCTTTAAACATGATTACAGTGCTATTTGGCCTTCATACACATGCCCAGAGTAGTTTATTCATTGATTCTGTCAATCTTTAGTAAGAGAGAAATCTGTCTCCTTCCCCAGCGTGAGGCACAGAAACGCTCGGGTCCACTTCAGTGACGAAAACCACACTGATGACGCGCATGACGCGCATAAGCTCGGTTGCTTTGTATTTAAAATAGTTTTTAAATACTTTCGTCAAAACGGGGTAAACAATACACAATTAGTATGCTGTTTGTTTTCAAAAATAATAAAAAAATAAATAAATTAAAAGTTGGCGGGAGGTGATTGACGGATCAAAACAGCGAATCAGAGCGCACAGGCTCCGGCTCCCGAGTCCAGCGTCTGTGGTCTGGTCTCCGGACACCACATAGAGCTGCTGTTTTTATGCTTTTGTCAGCAACTAAAAGTGTTAGGATCACGTCAACTTGAATGAAATGTGTTTTGGGTGTAAATATGTGACGCACTATTTGGCCCTAAGAGGAAGAAAGCGGCTCAACTTTTTTCATCTGTTCATCTCATGGATCTATTATAATACCGGTTCATCTGCGACACTTCACTGAGACTGTTCCAGAACTACAGGGACAATGGAACTGGACTTACTCAAAAGCTGATCTGGAAACACGTTATTCCCACGGTAAAAGACGTAACTCGGACCCCCTCGATCTGTAAGTAGTGACGCTAACTCGCTGTATACTTCTGTAAACTAAATAACTATGGTCTGATTGTGCATTGAGGACATAGGGCTCGATGTGACGGATTGTCATTGGAAAAAGTTTATTCTTATGTATGAAATGACTATGTACCAGTGATAAACGACAAGAGCGTGATGCTACGTCACCGTGCGGGCGGGGGGAGGCGGGCTCACAGGCAGAGGAGCAGACTCTCTTCTGGATCAGCTCGTTTGAGTTGTGGTGACGTCACCTCTATACAAGAGATGGCTCTAATCTCACAAGCTTTGATTGTTGTGTGGTGTATCATACACATTATTATAACACATGTGCATAGGTTTGAATGTGAAACATGAAGAAAAACGTGATATAGGACCTTTAACTATATTTCCTTCTCGTCAGCGCACCAATCCTTTACCCTCCGTCCATATTTCTCCACGGTACATGTTCAGCCTCTCTCACATCCCCTCACTTCCTACAGCATGTAACCTCTTCTCCTATCTCCAAACACAAGTCTCCTCTCTCGTAGCTCCCCCCTTCTTTTTTTTCCTCAGCCACTCCTCTTCCTCCTCCCCTCTGGATTAAAAGTACTTTTCATTACGCCAGAGCGCAGATATGGCACTTAAAAATCCCCCCATTATCATTTTTCACCCTGCAAACAGCCACCCCACATCCGCGTAATTACCAAACCCTGTCACAGGCGCTAGATGGAGCCGCCAGATTCTTCCAGGCCAAAACTGTTGCCTGCTTCTCTTATTGATATTAAAAGTGTTGCATAAAATGGCATTTAAAAGGACTGTCAGGGGGCGGGGAGGGTGGAGGGTGGAGAGAGGGGTCTAGTTCATTGGATCCGGTCTTGGCACTTGGTAATAGCGTGGAAAAACAGAATAGATCCGGATGATTCGCCCAGGAGTTCAGTGCAGGGAGGGATGGAGCGAGATTTAACCAGTCGAGTTTAAAGTGAACAAATGAGAGGGAGATGGGTGTACTCAATCAGTGCAATGTTCCTTTAGGGAAAGCAATGTAAAAACTGACACATTCACAAAACAGAAGTCAATCATATGGTTAAGGCTGTTGAAAGCAGAAGAAACAATTCAGGTGTTTGCAATATTAAAATAAAACAAAATGAGTCAATTTTGACAAGGAAATAGCAATCATTTATCTAATTTTTCAGTGAGGCAAGGAAAGGTAAGTTTATTGGAATAGCACAGTTCATACACAGGGCTCAAAGTGCTTAACAAAATACTTAAATAATCACGTTAAAAAGAGTAAAGATAAAAACACTCAGTTGAATGCACAGCTAAAAAGAACTGTTATAAACGGGGATTTGAACATTGTCAGAGAAAAATGTAAACATTTTAGGAAGCCTGCCCCTAAAATCTGAAATGCTGTTCCCCATGTTTAAGAATAAGAAGAAGGTTCTTTATTCGTCCCCCAGTGGGGAACTTTCAAATTGATGAATACACATACACATATACTTTCTTAAAGAATGCTCACAGCACTTTAAATTGCTCTACCAACTGAGCTACTGTCCTGGGTCCAGGGTTGGAATCCCGGTCAGAGCAGAGCCTTTCTGAGTGGAGTTTGCATGTTCTCCCAGTGCCTGCGTAGGTTTCCTCCGGGTACTCCAGTTTCCCCTACCACTAAAAACATGCACAATAGGTCTGGCATACGCCTCCTGCACTGGCGACCCCACTCCCATTAGAGTTTCGCTTTTCAGCCCGAGCCCGAGCAGGCCCGGGCTCCTTTTTTATTTTTTTTATGATTTTCATACATAATTATATGCATATATATATATTTACTAATAATAATGTCAGTTGATTGACAACAAGTTATTAAAAAAGTACAAATATTAATAACACCGTAACTGGCGTGTCCTACAGCAGTAGCAAGCTGTGAACGCAACATCCCTGTTTTTCCTTTTGAATGCTACGGTCAACAGCGAACACACGGAACATTAACAGAAACGGATAGAGTGGAGGTACAAAACAAATTCAAAAGTGGAGAGCTAAACTTGCAATTGGAAGGTGAGTGCGCACAACAAGGGGAATCAAATGTGTCGGGTTCTGTCGGGCTCGGGCCTATTACACAGTAGGGGTGTACTTTCTCCCGCGATTCGATTATCGATATGCATTTGCCAAGTATCGATATCGATTTTGAAAAACATTTTTTTTTTAAATTGGTATCAATACTTAATATATGAGTACATTACGCATCTCCATTCTATTTATCATGAAATAAAGAGTTTTTTTTCTTTTATTTATGCCATAAATTGGCATATTGTATATTTCTGACCAATATATCAATAATCGTCATATCGTGATAAAATCGTTATCGTAATATCGTTATCGTGATATTATTGTTATCGTGATATTATCGTTATTGTGAGCTTTGTATCGTGTATCGTATCGTATTGTGAGGTACCCTTAGGTTCCCACCCCTATTACACAGCCTTAATTGGCCGGGCTTATCCGGGCTCGGGCTTAGTATTAGCGGGCTCGGGCCGGGTCGGGCTTGATTTTTCAGGCCCGAACGAAACTCTAACTTCCATCTCAGTGTGGAGTGAGAGACAAATGCCCAAAAATAACAATTGTAAACCGCTTTGTGACTCTGGTCTGTGAAAGGCGGTATATAAATAAAGATTACTTACTTACTTACTTACTTACTGTCGCCCACTTTAGTCCTTACTCTGGGCACCAGCAGGAGGCCAGTCCCTGTGCTCCTTAGAGTTATTTACTTTTCAAACCTTTAAACGATTGTTTAACAACTTTCAGAGCCCAGAGTAAGTTTAGCCATCATGAAAATAGAGAAAAAATATGGGTACAGACTTTCTATTTGGAAAAAAAAAACACTTTCCTTTTTCAGCTTTACACCAACGTATATTTCTGATCACTACTTCCCTCATTCATTCATAATAGTCACATGGGAGTGCTAAGTATATACATGTTTAAAAGACTCCTTAAATCATCCATCACCATGCCAACACGCAGTGGCCCCCCCCCCCACACACCCATATGACTCCGCGGGGGCCTGCAGTTGGCCTGTCACACAAATGGCTGTCCATAATTATGCCTGCAGATAAAGCCGGGTCCTGCATGATTAACTGTGTGACTGTTTGATCACATTTGACTAATTTGTGGCATAAATCTTGAGGCAGACGCCCTGCTCGAGACCATTAGCCCCGCCGCTGACACCCGGGTGCTCGCGGGGCTCTTAGCAGCTCCACCGGGTGGCCTTTGAGTGCTGCAGCTGTGGAGAGCAGGCGGCACAAGTGGACGTGAATACAAAACATGCTGAGTGCGGGAGTAAAATACCAGTCAGATCTCACAGGAGAAGGTTTGGGAGAGTTTTTTGCCACCTCATATTTACTTGCCCATAGTAGTACAGGTGCACCGTGGAGCTTTGCTGATGGCTGTCCACAAGCTGCTGGTTTATACTGGAATATGTTACTGACCGGCTGGAGACGTTTGAATTAGTAAATGGTTAACTTATGAAATGTTCCGTCAGCCAGTTTTAATCAATCAGAAAGTCCAACATGATGATGAAGCGTTGCATGCAAACTTGTTTCAACATGCAGGACAATTTGAGAAAATAGCATGGCACTGAAAAAAGTTGTTACTGTGAGTGAGCTTGTGACTCCACAAACCTAAATCTCCTTCAGTGTGTTTCAACAGAAATGTTGTTCCTATGGGTGTGTGCTACTATATAATGAAAGAAATCATATCAATGTCAAAGGAGAATGTTCCCATGTCTGGTTTTAATGCTCTATGTACGTCTGTTGTATATGGAAGTATGTGGATCAGTGGTCCCAAACACAATGAAGGACTGGACCTAAGCAGGACACTTGGACTGGCATGCTCTAGCAGTTATACGGACTAGCTAGTCTCTCCCAAGGCATTATCGTTTTTACACTTTTCATATTGTTTTTTGTTACTGCAATGTGACGAGAACTCTACATGTAAAGTTTCCTCAGAGACCTCAGAAGTTTTCCAGCAGAAATCTACTTAGTGGCAATTTTATTTAATTTTGTATAATATTTCTTTTGAAGTAAGCTTTAATGAAAGGATATACATTTGTACTCTATAGAGCAGTGTTTTTCTAGTTTTTCTGCTCATAGCAGATGAATTTCAGAAGTATTTGATTGGATAAACCACTGGTCTGTTATCTTGAATGACGTATTCCTTCAACCACTCACATCGAAGCACACAATTCAGCACACTGTGTTGCGGGGTCGCCAAATGCCGGCCCAAAAAAAACACCTAGAATCATTTTTTTGGCAAAAAACATAATGTAATTAACTTGGACAATCCTGATTCTGTTTTTGTCTTTCTGTCTATTTATTACCTTAGAGTACTTAAACCAAACGAACATTTGACTCTTAAAACACACATATAACAACATGGAACCATCAACATCTAGCCTCATATTGCATCAAAAGTGACATCCGTGTCTTAATTCGTTCGTATTTAAACTTTTTTTTTTATTCATGGACTTTATGTCCGCCATCTTGGTTTGATTTGGCTGAGACGCACAAGAAGGCGGTGCAAACCCGACGTAACACCGGCGATCCTGATTGCTGATTTTATTTTGATCTCCTGAAGGAGTTTGGTATGCGCTCAATCTCAAACCCTTGTGTTCAGCGAAACGCCTCTGGTGGAGCATGGCGGAATAACAGTTGGGGCGACAGTAGCTCAGTTGGTAGAGCATTGGCCTTTGAGCCAGAGGGATGTGGGTTCGAGCCCGACTCTCACAATCGACTCCCACCGTCTGTTGTCGCTGTGTCCTTGGCAAGACACTTAACCTCTGGGAACACCAGCCACAGTGGGGCGGCTGTAAAGTGCCAAACTGCCGTTGTGTCCTTAAGCAAGACACTTTACCCCCATTGCCTAGAATGAGTCTGGTGTGTGTGTGAATGGTTGGTGGTGGTCAGAGGGGCCGATGGTACAGACTGGTTGCCTTGATTCTGTCAGTGTGCCCCAGGGCAGCTGTGGCTACAGTAGTAGTTTATCACCACCGTGTATGGAGTTAATGAATAATGACATGTAAAGCGTCTTTGAGTGTCCAAAAAGAGCACAATATAAAACCAATGCATTATTATTAACTACAAGGGTCTGGCAAGAGTCAGGCTAGTGTTTTTCAACCACACTCGTACAGTAGGTGTGCCTTGAGATGCTGTTTGGTGCGCCTTTGGAAATCATAAGATACCACCTAATTGGTAAAAAAAAAAAAAATGAATGAAAATAAAACAATGTGAGGATATTATAAATATTTTGGCATGCTTGTTTGTTTTTCCATATAATACAGTTTGATGAGAATTACTTTCTTTGTTAATAAAGGCTGCAGAGTTTCAAGTGTGCTTCAGTTTCAGCTGGTGGTGTGACATATGATTGTTTTCAATGAAAAAGGTGTGCCGTGGCACAAAAAGGTTGAGGAACCCTGCTCTAGAGGGAATATCTATACCACACTAATATTACATTATTTAAAACATAAAAAAGGCAATATGTTGACTGATAGAAAGTGGAAACACACATCTGACCTGTGCTGCATTTGGTCACGGTACCAATGCTCTGAACTGTAGGGGTGGGACCAGATCGAACCCTGATGAGTATTGAAGGTTATAACACTGCAGAATTGGGTATAAAGTTCAAAAGCTATTATTAAATATATTCTTCAACAAAAACCATCCAAAATGCAGAAATCTAGAGGCCATGCATTTTTTTCAATATTGTCAATGTCTTGATCCTGTGAACCAAATCTGTTCTTTATTTTTTTGGGTCTCGATCGTGTCCCAAGAGAGTAACCATAACTCTTACATTTAACACAATGACACATCTACTTTACACATTTACTCCCATTCCCAGACTGCGTGAGCTCTCCCGATAAACACTACATATTTGGCAATGCAGGAGTGGCATATTATAATATCATGAGCAAACATGAGCTCACAGGTCTAATTATGACACGGGGGAGAGCGAGCGTCTCCAAGAGAGGACTGCTTACGTGTGCACAAGCGCCCGGTCATTTGTAAACAGGTAACGATGCGGGCCAGGTGTACCGGCATATGCACCGCGGAGGAGCCAGGGTTGGGGCTGTGAGTCCAGAGGAGGCGCAAGACGGTGGAAAGAGGGAGCTGGGAGGAGGAGGAGGTAATTAGGGTGAATTTACAGTGCCCTGTGCCAAACAGCTAAAATGGCCAACTGGGCATGGAGATTTATTAGCGGGTTAAATTAGGCTGCGTGTTGGGGGTGGGAGGGAGGACCGCCTGCAGATGGTGATTGTCACAATGATTATTACAGCTGTAGAAGAAGACAACACTGATGAAACATATGCTGCACAAACTCGCCGCTTCTGTCGGGAAGTGGCGAGAACGAGGCAATGCGGCTGGGAAAGTCTATGTCAATGTCAGTCTGAGTTTAAGGGAGAAATATGAATGGACAGCTGGTAGCAATACGGTAGAATTGCTTTCGAAATAGACATTGAGCAGTTGTTTGCTGTGGTTAAAGAAGACATGTTTCTGCCTGCTTATATTGTGGATCTACTGTACGACACCCATGGATCATTTAGTATGTTTACTATCTCAATTTTGATTCATTTTATGAATATGTCAAACCAGTTATCGCACTGCTGCTTTGAGTCTGGCCCTGCTCATCTTTGCCCCAACTTAGCCATCTGTGATTTTATTTTTCTTTGAGCAAAAAAGTATGTGCAAAGCTGCCTAATCCTCCTTTCATCCCAGGCACAGAAAAGTAAGCAAATAATAAGCAATGTTCAGAGATGCCTTGAGAGCTTCCACATGACTTGGACATGCATGAATGTCTCTTAAAAACAACTTTGAGTGTAAAAAAAACAAAACACAAGGGAATAAAACTATATCATTGTCAAAAAGCTGTGAACAGAAAGAGGAAAAAGTCAGCTGCCACCAGTACTAAAAGCTGCTGTATTGCTGCGGTATTGTTACTATGTGCCCTGCCTTTTTACAGTCATCCTAAATATCACTACAAAGTTGCCAAAAAACGTTTTAAAGAAGTGTTTAACCCTTTCTCTGTGGTACCAGTGCTTAGTAAAGTATCCCAGAGGTCACTGTCCATATGTCTTGGCATCTACCAGTGTCTCCATCTCCTCCACCATTCATACAAAGATCCACTGATTGATCTACATGAATAATAATAATAATAAAAGTGGAAATAGTAAACATTGGCTCATGGCCTTGGAAACAATAGGTCTGCAAATGACACACATTTTGGCACAAACCAACGCCGCAAAAAAACCCAGTCCTTTAAGAATTCCGTGCAGTTTAAACGTCACAGCCCGTCTTTACATTCCTTTCAGTTCGGGACAATATCAATTTAGTCAAGTGCGTGATTAAGGGCGCTGCTCGGGCCCATTTAGCATGAATCAATGGACCTCCAGACGGAAGGTTCCCGAGTCTTTGCCTCCATTTGCATCCTTGAGTATCCTTGATCAAATCTGCAAGGCAAACAGCTTTAAAACCTGATGGGGGATATTAAACTTGCAGATTGAGGCGGACTCACAGCTCCTCGCCTGGGCAGGACCGGCCGGAGCGCAGGGGTGAGCCGCCGTGCTGCTGCTGCTGGTGCTGCTGTGAACAAGGACACTCTGCGCGCTCGTACCTTCATGGTCGGTTTACATTTGAATGTCTGACTGACGGGGAACACGGCACAGTTATGGTTTCCCCAGGGCCCGGCGCAGGAGGAAGGAGGGAATGGGCAGATAAAGTCGTCCCCGGAGAAGGGGAGAGAGGGAAGGAGAGGGGTGAGAGCAGGGCCACGCTGGGTACAAACGAGTCGTGTCACAACGCTGGAGTTTAATGCCACATTTTGACACTGATACGAAGACATAGATGATTCAATATGATGAGTATATTGATAGGTTTGTTTATATCATAACTTTATTTGGATCATTAACTAACTCCTTTCTACGATGTAGGGCACATTTGATATGTAATACTTACATTGGGGTTTTATCTTAGTATTTATCTGAGTATTTGGACTGAATCCAACACGACACCAGAACGTCCACACTGAAGTTTTGATGTGGAAAAATCATTCTAAAAATGCCTTTTGCCCAAGATTGACCTCTAGATTTGTCCTGGCTCTGATCACACCCAAAACAACCTTGTCTGGGTGCAACAAAAGCAGGATTTATCTAGCATGACTTACAGCCCCTGCCTGAGTCTCTGATGGCAGCGCGGGGTCATACAGCGCGTGTGAGTGCGCACAACCGCGTGGATGAGAGCGCATAAAACAGGGGCCGCTGCTTCAAGCTGTTCTGTATCAGTCAAACGGCTGCGATGTGACGGGCCCTTACACAATGTGCCAATGAGACCTCTGAGGGCAGTCAGAGCAGTGGCTTTGCTCAAGTTCAACCACACTTGTGCTTGGATCTGAATATACTACTATTCTGACCAGGGTCAGATCATAACTATACATGTTTACATTTTAATCTAAAAGACATTTAAAAACTAAACTGGTCCATGGACTTCCATACAGAAAATTCCAGTATTCATTTGGCTGCTGACATAACAGCTGGATTAGCTTCAATCCTTGCCAGCTAATTGTGTGAGCGATGGCGGTGATCTGCAGCTTGCTATAAATGCATGGACGCAAAGATCTTTCAAAAAAACAAGTGGGTGTGTAAATGAGAAAGGACAATAACATTGTTCACGTGTACATAATTGACATTACACATTTATTATAATAATCTATTCTACTTAAAATAACAATTAAGGATCTATGTCTCTCCATCTCCCACAAGCTACTGACTCACGCCATTCATATCATGTTGTATGATCTCAGAAGCTAAGTAGCACAGGGTCTGTTCAGTAAAGTGATGGGAGACCGCAGGGAACACCAGGTACCCAAGAGACTTATAATAATTATTATTAGTGTAATCTCAATCTGTGACAATGGAAATAGAAAAATATAACTTACCCCACAAATGCAAGATTGAATAGTAATGAAATGTCTGTATTTGATCATTTCAAGGCGAAGGCCAAGTTTGATGCCAGGCTGTGACGATCCAGGTAAAGCAAAACCAAGTTATTCAGTACACCTTTAACATACAAATAGGAAAAAGTGGGGGAAGAGCTGTACCCAATTAATATGGCTTAACCCCAAACTGGCAACATGAGCAGTCATGGGTCCAGTAGGTGGAACAACCAAATATGGATATACAATTCATCACTTCCTCCTGTATACACATATACTGTATCTGTGCAGAGCCTTCCCTGTACACTGCAAACTGAGACATTTTGGAGATAATTGGATTGGATTCATTGTCGCAGTGAAATAAGCAGCAGCAGTCCTCAGTACATACAGTAATAGGAGCCCACTGACCTGTGATGTAATGAGCACAATCATAAACATAGCCGTTAGCTGATTGGCTGCCACTGTCGGTCTGGACCCAGTCATCGCACACTTTACTGGACTGGCACTGGACTCTGCTGATTCAGTTATCCCATAGAAGCAAATGGGCAGCTTGGTTCATCACCGCTCCAACTGTACTGGCAGCCTCGTCTGCCAAGATGCAGCCTGTTGAATGGAGCAATTAATATGGCTTTTTAAGAGATTTTACATCTTATTAAAACAAACGCGGATGGACTTCAATTCTTGTATGAAGTAATATTATTGAAATAGTTTGATTTACCCCAAAGTGACATTAAAGTTAAAGATTTAAAGGGGACATGCACTTTAAAGAGCTTTTCAAATTTGTATGTGTGACTCGTTCAGGTTTGAAAGGTTTTTTCATATAATTCATAATTCATATTTTAGTGACAATCCCCGTTCCAGTGATACAATTCACATCCACAATTTTCAGCAAGGAAGCAAATAGATTGATTCCTATATTCAGATTTAAAAAGTTAACAATATACAATCACAGGGACAGGGAAAGGCATAAATCACGTAACATCCATTTAGCTGCAGCTAAAATGGCTGCCATTGTGGAGCAAACACTGCAGCCAACATCTTTGAAACATTGGTACAAATTATGTCTAAACCTACAGGACATGTGGCTGCTTGTCTGGACACTGGCACCGCACTCCGAGACACGAGACGTACTTTTACCTCTCCATTTCCCACAATTCAGCGCTTTCCTCCCCCCTCCCGGCTGCCCGCGTGCCACTGTCCGCTCTGTCAGGACTGATGAGGGTCAAGACGGCTGCGTTTCTCTTAAGGAGCTCGTTTGCATCCCTCCGGCAAACGGCCAGTCAGTCGCTTGTTCAAAGGACCGGCTAATCCAATCAGATTGCGGGATCGGCGGGGCCTTATCGCCGCGGACACGGGCATCTGCGGGGAGCACATCACAGGGCATCAGAAGGAGCCGGCTGCTGATTGGTGGAGACAGAGAGTCGGAGGGAGAGGAGCTGGGAGTTAGGGGAAGTGACAGGTGCGTAGAGGGGAAGGTTGGAAACTGCTCTGGCCGTGTTGTGACGCGCGCCGCTGGAAAGGCATGGATACATATTGGGCGTGAAATACGGATTAGAACGCTTGGATGTCAGCTCTATTGACTCATCTCTGTCTGTTGGTGACACTATGAGGGAAGTGGCATGAGTTGGATTGAATGTGCGCAGTGGGGGGAACAGGAGCAAATGTAAAGTGACTGACGCAAAAGGAAGCGGGTGCGCTGGGTTATGACTGAAGCAGTGCACAAGGCTTTGTGGCACCAGATAAGTGAGAGACGGACAGCTAGTCAACTAGATTTCAGTTGTTTTATTAGGCTGTTTAATGGGCTGTAGCAAACAATAATATACTGTGTGAGATTAATAAAGTATATCTTATCTTATCTTACTGTACCTGTGTCTCAGGTACAGCGTTGATATTTAGTGTAACAGACAAACTGCCAACTGCACATTCATTCTTGGAATTCTTGGAATGTCCAGCTATAGTGGCATTTAGCTTCTCAAATTGCATTCAAAAAATGCAGTTGAAAAATATAAACTAGTTCATGAACTACCACCCATTTCTAATATTGCATGTGATGTTTTATATTTTTGGACACCCAAAGATACTTCACATTCTTTTGTCATTCACTCCATACACAGTGGTGGTGAACTTCTACAGTAGCCACAGGTTACCTGGGGCAGACTGACAGAGGCGAGGCTGTGCCATCAGCTCCTCCTCCCACCACCAATCACTCACTCACACATCAGACTCATGTGGTAATGTGGCTTGCCTAAGTGTCTTGCCTAAAGGACACAACAGTAGTTTGGCACTTTACAGCCACAGCACTGTAGTAACTGGTGTTCCCAGAGGTTTCTACTAAGCTGGCCCTGCTGTGAGGTCTAGGGCAGGGGTGTCCAAACTTTTTAGGAAGAGGGCCACTTTAGTTCACCAGAATAGTCCCGGGGCCGATATCACAAACTGAAAAACTGTCTTGACTGGCATCGGGCTTTATGGCATCGGGCTTTATGATGATCTATAACAGAGCTGAAGTTGGCTGAAGGACAAATGTTTACCATCTCACCAGCTACCTTAGCACTATAAAAGGGAAGTGACACAATCAAAAACCATGTTAGTAGAGTAGGTGCAAATTTAAGTCAACAATGTACTGGGCTTTAGAACAAGGTCAATGCTGGTTGAGCTGAAGTTGGATGGATGACAAAGTGAACTTGTGTTTATGATCTCAAAGACTATTTTGGAGTAGCACATAAGGGAGTAGCAGAGAGGGCCACATAAAATGACACTGAGGGCCGCATTTGGCCCCCGGGCCTGAGTTTGGACATGCCTGGTCTGGGGGATCAGGCTATGGTGCTAGACTTTTCTGTCTGAAAAAGAATTTACAAACCTGTACTAATATAAATTCAACACTTGCCTTTCAGTTTGAAAATCAGGAACCTTACTTTGATTTGGTTTATCACAAGCTTCTGAAGAGGAATCAATTATGGAATTTACAGCAATTATATATAATACATGTTAGAAATATAAATGTTTATACTTTTTTTTTTCATTCCTGTCAACTTTAAAGTGAATCTTAGTTATTTTCTACATTGTGGAGATTCAAAACCGAGCACTGTGTAGAACATCCCAGACTTTACTTTTAGAGCTATTCTGAAAAGATAAAAACAAAACAAAACCAAGCACATGTCTACTCAACAGAAATGTCCAGTTAGATCAGTCTATAAGCACTAGTGCACTAGTGCACGTCCCCTCCGGCCCATGGGGAGGCAGACAAACCTTGTGTAGGTTAAACTCTAACATTGAGCATATGGCCTATACAGCATCACCTGCACATCTCACAAACTCTGCCACGGTTCCAGAGGTGAGCCGGCTGGGCGAGTCTCCGTGTCCCGGGATGTGGCTGGACACGGTGGGACAGCAGGGACTAGGGCAGGAGCAGACTTGGCCGTCCTTGTACCGTGCTCTGACTGCGTCCCCTCCGAGACTGGCGATCCCATCCGTCTCCCCCTCTCCCTCCCACGCGCTGTCGACCCAGGTGCCACCATCAGCCGTGGTGCGTTGGGTTCTACGCCGGCCGCCCGGTGGAGGCAATGGAGCGCGGCACAGACATCCATATAGGAGCACTGTCAGCCGCCTCCCACGCGCATGTCCCCCTTGATCATTAGCTTGGAGTGGAGCCAGGTTGGAATTAACTAGCCGGACTAAGTGTGCTTTTAGACATTACAGAGTTCAACACGGATGCATCAATTATATTACATGTAGTTGGTCAATACCTATAATTTCAACAAGATGATAATGAACTCGTCCATTTCCATCTCTGAATAGTTTGGGAACTGATGAGGTTGTATATTGTCTCTGATTTTGGTGGGTAATGCTCTATCTCCAGAAAGTCAGGTTTTAGTCAACAGGAGACATGTTGGGTGCTGTCTGTATTAAATTATAGAGCCTTTTTATTTTTCAAAATCAGGCAAAGTGCTATTAGCGTGGCAGTTCTTTTAATCATAATTGTGGTAGGGTTTTAAAGTTGTGAAACTCATTATTATTTGTATGTGACACAATACTATCCCTTGAACCAGTAGTGTGTGTCACCAACAACATTTCATACACTTCCACGAGTAAGGAAGGGTTAGATGTGGTATAATAAGTTAAATAAAAACAATATATTAATTGTCATCAAATTGCCAATTGCCTGCCTCTTTGTTAATGAAGAGGTTTACACACCATCCTCAGCCAAGTATTATTTTGTATTAAATTAAGTAAGTAATCTTTATTTACTATATATTGCGCCTTTCACAGACTAGAGTAAAAAAACGCTTTACAATTGTGGTCATTTGTCTCCACACACAAACGGGAGTGGGGTACAGAAAGTGCATGCCATACATATTGCACATGTTTTTAGTGGTAGAAAAAAACGGAGCACCCGGAGGAAACCGGAGCAGACATGGGAAGAATAATGCAAACACCACTCTGAAAGGCCTTGTTCCGACCGGGATTCAAACCCACCGTGCTGCACAAGGTAATAAGGATGTTGATTCAACAACAAAATTGAAAAGGGCACGAGAGGGAAAAAAGCATGCGTCCAATAACTGTTTTGTGTTCTTTTCCATAGACAAACTTTGACATAAGTAAAAGAAGCTCTCACGATTCCTGCCCACAAGTCGTGAAATCGTCTCTCGCACTGACAGAAGATCCTCTTTGTGTCCGAGTGCCTCTACCTGCTTCTGCAGCCGTGTCTGGACAGAGCCGTGCGGAGCTCCTGTGAGGCACCCCAGGCTCCGCTGTCCTGATTAGTCATTTATCAGAGCTGGCAGCACAGACCCACCATAATCACTCTTCTCCTGGTGCTGGTCCGTGTGCAGCCGCTGATCCCACCTCTATCCCACCTCTATCCCCCCAGATCTCCCCCGGATCCACAACAATGCTCTCCAAACCCCCAACACGAGCTCTGCGAGGACGTGAAGAAAGCCATGTCTCAAACCCCACCTGGATACGGTTACACAAGCAAGAGTAGGGGTACTTTTAAACATCACTAACCAATACAATTCAATGTATTCTTGTAGAGCCATAAATCACGACAGTAGTTATCTCACAGGACTTAACAAAACAGTTGAAATCGCCACCACAGATTAGAGAATCAAACAGTTCAAACTAAAAAAACAGAGAACACAGGTATTGGTCCATAGAGGGAGTTGACCAATGTGCACATGAGAAATGTGAAAACTGTATAGAATTTTTGATACAGTTGAGATCATAACAGATATCAGTCGGGCCCATCTTGCCTTTGTCACCTAAAAAATAAGGGCTACCTCTTTTTGAATTCACGAAGGAGCAGGATTTGAGGGATTGCAGTAATTTGACATCCTTTTGTACCTCAACAAAGGATATTAGTGTACTTTTAGAAGACTGAAGATACTATACCCTCAAAAAGGTCCAAGTCCAGGTCTCCTTATATAAAATAGTTCAGTCATGACCACCAAATTTACCACAAATATCCGCTCTTCTACTATACATATCGACTGACAAATTCGATCCAAAAAAACAAATAGTTGTGAAAACATTGACGATAGAACATATTTCATCTGAACATGTGGCAACAAATTGGACTCGAGATGGAAACGTCAATCGCATATGGGAAACCAAGTGTCCGGGGAGGAGTACAAAAGCTTGCGAAAAGGGGGACAAGAAGTGGGGGAGTAAATGAAACTTGAACGAACACTATAGAGATGGTTAGGGTCAAATGAATTGAGATACATGTGGGTTTATATGGATTCTACGCTGCCATCTTTAGGGGATCAAAGCGCTGTCATACCACGTAATTGAACAAATACATGCAGCCAATATTTCCCTTATGTGTAGTCCCGGTCGTTCCCTTGTGTTATAAATGTACATGAACTGATAGACACTCTTATATTAGCTGGGAACTGCGTTTTTTCTAACCTTTTGATTCATACATGGGGAAAAGGGTTGTCCTACGATTTATAAAAAGGTTGTGAAGGAATTTTAAACGAGATAAGATAGAACCACTCAGATTGTGCAAAAGACAGAGGTGTGCAAACATGTAGAAAAGCAAAAACAATTCAAGCCTCTTCAGAATATCCCAATGAATATCGAAGGAGCGCATTTACACGTTTTTTGATGATAGCCGATCTTTGTACGTATGAAAAATGTAGGCTACACCAGCTTCGCTAACCCCCCATGATCAGAATCAGAATCAGAATCAGAATCATTTTTATTGCCAACGTAAGTAACAGGAGGTCACAGACTTGGAAATTGCTTTGGCTCAGTGCAACAGTCAAAAAGAGATAATAAAAATAAGAATAAAAAACACTTCTAAAGAATAAATTTAAATTTAAAATAGAGTTACAGTTACTATTTACAATATACAAGTGCACATGGTGCACACAATGTAAGGTGAAAGTGACGTATGATGGGCAGTAAAGTGACTTTATAAAGGGCGGGGGGACAGGTTAAGAAGTGTTCAAGAGTCCAACAGCAGAGGGGAAGAAACTGTTCTTGTGGCGGGAGGTTTTAGTCCTGATGGACCGCAGCCTCCTGCCTGAGGGGAGTGGTTGGAATAGTCCATGTGCAGGGTGAGAGGGGTCGGCTGTGATACGACCAGCCCGGCCTCGAGCTCGGGCGACGTACAGGTCCTGCAGCGATGGAAGGCTGCGGCCGATCACTTCCTCTGCAGAGCGCACAATGCGCTGTAGTCTCTGTTTGTCCCTGACTGTGGCTCCAGCGAACCACACGGTGACGGAGGAGGTGAGGATGGACTCGATGATGGCCGTGTAGAACTGCACCAACATCTGTGCAGGCAGCTTGGCTTTCCTGAGCTGCCGCAGGAAGTACATCCTCTGCTGGGCCTTCTTGATGAGGGAGCTGATGGTCGGCTCCCACTTGAGGTCCTGGGTGATGGTGGTGCCCAGGAAACGGATGGATCCAACTCAATCTCTTTTCATTTTTTTTTTACATTTCCTCCCATATCCCTCTGTTTTCTTGCTCTTCTTGGAGATATGGAAAGCGGAAACGATAGCAAGCGAGGCTATAGGCAAAAGAAAAGCGGCATATATATACAGATGCGCGCTCTTTCAAGTGTCCGCGGTCTGTACACTGCCGATTACATTGCGTGCGGCGGCGAGACAGCTTTTCCAATCTGGTTCCCGAGTGGGAGAAGACAGGTTGAGAATAAGCGGGTTGCTGGTTAGCTGCATTAACTGACTTGGGCCTGCGTGGCTGTGTCTGCTGCCTAATCCCCCTCTGTTAACATGGCAGGATGGCGGAGTGTGGCGCTTGTTGATAGGGAAGTGCTCCTGCCGCTCGCAAAGACACTTGCCCTCCCATATGCAGCGACAGTCACGCACTGCACTTCGCTTCGAGTAAAACTGAAACGGACAAACGGGAATGTGTCTTTACAGGGAGACTTAGTTTGTGATGTGTGGGATGGCCAGATGATGGAAGGGACTAGAGTGGATTTTGTGGATTATGAAGCACAATTTTGGTTTGGAAAAGCCATTGCTAGGAAGCGCGATGTTTGATTCTGGGGGCGTTTTGAATATAACAACAAAATAATAGCATTCATTTTGAACCCAATTCATTGTGTAGTGAGATTTTACAAACAGCTGCCCTCTGATAAACACAATTTCTAATCTCCAACCACCACCACTCGGTTGGTGGTGGAACGTCTCTTTTAGGGCAACAATATTGGTGATATTCTGTGGGGAAGCAGAGTGTCAAAATTAGAGGCAGACTCGAAATATTAAAAGATGTAACCCATTGGTTTATTCCATAAAATATACAAAGGAAATACTGTGCACAGAGCTTTGTTTGTCTTCGGGGTGTCTCCCCCTTGACGAGGTTCACATTTGAGATTAAAACATAGTGGCTCTGCCCACAGGATACAAATGGCTGACTAAGACACACCCTCTTTTACTGGTAAGGATTACATTGATGACAAAGTAGCATTAAAAGGGACATAGTAATCCACTTTGTCACAGATGCATTTACAGTATCTACGAACCGAGAGCCATTCTCTGAAAAATGTCATCATTCAAAACCAACTAATATTCAAAGCCTAAACCATTATTGTACCTAGTCTAAAAGAGGTGAAAAGCTAAAACAAAGTCCACAACACAGTTTTAAAACAAGTCTACTAACTTCCCATTTAAACCTTGTGCTACCCTCGGGTCAAAATTAATGACAACAGTGATTAAAAGTAGAAGGGTCTAAAAGGGCCTAAATGACCCAGGGCTGGTCAAGTAAAAAAAACTATTATTTAGGGTACTGTATATTTGAATCACTGTGGTGGCAATTAGCAAAAGCAGATTTGTCTGATACAGTGAAACATCATGACAAAGTGCTGACATAGAAGCATCACCTTAGCAAGAAGTGCATTATTTGATTTCATTTCGGCCCAATTCATTGACGTCTATTATACAAATTGACACTGGTGTGTACTTGAAACAAGTAAAAGACGAAAATGTGTCTTGAATCGAAGACATAATTCCAAATGATTGTAAAAAGTGGCTTGTACTTGATAAATCCTCTTCAATGGTTCACGTGTTTGCACTTTGACAGATCTTTCTTGTTGCGTTCTAACCTTTTTGCCAGTGCTTTACCAGACAGCGTGTTTTAAGCCATCATATCATCCCCAACCTCGCCCCTCAGTCAAAGCCCTCTCCACCCCAGCATCCAGCCGCTGAACTATTCACCTGCTCTTCAACACATCAAGAGCTTATTAAGAGTCTTTGCCAACCATAGAAAGGCCAAGGATGTAATTTGCCAGTCACACTATGCTCTCACAATCCTTCTCTTTAACACATCCAGCACCCATCTAGCATCCTTAAGTCCCCTGAATGAGACAATTAGTGTTTCGGAGACAAGGCCGGCCCGCTCAATGCACTGGGAAAGGCGAACCAGCGCAGAGACAATTTAGCCCACGAATACATTGTGAAAGAGCGAATGAATAAGAGACTGACAGATTGTCGGAAATGGACTCTTAAGATCCGGGGGAGGAGCGGATGGGGGGGCACAAGAAGAGCGGCCGGGGAGAGTTTTACGAGCGCTACTGTGAGAGGCAATCAGACCCAAGTGATATCAAATAAGAGCGCGTGGCGTTGGACGGCGGCTGCGTTTCATTGAGCACTTTTACTGATTGTCAGCGAAGGGGTCACGAGAGAATAAGTGATTTGAAGAGTCGAGACGTGATCCGCGCTCCCGCCTTTTTATGGGAATGTTTGAACATGCGTGTCTCGAATGGGAACGCCGTAATCCAATTTGTTATATAATGTATGCGTCTTGTCAAGTACATTGGAAAGCCTAAAAGCTAATTAATTGAATAAGCCTGTCCCACTTTGTCTGCTAATAGAAGTTTATCTTTTGTCTTTAGAAGGGCCCTGGATTATTGCAGTTGAATATCTGCGTTTCATGCTATGGGATTCCTCTGGCTGCCTTCGACTGTTCCAGAAGGCTTTGGGCAGAGGGTGCTAATGTAGCATGCAGCTGAATTAAAGGGGTGGGTATTTAATTGTGGCCCACAGATGGCCTCATACATCTTAGGATCATTTAAAGGGGCGGTGGGCTGAATAATGCGAGTGACACGGCGCTGTGTTTTATAAGAGGGCTTCTATTACACAGACGGCTCTATAAACTCAGCAGGGACAGGCACACAGAGGAGAGGCGTTAATTGTTCACACTGTTTTAAGACTCGCACGGAAATCCCACAGAGGATTTTTAGTAGGAAAATATGTATTCAATAATTTAGAACATAATTAGTTCAGTTGCTGATGGCTTGAGACTGGTTACAACACTGCACATTGCCATCCAAGTTTACTTTGTACATCATTTTAAGGTGTATTTGATAAGAATGTAGAGGAGGCCAAGATTTATCCATGTCAGTAGAAGTATTGAAGAGCCGGATTTCATGTTGACTGGTGGTTCTAACTGAACCGGCATTGTAGATAGAGCACTCTCACTTCTCAGCAAGAAAGTCCTTGGTTCGAATCCCGGTCGGAACAGGGCCTCTCTAAGTGGAGCTTTTATGTTCTCCCCGTGTTTGCGTAGGCTTCCTCCGAGTGCTCCGGTTTTTCCTACCACTAAAAACATGTATAATAGGTCTGGCATGTGCCTCCTGTATGGAGTGATGGTGCCATGGCAAGAGCTCTAGTGTATGCTATCCTTGGTCCATACTGGGGCAGTTATTCCAATGTGGTTTTACTGCAAATGGCAAATAAATTCTCGTGACTCTGGTCTGTGAAAGGCGCCATACAAATAAAACTAAAGATGACAGATAAATAATTGGCTGTCGGCAGGAATGCTCTGAACTCTGGAGAATCTGTGCATTTATTTTACTAATACAACATTATGTGCTGTGTTCTCTCATGGTTTTTTCCCCCACTTTCCCAGAAGACGTCTGATTTCTGGTGTGATTGCTGGTGTGATCAGAGCAGCCGTTGATGCAAATTGAGGGGATAAAACAGTTTGCCACCACCAAGCGAGGAGTGATGTATTATTGCAAGAAATTTGGATTTTGGAAAGCAGTCGTAAGTCTACTCTTTTTATATATTTTTTTAAGTGTCAGGCTGCTGCTAGTCAGAGGGAAATAAATCATTAATTCACTCTGTGTTGAAATGGTGCTCTGCAAATGCACTGCCAAAGCAATATCAGAGTTTTGTTTTTTTTTCAATTCCATTTATACTTGTAGCCCTAAATAAAACACAGGAGTTAACTCAGGACTTTACACAACCGTTGAATTCTCCGAAACAGATCATACAAAAGAAACAAAACAGAAAACACGTGTGTATTGGTCCGTAAGGGTTAGATGACCAATGTCCATAAGTGTTGATGAATGTCCATATAATTGTTATAAAATACAATGCAGAACACAAACCTCCCAGTCAAAAGCAACCACGCACATGTGTAGGTGAACGCACACACACCAGCAGAGAGCACAGAGGGGTTTTTGACGTGTCTGTGTAGAAACATAACTATATTGTATGAGACTTACAGTAGTTTTAGGGAGTGTTTGCGGCGTGTGCCCTGTAATACGTCTGACTGTGGCGTCCCATATCTGGTGGAACAGCACATGTGTACGGGCATGTCCTGCTGCAGTGTTGTTTTTAGATACTGCCCTCCCACAGGGTATCTTTACAGCGTGTGCGTATAAAAAGAGACAGATGGGCGAGCGGAGGGAAAAAGTGGAGAAGGAGAGGGGCAGAGGAGCGCGGGTGTACGGTAGCTCACGGGGATGTGTGTCTGGGTCAGAGACAAGAGACAAGAGGCACCAGGAGGAGGAGAGGGGAGAGTTTTTCCTCAGGTGAGCTCCAGTGAGAGTCGTACGGCCCCTATGCTGTCACCGCGAAGATACACAAACAAACAGATACCCCGCACCCACTCTGCAGCGTGCAACTGCAAATCTCACCTGTTTTAGACAGGGTAAACAGCGCTCTTTGTGAACTCCAACTGCACATGTCACTTTTTACACATTTTAACCCCAGAATGCCTAGGGAACACATGTGGATGCTGGTGCCAGTGCAAAAAAAAAAATAACTACTAAAATGAAAAGCTCTGCTTATCCTGTCAGGGGGTAAATAATCATTGCCGGATGTAAAGGGTACAAAATGTGCAAGACAGACTTTTCACCCGGCTTCTCGAATTAGAAAATCCAGATGGAAGTGTGTCTGCATTAAGTGTGTAATTGAGTGATCATTCTAATACTTTGCATTATTCTGTAAAACACAGGTGTCAAAGTCAAGGCCCGGGGGCCAGGTCCGGCCCGCGAGACCATTTACAGTGGCCCCTGGGAACAAATTTAAATTATTATAATAAATAGCAGCCTTGATGGTATTAGGCGACAATGGCATGTTATCCATTACTCATTTTCTCAAGAAAACAACCATAACATTTAATTCCATGAAATGTTAAGCCAACATGTAATGAGAAGTTAGTATTGTTATGTTTTTTTTTACAAGTCTTCAATTACATTTCTTCTCAAAGGTATGAAGGAGGATTTCCCCGATTTTCTTAGGAAAGAACCGCCCTCTCCACCTTTTGAACAAATCTCTCTGGTCTTATTTGACGAGCACAAATCACCAGAATGATTGACAGTTGGGAGGACCAATAGTCTTGATGATCCATATACCTTCAATATTCAGTCCACAGTAACTGAACTAAGTCGATCAGAAAAGAATATCCAATTTAACTAATGTGAAACAAGTCATTTATATAGATACCTTCATATTATAAAAAAGTATAATTAATGAAGCCCACTTCTTCTTTCAGCCCCTGATCAGCCCATTAATTTTTTTTCGGCCCTCAACCAAAATTAGTTTGACACCCCTGCTGTAAAACAACTTGAACTTTTGCAATTTTTTTGACAAAACAAACTGTTTCTTGGATTTTTTTCCCTCGAAATACCACAACCCTTTCGCCATCCACCCTGACACTCATCCCTGTCACTTTTGAAGAAAAAGGCTGATAACATGATACTGCTACCCCCATATCTGACACATTTGAGCAGAGTTAGTTTAGAGTCTTCCATAATATAATGCTATATTTTGAATTTAGGCCAAAAGTGCTGGTCTCAAAAAACCACAGCTCATTCTTCCACATGTTGAATGTGAGCTCTGTCATTATCAGAAAAAGTCCAAATTTTAGTTAGAGTAAAAGATTGTAAACAGAAAATGCAAAAAGAAAATGAATCTTTTAGTCATGCACAGCTCTTAGTCTCCTACAGAAACTATATGACAATGAAAATGTTGCAGTGGTTTTCCTGTTGTGAAAGCATACATTTTTATGCCTGTATCTGTGTTCCTCCCACATCCCCAAACACAAACAGTCAGTGTGCAGCGTCAAGAGCGCGACCAAATGCTCTATTTTCCACACAGTGATTTATAAAGGTGTTTCTCGCAGCGGGCGGATAGAGCGCAGTGGAACGCTTCATTTCATAAATCTATTCTCCTCCGTTTTCCCATATTCTGCTGCTGTGTTTGTGCACCTCTCCCCGGACCCTGGCGCAGGACTCCCTCACACAACAATCTGCCGGGGTGTGAAAGCTGAGGGGCTAGGAGGGGGCACATAAGTAGGCTTTGTCTGCACTCTAGGTAATGATGCGGGAACAAGCAGAACCCCTGTAAAGAGCGCATCCTCCAGGGGCACGAGACAGGCGCTCCCCTCTCCCCTCTCTACTTCACATCCCAGTGTACAGGGCAGGGGAGTGCGGCGTCAGGCAGGGCTAAGCTGTGTAAACAAAAAGTGATATTGGAGATCCAAGTCCCAGATGAAGGTGCTATTAAACATACACATTAATAATGCGGTATCCAAGAGGGTCTTTGTCAACAAGAGGGAGAGAGCTGCACAAGGGTTCTGTTATATAAACACAGCCGAGCAATGGAACAGAACAGATACACTTAAGACTACAATATTTGTTCACACGCAGAGACTCTTTTACAAGTACGTAATCGATCTCCCAGTTTTGTGTAAAGAACAAGGAGACTTCCCCCGTAAAGACCCCAGTCTCCAGAGGGACTAGGCAGGTATGTCACCTTCAAACTGCACTGAGGGACAGTCTCATGGGGAGAAGTTGTGTAAACATGAACACACAGACATTTCTTTTCACAGAAGGTCAAAAAAGGGCTGCTTTAAGGTACAAAACAAACTATTCTAAATTATTCACTGGCTCAAGCAGCAATATTCTTTCTAGAAATCCTAAGAACAGCAAGGCGGCAAACATCAAGTTCATTACAAGTTCATAGAACAGAGCATTGATAATAAACTTTCTTGCAATAATTTGAGCAATTCCTATAGGTGTACTCTCTCAACCTTCTCTTGAGCCAATTCACCAACGTCCAACAATGAGGCATCTTCCCACCTCAGCCTCTCCATCTCCTTCAGCAACAGCCCTGGAATCTATGCCCCGCGGGAAACATATCCATCATCATCTGCCTTCATTACATAACAAACTGCTGGGGTCTCTCCGTTCAGTAAACAGCCAGTGCACCTCCCTCATCGCTGTGTAAGCCTCTCTTAGCGGGTTCGACCAAATCTACACAAGCTCAGCGCCCATTTGCACATCTGATGGTCTTGGGTCATCAGATAGAGCGCCGGAGAACAGGCGGGAAACAAAACACTTAAAACAGTCTCCATCTGCGGTAGAGAGGAGAGAGAGGGAGCTGGGAGAGGGGCCTCGGTGAAGATAAGCCACTCTTGTTCCTTATTTATGTCTTATTATAGCTACAGCCGGGCCAGGCCACAGACACAGTCACCGGGGACACAATGATGAACTGCTCGACACGACTCGGCTGCCTACTCCCGGGGAAGGCACACTCAACTACAGCACTGCCTCAACTCCCTTTCTCTTGTTTTGAACCCTCTCCGGTCCACTCCCCCCTCCCTCCCTGTACTAATTATCCATTCTGTCTTCGCTGTGTAAACGGTGAGTAACCCAAAGGTGCAGCAGTCAGCCAGGCAGGCAGGAAGGCAGGAGTGGCAGCGGGGGTGACATAATTAAGACGTCCCCATCTCGGAGTGCGCTCGGCGGGTCGGTGTCGGCGAGCTGTGGGGGGTGGTTGGTAGTAGTGGTGGTGGGGGTTTCTCTGGTGGGTTGACCCGCAAAGGTGCAAGTGACTGAGCTCAATTACCTGGCTTAATGAGAAGACAGGGCCGAGGGGACGACAGCTGCGGGTTTACCTGGACGAGAGGAGCGAGACGAGGCATGTAAATACAGCCGCTGAAGTACTGACACAAGCAGGATTGGTTTAACAGCTCCACAGAGAGATAGCGACATCAAGCCCGGAGGAAAGTGATGGTGCTGCTAATGCAACTGTGAATATACAGTCGCAAGGTACATAATAGATAATCTGTGTCACTTCACTAACATGATGATGAAAATACTTTTATTCAATAAATGATGATTGGGGTCTCACAGCAAGAAGGTCTGAGGTTCAACACACAGGATTCTCTGTATTATATTTGCAAGTTTACCATGGGTCCAATCCTGCAGTTATGGTGTCCTGACCAGTGAGAGCGGTTTGTCTGTCCAATCACGGCTCAGGCAGTCTTGCTCCATGCCTGAAGCTCTGGCTCCGGAAACGGAAATACACTTTAAAGCTGTTCCAGCTACAACCATCTCCCATTTTCTTTTCTTTTGTATAATTATTTTTTTATAGATACCCAAAAACAACTTCAATCTAATTGAATTTAACCTGATGGATAATTTCCATGACAGTCTTAGAGCCCGTTTCAAAACGTTACATATTACAGATTTATTTGGTCACTTGTGTTTTTTTCTTTGTTTTTTTTTAAGTTTGAGGAATCTGCCGCCATTTTGCGCCAGTGCAGATCCGGCATGGTCACATGACACTCACCACAACAACAGGTTTCTTCATTCAGTTTAGCAAACTAGCGACAGAACCAAACGGTTTTGTTGCCAGGAACTGGTGACATGAATTTTATTACAAAACTACCTTTTTTAGTAGTAGTTGAGTAGAGTAGTTTACCCTAAGTTTAACCGGAATCAGCAATAACTACCATTAACTATAGGCTATGATCGATACATGTCTGGGATTTTGCAGTTTTCTTCCTCTGTACTAATTAACAGTATTGCAGGACCTCTGATGTCTTGCAGTACACAACAGTTTTGATTGGACCAGAGCCAGAAAAGAACATAAAAAAGGCCATTTAACTTTTAAATCAGAAATTGTGTTGCAGTGGTTACAGTTTTGTTCGTAAATATCAGGATCCATTATGATGTTGTAATTAAAACCCTAACCCTGCAAATGTGGCATACAAAACAGTAATATATTTATGTCATATGATGCAACCCTAGTCCCAAGACACCCCAGACAGTGGCATGTATCTTGGATGTTGTTCTACAGAATTACCCTTGTACCAACACGGGCTCTTCCGGTGAGTAACGCTTTTTTGCCTGGTTCAGGAAAATTAATGTCTATGAGTACAACACAATCCATCATAGGCTGAAAGCAGAGGTCATTGAGCAAATGATGGAGGTAAGATAGGGCCCTGGTCGGCACACACACAGGTGGGAGAGGACTCTATGGAACACAGGATCACCAAAACCCTTGTACATTTACTTTGTGACTTTGCTAAGTTTAGGTTTAAGAAGATGGTTAATGGAGGGACATTAGTAGATGGTGATGACATTAGGTGTAGTCCTACTTACCTAGTATAGAGAGGTCAACAGACACCAATGTTTCTTCCAGGGAATTTCACTGTTGTTGATTTATTATGTAATGTATATGTAGCTCCTTTACCTCCATAATAACACAAAATTGTGAATATAAGAATTACAAATGCCATTAGTTCATGTGTTTCTTTGACTGTGTTAGATGGGATACGTCAATGCACAGCCAAACCAAGGAGCTTTGCCGACATTTCTTTGTGGACTGTTAAACCATTAATACACCATGTATGAAAATAAAGTCAGGTTTGAACAGCTCAGACAGGAAAGGTTGCAGTCCAGGAAGTTACACGGACAATGTCTTTAGAATAAATTGGATAAAACTGAGTACAATTGCCACATGATGGATTTACAGTTGGAGTCAATACTTCTTTGTCTTAATTTGGTTGAAAATAACTGTAAAACATCTTGATTTCAAAGTGCTCAGATAACTCCTTTTGAACGACATACTGCAGACATCTAAGTCCTTATCTAAAATAAATGGGTAAAAAGTCGGGAAAACTCTCTGGCATTGGCACATCATTGAGAACTCAGAATTTGACCCATCTGTTGAAAATGGACAGATGGGTCAAATTGAGACTTGTATAATTAGCATGGAGTGGCGTCAAGGAATTTCGTCAAGACTGAAAAGATAAAACAGCTGGATATTCTCGCACTGATTTGTTTAACTACGATTTATCAAGAAGTTCAATCCAAGTTTTACATTTGCTCATGTTGAATACTCATGCAAAACAATCATGTAAGTACAAACTTCAGACAATTAGATGTTGGGGCATAATCATGTCAATTCTTAAAAAGCACGATTTGAGGAGCCAAGTGTGATTGAGTAGAGGAGGTTGACAGATGGCAGACAGATGGCAGGTTAGAGTATTTGAAATGTGAAGGCATTAATAATAAGTACTGGTTGAGTTCACAATCCCAAATGCAACTACAGTCGTTATGACACCTCTCTTTTATCGACTCTAACGACACGCTTTTCCTCTCCATTATCGACGTACGACTTAAACGTGAAATCATCTCGCTCTTCAAATGTGACTTCCGTGGCGCCCTCCTGAGATATGCTCTGTTTTGAAGCTTTGTTCGCGCCCCCTTCTCCCCCGGTTTCGTCGTCCCGTCCGCACACTGGGACATGTTGACGGATTAATCACATGCATTAATTATTGACAGTAACTTCAATGCGCAAAGCAAACATCCGTCACCCTTGGGTTCCCTGTTTTAAATCATTTATACCTCTCCTACATGGATAATCATATGGCTATCGATTCAGATACTTACAGGCACAAGGGCGTATTGATAAAAACATACTCTCTTTACATTCCAGATGAGCTCAGGAGGAGTGAATTCCGATGGAGATGGACTTTGGTGTGTGCGGAAAGCTAAAGTGTGAGTTAAGAATGGAGCCATGTGAGAATTGTGTGGAGTCTTTTTTTTTTTCTCCTTTCTGTCCTGACAAGATGAGGTATGAGTGGTTCGGTTGTGCTCTGATGCTCTTGTCCTTTTAGTAAATCAGCCTTCAGAGGTGTCACCTAGGCGACCCACAACCACACATCACCCTGACACCCTACAGCATGTCAAAGCGCCGGGCCAACACACACGGAGGCATTACATTTACTTAAGAGGGTATAAAAACATAACAGGCATAGTGTGGACGGCCAGAGGCTTTTTACCAGAGAGACACGCAAGTTTTTGTGCATGAATTATAATAATGCATTACTACATACAGGCTGTTTGAACACAAAGTGGATTTAATAGTAAAGGTGAATTTCACTTTTGTCCTAAACACATACTGTATAAATAAAACTATGTAGCCCACCCAAAGCGTATATTTTCTCTTGTGAAGTTAGTCTGACAGATGAAAACATGAGTTATTTTTGACGGCCGACAATCACAAAGTTATACATATATTCACATGGGCACAGAGGGTGAATACTGAAGAGTAGGACTGGCTATCTTTCAGAGCAATACGATACGCATCTCGATCCACTTGACACGATATGATACGTAGACACAGGTGATGTTCAATTGGATAGGATATGCAAGTAAGTAATGTTTACTTGTATAGGTCATTTTACAGACTAAGGTTACCCAAAGAGTTTAGAGTGCAGATATTTTTCCTTTCTCTCCACACAGTCATGACGGAAGCAAGACGCCAAACACACTCGCACATCAAGCCTTCAATCAACAGGGAAAACCTACGCACAAACAAACTACACACAGAAAGGCCTGGTGGTGGAATCGAACCCAGGACCTTCATGCTGTGAAACACAAGCTCAAACCACTGCGCCGCCCGGTATGGTCCTATACAACTCTATTCAGTTCAATTTTTTGCCCCAGCTGTTTTAATATTAAATGATTGTATATCTCAATGCCTTTTTTTTGCATTGTCATCTATGTTTTTATATTGCTCTAAATTGCCCTTTGAATTGCCTTGTACGTGAATTGCGTTATACAAATAAATGGTTGAATGATTGATTGATTGTAGTTGCATGTTTTTAATGGTATAGGGAGAACCAGAGAAAATCAGAGCACACAAGAGGACATGCAAACTCCACTACGAAAGCCCCTATGGCACCTTCTTGTTGAGACGCGACAGCTCAAGGATTCTAAAGTATTCTGTGATTTCTTAAACAGATTCAGATTCAGATTCAGATTCATTTATTTGCCATTTGCAGTAAAACCACATTGGAAAAACTGTGCAAGACTACCCCGGTGTGCACCAGACGACACACACCAGAGCTCTTGCCACGGCGCCATCTTTACGGCGCCATGCGAACAGCAAGAGATAGTTACTCGTATTATCAACATGTGTGACAAAGTGATTGGAGAATACTTCCTTGTATCTTTATGCAATCTAAATAAAGACTTCCACACATGACTTGTTAAACTGGACTGAATGACACCACTTGGAGGGCATACACAGTATCTCTTGGGTTTGAATGCAGAGAAGTTGGTGTAGGTTCTCCATCATCAGTAATCTATGCGTGTGTGCGGATGATCACAATGATGGGAGAAGGAGAGGGGTCGATACGCAGCTCACACAAGATCTATGAGCTCCTGATCGACTTTTCCCACTGATCAGCCCTGCGCCAGACACTTCCTCCGCCATAGAGCCTGTGCATGTGTAGATACAAAAGAACTTTGTCAGCACAATCCCTGCAGGCAGCCATCTTGAAGGAGTTTCATATACTTTGGAACACATTATCCAGGAATATCATAAGGAAGGGTGCGTTCATTTAACAGAAAGGCATATGAATTATTGTAAAATGACTTCTTCTAACAAATACATGAAGGGGTTGCATCCATTCTCAGGGACACTTGCTTTCTGGAACAATGCAATTTCATTTTTTCAAGTTTACATTTCTGTATGTTTAAATGCTCGCCATGATATTCAAGTAAATGGAATAGCGCACATGCAATCAAGTGTACTAAATATTTGTGAACCCAGGTCAGTTGAGATCCATATTTCAAAAAGAAGGAATAACTGATTAAGACCAACCTTAGTCCAATGCCCACTGCATGTGAGTGTAGTCCGATCGTCCAGTCTGTTTAACCGAAGATTTAACAATAACACATAACTATGTATTGTACACCGTTTAGATCAGTCCAAATTCTTAAATCAACATATATCGTAATGTACATTGGGTCATGGGAGGGTTGAATGTCCAATACAGTTCAATATTATTAATAATAACACAAATACATTCATTTCTTAAGCTTCCTTTTGCTGTGTAGATAAATATGCCACAAATGCAACACAGAGTTGGTCCCCATGGTCAATGAGAAAATCTTTTTTGGTGACGAAGAGCTGAAGAGACTATAGAATTATTGCATTTAATAGTAGACTAGGCAAGTTTATTCGTATGGCACAATACAAACACAAAGAATGAGTGTCAATTAACTAGACATGTTTAATAAAAATAATTTTAACGCTGTAATCTAGGATATAAAGGCTGATGCATCGTTTACCTATCTAAATCTTGAATTGTGAAATGTGAAATTTGAACCAAACTAATAAAAATTTGACTGCGATCCTCTGCTAACCTCTCCCTCCCCGAGAACAATGGCGTACGGCCCGTCATTGCCGCCCGCTATCTTAAGTGCATCTTATTGCAATTAATAGGCGGGCACATGGGGGCTAATTCGCGGCACACGCTTTCTTCCACCACACAGACATTAAAATCCTTCACCATTCATTGTAAACATTTAGGCCATTTAAAAGCTATTGCCTGCTAAATGGTAACAAATAAAGGATCGCGCATTACGTCCCAATAATGTGGCTATAAAAACGCTCTTACACGTACACTGCCCACTACATCACGGCCGGTGTTCTGGTAGCGTGCCCCCTCCCATCAGTGGTATCATATGCATCCCACATAGGCCAGCCCCGGTAGAGCAGTGGCCCCTCCCCTCTTTGCTCCCCTGGGCTCTCCTCCTGTGATTGGAATGAAAGGTAATGGTCCTGAAAAGGGAAGAAAGGCGACTTTGCTACGCCTTATGTCTTAACACCACGCACACACCAACGGGGGTCCTATGTATAGACGAGACATTTGGTGCAAACTGCATATATAGCTGCCGGATGATTGCCGAAACAACATTGGTTTAATTGTGGCGTAGTTCAAAGAGCCAGGCATCTCGCGAAAGGGGAGGATGAAAGAACTCGGAAACAGTTTTGTCTCTGGCGCAGAAAGATGTAATGCTAAACAGATACAAAGTAATTTAATCGGAAGTTTAAAATATTCATAAATATTGGAGGAATCATTTATAATAGATCTTAAATTAAAAGTCCTTGAAGTATCGGGGACGTGCAGAGGAGCGCGATAGAGAGGGGAGAGCGGGCGATAAAGGATTAGCCCGCAGACATGATTCCAGCTGCTGCTAACGCGGACTCACTTTGATAAATGAATATTCATGTTTGATCCAGACAAAGCAGAGAGGGCAGAGACTGATATGGCTGCGAGCTTACAAGAGCGGTCGGGACGTTTCAAAAAGAGACTTTCAGAGAGTCTGTGTTCTGACGGTACAGGCAATGTGATTAGAGAAAGAAAAACATTTGCCATTTTCAATGTTTGGAGACGCTATAGGCATGTATACTTTTAAATTCATGTTCACTGCAGATGTTCTCTGTCGCATTTATAAACACTAACAGACACTGCTACTCAAATTCTTCAGTTCAAGTTTGTAAGTAAGTAAGTAAGCTTTTATTTATTTGGCGCTTTTTTACAGACCAAGGTCACCCAAAGCGCTTTACAATGTTCAATGTACAGATATTGTTCCATTCACTCCACAATGGCGCATCAAAGGCCCCAACCAACTCCATCCATTCACTCTCTCAATACATTCATACCAATTTTAGATGTTTTTAGTGGTAGGGGAAACCGGAGCACCAGGAGGAAAACGTGCGGAACATGCAAACTTCACTCAGAAAGGGCCTGTTCCGACTGGGATTCAAACCCAGGACCTTCTTGCTGAGAAGCGAGACTGCTATCCACTCAGCCACCGTGTCGCCCAATAACCCCACAGTTATCAATAATATCACATAGTCAAAGGAAATAAAAATAGATTTGGGTTTATTAGGGATTATTACAATGCTTTATAATGCAAATAAGATAAGACAGACTTTATTGATCTCACACTGGAGAAATGTACAGTACTTTAAATGTACTTTTGCTTAACTTAAAGAACATCAAGTAAACAAATATGAAAAGGAACACATTCGCATACACAGACACACAGAGGTTTCATGCTCACCAACCTAATCGTACGTAGCTTGAAGTTACGCAAAGGCCATGACGATCTCAAAACTATATATTGCTCAACCCTGCAGTTTGATGTCAAAGCAACTAAACCACAAAAGGAATACTTTTAATGACAGTGAGTGAGACAAAACTCAAAATGGACAGAAATGCAGTGTGCCAGGGTCATTTTTCAAACATTTCGAAATACAAATAAAGTGCATATCCTCTGTTCTAACTTGCATACAACTATAGAAATCTTCCTAATTGAAAGCCAATGATTAGCCTGGACATTAGCTGCATGAGCTGTTGAATGGTGACGGGGCTATCTCCACACGTGCCTATGTGTTTGTATTGAGTGGCCAGTGTGAATGGGACAGATGGATGGAGTTAAGGACACTAAAGCCTGCTCTGATAGTATCCTCTGTGCACTTCCTGCTGACTCTGCATCATGCCACTGGAAGCTGGCTACCGGTGACCTGAGCCTATTCCACGCCTTGGCCTCAAAATCCCCCAGCGTTACCGAGAGGGGTGTGTGTGCGCGTGGCCAGAACGGCTGAGTTGGCGTTTCAAACCCGCGGCGGAGATAGCGGTGTCTTACAGAAGATTACGGCGGATCCAATCGGCGCGGGCAGGACGGGCACAGTAATCATCCCAAATGGAGAGTACTAGTGTGGGAGAGGAGAGGAGAGAGGTGGGGGCAGGCAGGCAAACAAATGAGCAGTTTGTGCATGGTGTATATGTGAGAGCCGAGTGCTGTGGCTGTCAGAGTGTCAGGCCCAGTGTGCTCTGAATCCATCATGTGTTTGGGACATAGACAGAGGAGGAGTTTTCATATGAGCAAGACACACCCCCAACAGGCTCTAGTGCATTTTCATACAGCTCAACATAATCCATAAGAGTGACAATATGCTTCTGAGGAAAGCAATTTAAAATGTGACCTTAGCCTATATCAGGGATGTCCGAAATGGGATACATGGACCAATTGCGGCCCTGTGCAGCCAACCCTAAGTATTCAAGATCATCCATACTATGTGACCATACTTAGCCAGATCCCATCAGACCTCTGAAGCTGTGCAGGGCAGGGCCTGGTTAGTACTGTGATGGGAGACCTCCGGTAACATCAGGTGCCACAGTAGGGCGACTGTAACTGTAAAGTGCCAAACTGTGCTTAAGCTAGACACTTCACCTCCATTTCCTAGAATGAGTCTGGTGTGCGCAAATGGTTGGTGGTGGTCATAGCGGTCAATGGCACATACTAGTTGCCTAGCTTCTGTCAGTGTGCCCCAGGGCAGCAGTGGCTACAGTAGTAGTTTATCACCACTGTCTATAGAGTGAAACAATAATGACATATGAAGTGTCTTTGAGTGTCCTGAAAAGCGCTATATAAAACCAATGGATTATTTTTATTATAAACACAGTGTCATCCAGCCAATGTTACAGCCATACTGGGCCTCATTGTTAAGTTCAGAACCTCTAGAATTCATCCATTGACTTTGTATACAGACATTTGTTTTAAATTGTAGCTTGTCATTCAGCCAACATTATAATATATATATATATATATATATATATATATATATATATATATAAATAAATAACTATATAATAATAAAACCACTGATTGAGAAATAGACCAAAGACAAGTGACAGCCACTTAATTACTATCAAGCCTACAACAAGAGGGTTCTGCCATGCTTCATGTCTTAAAACATGGGTCTAGAAGAAGGTGGTCCTTTATTCGTCCCACAATGGGGAAATTTCAGTTTGATGCATACACATACACATGATATACACATACAGTACACATCAAGGCAAGCAGCAAACATCACTTCCGAGCTCCTTAAAGGCAAAGTGGGTTAAGTGACCTGCCCAAGGACACCACGACAGCAGACATCAGTGGAGTTGGTGGAGAAGGTCTCGAACCCATGACCTTCGGGCTCAAAGGTCAATGCTCTACCAACTGAGCCACTGTCTACAACTTGAACCTACCAGCTCTCAAGTGCGTTCAAATTGAAAGGGGAGACTTAGAAGTCATTTTTATAGAAGTTCTATTATGCTGAATTCCTACACAGTGCATCCGTTATAGGCCTGCTCCCTAATCAAAGCGATAAAGTGATGAAATACTGTATACTGTATGTGTAATAAGTCCTGAGTTTTGATAGTTGTCTATAATTTGAACACCTCTTTACACACGCGTACAGTACACGTGGCACTGGAGAGGGCAGCAGGCCGTGGGGTTATCCAGGCTCTCACAGTCAAAGCCGTGGCAGCTCTGAGAACACAGCGGGGTGGAAGGACACTCTCTGCTCAGTATGCAGCAGTGACATTGTCCACATCTGATATGGGACATTAGCCTCTAACTCCCGCACACGCCGCTGCCCTTCGCTTTATATTACTTTATGTTAATAGAGAAATATTACATACAACATCGTTTGTCTTGGTTAGCCAGGGCTGATTTAAATGCATGTGTTTACCTCGGCAGACAGGTGAAGACAGGGGGAAGGGTCGTGACGGTCTCTGCTGGTGTGTGCGGGGAGCCGGGTAAATAGGGACGCTCCTGATGCTGGCGTCTCATTCAGATTTATTGATCGGGCCCCTGTCCCCCCTCCCCACCTGACCCTCGGCTAACATGTATATAAAAGTAAAGGTAAGTGTGTGTCAGTGCAGCGGGGTCATGGGAGCGGAGTGTGACATGACACTGATATGACCGCCGCATCTGACTTCCGCTCGCACGCACCACTGTTTACAATCACCGGTGGGAGAAGTGGAGATTCTTTTAATTTTTTCACCAGTTTGATGGGCCTTTCAAAGCATTTATGATTGCAGTTTTACGGTCAAGGCGTTTGGGGACAGAAGGACCTACATTCAACAATCAGGCCAGAGAAACTCCCTGTCGATGGGAATTCATTGTTGAGCTGCTTTGTTTAGTATGAAATAAACTGTGTGTATTAGATTCTGATACAGACTACTTTATTGAGTTCACACACAGAGGCAATGGATTTGAGAAGCAGAGGGCATAAACATATTTTTTTCTAAAACAGGAAATGTATAACACAGGAAACAATTAGTTTCTACAATTCATGACCCCCACTGGATGGTTATCTAGTGTGAGATTAATACGTTTGAAATGTACTTACAGAAGACACTCAACAACATTTGTGGACATTTATGGACATTGGTCATCTTCTCCTCATGGACCAATACCAATGTGTTATAAATTGAATAGAATTATTGAATAAAAAAATTAAATGAATTAAAATCAACCTTTTTTACACACAAAAAAACCTCAAATATACAGTGATTTTAGGTCAAATAACACAATAAACATGAATGTAGCTGGTTATGACACTTTAAATGATTGCTGCCTCACATTTTATTCAGCACTGCAGGTGAATATCTTGCCTATTGGTTTAATTTCACTGCTGTAACTTTTATATTGCCTTGAAACTTTTCAATTGGCATGTTTCCCTCTTGAAATTCGTTGGCCATGATTGAAGTGTCTTGCTCAAAGACGCTGTTGAACCTGATACCCTCCCATTGATCAGCCAACACTTAGCCCACTATGCCACTGTCTGCCGCCCCATTGTTGTGCATAGATTCATTGGTTTCACTCATTTCACTTGTAAAAGAGGGCTGTGCTTAAGACCATCTAAATGTCCATTGAACTGATTGACTTGAGACTTGTGAGACACTGACAGACGGTTCGATCCAACTGTCCGGCTGTCTCCGTTCCGTCTCCGTCCTGGTCTCCTCACCTCCATCTAACGTAGAGGTCACCCAAACATGCCCCCCTTGGTCTCTGCCATTACCACCTGCTCTCGGGCCCATCATCAGTGCGCCCATTAATCCATAAGTCGATGGATCAATGCCTCTTCCCAAGCCTAGGGTCTGTGAAAGCTCTCAGCCGTATCGACCTGTCACTTAAAACCCGCCCCGATTGGAGGAATTTCATGTAAATGCAACATGGGCATCCATCAAAACATTTTACGATACTTTGAGAGCTTCTTAAATTCACCGTTGACCCGGGTGGATGTAAGGTTCAAAAGGTGGAAGTTGCCATTCACAGACGGGGAAGCTAAATGCATAGTACTCCACATAAGCATTGATCTTGTTTGTGTGCGAAAGCGCCTACCTGCCACGCATGTAAACAACCCGTTATAGCAAGTCCGTCAAAAGTCATTTGTTGCGACAGCCGGGGCATGTGTGTGTTTGTTTAATTACACTACGTATCGCCTGATCCCCTTAGTGCTGATTATGACGGCGCGGATTGATAGTTAGTTTTGACTGAGGTGTTTAATCATATTGGCGCTCAATAGCAAAAGAAAAATGACATTTGTTATGAATTAGCATGGTGACATCATGTAGAGGTCATCCATTAGCAGAGGTTCAGCGGGCATGTGACGCAGCGCAGGGCTAAATAAACAGATGTGACGTGAACTTGGTGCCTCGATAATTTGACTGTTGATTCTGCACTAATTCCTTATATTATTATTAGTGTAAAATGGTACATTGCAAATCTCTCATTGACCAGGAGTGATTGATTGTGGAAAGGATTCAAAAGATGGCTTACTGGAAAAAAAGAGGCTTTATATTCAAGCAAAAAAATAAGTTAAAATAATCTTTGAAACCATATCACAGTTTTAACACTGTCAAACAATAATTTTAAGTTCAACCTCTTGACTCCCTTTTGAATGATCATAAAATCTACAAACAACACAAACCAGGAGAATCGTCTTTTTCTGTACAATCGTTGTTTTCATTCTCATCCACTTCATCTACTTTAAACAAAAATGCCATGACTGGAAACAAGACAACAAGTAAGTAAGTAAGTAAGTAATGTTTATTTATATACCGCCTTTCACAGACCCGAGTCACAAAGCGGTTTACAATTGTTATTATTTTTGGGCATTTGTCCTCTCACTCCACACAGAGATGGGAGCGGGGTCGCCGAACAGGAGGCGCTTGCCAGACCTATTGTACATATTTTTAGTTGTAGGGGAAACCGAAGCACCCGGAGGAAACCTACACAGACACGGGGAGAACATGCAAACTCCACTCAGAAAGGCCCTGGTCCGACCGGGATTCGAAGCCCGGACCTTCTTGCTGAGAGGCGAGAGTGCTATCCACTCAGCCACCGTACCGCCCAACAAGCAAAGGAAAAACGTACTCTTCAATTCAATTCAATCTAATTTATTCTTGCATTGCCCTAAATCACAACAGTAGTTATATCGGAGGACAAAACTGTTGAATTCGACAACACAGATCAGGGAATCAACAGTTCAACACAAGAAATGCAACAACAAAAACACATAGAGACATTGGTCTATAAGGGGCAGATGACCGATGTCCATAAATTATTACAAATTTCCATAGATTTTACTCTTACTTACCAAGTTTCCATGCTCAAATCAGACAAATCTGTAACAGCCTACTAATCTCAATAAAACTAAAACTATAGTGTGGAACATTCCTTGCTTGTCCCAGAGATCAGTGCATCAGAAGCTGAAGTCCTTGAACCAACCTTGATTAGTATGGAAAAGTCTGTACCATTTGAACTAGCAATCCTCAACATATTCATTTCACATTTGCTAATTACTGTATGTTGCTTTGCTCTGTCAGTTATGAACCGTAACGACACATCGCACTGTCGCTTCGTAGCATTACTGACACGTAAGACTTTTAGAAGGAAATTGTAGACGAGTTTTTCTCTTTGACGCTGCTTCTCGAAAGTGACAGGACAATATTTTCCGGAGCCTTTCAAGCCGTAACCGAACCACATTCCTCTGGACACATGAGACACATCCTCTCCGAAGTAAAACAGCGCAAATGAAACAGGAAGACCGCTAACCCAACTGGATACTAGCCGGCCTTTGGAGCTTGTACTCATTACAATCAATTAGGGTCAAGTCGAGAGCTGGGGAGGAGACGGAGCTCGAGTTAGCCAAGCCTCGGATGAAGGTAGGGGGTGGCACGACGGCAAATGCGGAAAGAGGCCCAATTAAAGCCAAAGCAAAGGCAAGTATGAATGATTTAGCGCTTTAACACACATCGGGACATGCAGTACAAACATATAGGCGGTAATGTCAGGCTTAGTGTAATCCTGAGGGAGAAGCATCGGGGCTGTGTTTTTTTGTTGGTGCGGACATGGAAACTAATAACCGAAAGGATGAAAGCGCTTTTTAAGATGCTAAAGAAAAAAAATGCCTCGGAAGGACGGAATACATCCTCGGTTTTGGTGATATTGAGAGTTTTAGAATTAGGAACGGTAATCAAAGGTCCAAAAGGAGGATTGACGAGAAATGGGCTTGAAAAGATAATCCTTGAAAAGAGTGTGAGTACCTTCAGTCAGCGAGCCAGTTTGTAATTAGCTAACCTATTACAGTTTAGAAAGCCAACGGGAAGAGTGATGGAGGAGGTGAAGGGGCTTAACATAGTGGCTTGTACTTGGGTGAAGAACGGTACAACGTGGGAAATGGGAAGTTCGTGAAATTGGAATAAGTCCGTTGTTAAGCATTGAGGCATTCAAGAAGTGCAATTTGTTAATACTGTAAATGATGATGGCAAAAGTCATACTAAAGGACGTCAAGAAAAAACTGCTTTCTACCAGTAAAGAGGTAGGCAAAAGTATTGGTTGGAGTTTGATCAGACCGTTTTGTTTCAGACGCAAGAGCAAAAACATAACTCAGCCCAAATAAATGTCACATCAAACAGCGTATGAGTGCGCACAACTTACTTAAAATCTCCTTCTCCAAACTGGTACACTGCGTTAGAGACACCATTTGGATTTGGATTAGTGACATGATTTACTCCAGTGTTTCTGAATGAGAATGTAATTGCTGCATGACTGGTAAAAACCAATCTGCAGACACATCTCCAGTCTCATTAGCAGTTAAAAAGTCAAGCGCGGAAAAACGGTTTGAATCTACATAAAGCGGGAATAAAAGACGGTGCATCCACGCGGCATCGAGCAGCCGTATGTGTGTCCCGACCATCTAAGTGAGATAATCCAGTTTTCCGGATGAATTGGTCTTTGTGTCCGCGGGGCACAGATTAAGATAAAGATATTAAATAAACAACAATGCCTAACTCCTTCCCGCTGTTCCTCCTGCTGCCCTGGTCTGATCCAATGGTTAGCCTCTGCACTAGCTTTAGCATGGTTGATTGGCTCCACTTAGGATTTGTGTTTGATTGAAATCATTTTTGCTTTTCTACAATCCAATTAGATGACATGGCAGTACAGTACTTTCTTTAAGTACACAAATATAAATCTTTCATGGATGATTTGTGCTCTGGATTAAGACACACTGGTGTAGAGGAGATGGCTGAGGGGGGAAACAGACCTATATAAATATTCCTAAAGAAATGCCTTTTGCTTGACCTCTATACTGACTCTCCCATCTCTCCTCATAGAACATTGCATATTGGGACCGAAATAGAGCAGATAACACCATGTCGCTCTAATGCAGGGGTCTCCAACTCCAACCTATAGTTGTGGAACTGTGGCTAGTGCTTGCTTCTCAGCTAGAAGGTCCTTGGTTTGTCTAACTACAAATAATGATTGTTGTTACTAATCTGGGGTTATACAGTCATCGGATTTGTGATAATTAATTATATAGACTGCGATTTTGTCAGGACTGCAAAAAGTAGCTCTCAAAATATTAAAGTAGAACCCTGCTCAAGTGCATTTCATTTTTCAGGTGTAACTATGGTCTGCTTGAAAGAAGGCAGAAGAGTAAACTGAAGTGGGGATGAGGTATGAGGAGTTACAGGGACTACACATAATGACGTGGACTCTCAGAACAAAAAGATTACTTTTATATGAGTTTGGAGAATATTTTCGAGCAGATATTTAGGAACAAACTGAGTTCAGATATGTTTCGACGGAACCAACATTCCGAGAAACAAAGGTGATAAAGTACTGTTATTGTTTAAAATAAATGAAACAATAGCGTCGGTTTCTCTTAGAAAATCACACGGCTGATAGAGGATTATAAAAGTAGGGTTTCACAAAGTCCCCTTCAAGACGATCAGTGGTGGTTCTAGTTAATGTGGCCGAGTGTTGAGACAGCAGTGGCCCCTGTGTGCAGATGATGTAAGGCTCTTAGATGTCTTCAGAGCGAGAGGCTGATGTAAACGCTGGTTCTAATCACACAGTGGAGAGCAGCAGATTTGGGTGCTTGTTCTAATCAGGCTCTCCCCTCTCTGCTCTGCTGTCCAGGGTTAAGCAGACTGACAGCAGAGGCAGAGAAGGAGGTCATGTCTGCACTACAGATCTATGCAGAAAATTAAGAGCGGGAGGGGGTGTGGTAGAGATCTGAACATATATGAGCAAAGTTGAGAAAGTATTCAGTGCCATATAGTCAACGCTTTCATTCTTATGCGGTATAAGATACCGTTATACCGTTTTGACAACAAGTTAATCAATGTGCTGGATTTTTTTGCTCCTTCCCACTCAACCTGGTAATAGTTTAAAGGCTATTATATTTAAGGCTTATTTTAATAAGACACAAAAAAGTAAAGCCGTAACCACAAGAAAACAAAATGTACTTTTTACATTTAAAACAGGTAATAGGTTATTTTTGATGACCGAAACAAGAATATTTTTCCTCACCATATGTTCAGGAAGGTGTGGCCCATGAATCTTTTATCCTTATATATAAGAGTAAGACTTCTTTTTGACTGTCTATGTGTAGCCCTGTCAGACCACTGTTGCAACAATGACTGCTTCAAGAGTTTTTTCACAAACACTTGATTACTTACTTCTACAGACTTCTACTCCTATTGCCTTAACATTGAATATGGTATCCACATGTGTTTGTTCCTTTTTGCATGCATCAAATAATGTCTTAAAATGATCTATGTAAATGTGATATAATGCTATGTCTTAGGGACCAGGTCTGCAAATTAGCTGTTAGCTACACAGCCTATAAACATGGCATCGGTTACCTGTAACAATGCTTTTTGTTCTGTCAAATAAACATATAATAATAATAATAAATTGTCAGGTTGTTAGTGCAACAGTGAGACAAATAATAATTGCAAATATATTTTAAAAGGCTGTCGAACTCTCCACAGGCCAATCGTTGCCCACAACCTTTAAGAATGTGCCATTTCAGATGCTATACATCTCTCACTACACAATTGGCAAAAAAACACCAAATACCATCCATGCATTTGAAATCCTCATGTGCCAACTTCTCAAAAGAAGGCAAACCATCTGTGCGTGAGGAAGGACAGACCAATAATCACTCCTCAGCCATGAAGACCCTGCAACCGGGCGGAAGTGAGCGCACAGCCCGCAGTCATTATCCCATATCTTCACTCGCACAATCAGGAGTGAAGTGAGGTTGAAAGTTCTGTCTTCCTCTTTCAAATGTGACCAAGCTACTGTAGTACACTCCAGAGCTCCCTCCCTCTGACTGGGCTAAAGGGAGAGAGAGGAGATTAATTAACAACTTTTATGCAAATGAGCCAAGCGTGTCTAATTATTTCTGCAATTCCAGAGGCCATGGGAGATTTGATTTTCCAGCGGTGGATCCAAAATGGCCGACTACTCCCTCTGGGTCAGAAAGACACACATTGAGATGTAACGTACTTTGAGACTTTCCAATGTTGTTTAAATATAATTTTGAAATAAAATCTGTTTTCCCATGTTAGGCTTTGAAACAATAGATCTGGGAATGTTTTTAACTATACTGCTGAATGCAAAAGTGGGAAGTTGATTATTTAAAATAACGAAGCACACCAAAAAAATTCGCACAAAAACAAATAAAATGTTCTGTTAAAGGTTCCAAAACATGTGAAAAAAAATGAAACAAAAGTTAACAAATGACAGTCCAATCCACTAATATAGTATCTTACTTCAAGTACAACACTGGGCTTAGAATCAACGACCTAAGGTTTAAAAACTACACTGCATGCATTTTAGAGTCACAAACATAATATCAACTTGGATAGTGTGTTTACAAAGAAAATGTGAGTGAAAAGGAGGCTCCTCTGTGGCCTGTTTGCTGCTAGTTTATGGGCAGATATTAAATACAGTTAAGGAACATAAAAGAGGATAAACTTTTACAACCCAGATATAATGTAAGAGAAGCGGTAAAGTGCTGGGGTATACAGCGAGCCTGACCCTATATCTGCAGGGGAAACACAGCATGCTAAAACTTCATTGTGTAGTCATAATAATTGTAGTAGTAGTAAAAAATATCCAATCAAAGTCTGATTGTGTATTCTCTTCGGGTTACATAGTACAATAGGCCTGCGGTCGATTTGTTTCCCTCTGGCCATGTGGCTGAACACTTAAAATAGGTTGAGCAGACTGGGATTGCCAAAAAGACACCAAGAATGTGTGTAATGCAAGATTGTGTGTAATGCAATGCAAGAAGAGGCTCTTTCTCTTCTCATATGCAGCCTTATTTTGTATCTGTATTTGTGTCAGTCATTCATTTCAATAAAAAACTGTTTAAGAGCAGCAGAGTTCTGACACCGAGGTCAGACAGAGGCTCCTGATGCCTTAGACTTTAGTCAACACAACTGGCCTTCTGTTGTGTGTTTAAAAGTGAATCCTGATCCACCTTAAGAAAGACGGGTTCAGAGGTGTATTGCGTTAAAACAACAGGTCCTTTCCTTTTTCCAGCTGTTTGTGCTTATACCTCCTCCAACCACTATGGTCCATCCAGACCAGAATCTCCCGCCATAAGAACAGTTTCTTCCCCTCTGCAGTCAGACTCATGAACACGTCACAACTCATCACTGACCCCTGCTTTTTAAGACTGTTATCGTATACTACTGTCACTTTACTGCCCTGTTAAATGTCTATTGTGTGCACTTGTATATGGTTGTAATTTTGAGACATTTCATGAAGTTTTTTATGCATGCCTTACTGTATCTGTTTTTACTTTTAATAACTTGTTTGTGACTTGAGTCAAAGCAAATTCATAGTTTGGGACTTCCTGTTACATACAATGACATGGCATTAGAATAACTCTTTTCTGGTGATGGCATACGTTTTTTTTCTCTTGGGGGTTTTTAGGTACCCAAAGAAATCCTAGGTATCATACTTAAAACAACTGTGTCTTCCAATTAATCAACATTAGAGCAGAACTTCTTCTGCAAAACATATGAATGAACACAGTAAAGAACAGTTGGTATACATCAGTCAGTGAAAGTGGGACTTGTCAGAGCATTTTCCTTTGGCTGCAAAAAGAAGAAGAATGAAGATAACCAAAATACAACTTCAATTGTATTCAAGAATTGTATAACACATGTGTCATGGGCAAGACTCTAAACCCTGGCGGTGCACACAGGTGTATGAAGATGAACAGGTGCATGCTTCCTTGATGTAAGCAGGCAGGAAAAGCTTCTACAGCAGTCTTAACTTATTTCACTTATTAAATCAAACATGTGGATGAATATTAGCCACATATTCCGCATGCAAATCCTCCATAAACACCTGCTCACATGATCCATCCTCATATTCCAATATCACAGCCCTATTCATAACAGTGTAAAGTGGAAGTTACCATTTCCACTGACTGTTCCGATAAGCGCCTGCCTCAATTACATGCGCACCCAACAGGGCTCTAATCTGCATGTTAGCATAAGGATAACTGGTTTTTCCCTCTCTCTGTCCAATCTCCCTACATCCTGACACTTTATGAACCCCTGATAGGGATCGCAGAGTGCATTACGCTCCAGTGTGTAGGCATACGTGCATTAATATAAAGTTAATAAGCAGTGAGACGCTTTGAACTCTTCTCTAGCCGCAGCATACATTTCCTCAGCAAATTTGTTTTATAGCGCGCATTGTTGTCATATGTTATTTTGGTGGAAATCCGTCTTGTTAGGGTCTTTGCATTGAAATATCTACTGAGATTATGTGGGCTTTTGTAGCGCGAGGCAAAAGAGATTAAGCCTAAACCAAAGCGATGTCCCAGAAGAAAAACAATGCAAATGGAAAAAAGAAAACTGGAGATGTCAAGTTTTGCTTCATAAAATCTGGAGCGGTGATGAAGCCGGTGTGTGTGCGTGGTTCTGAATGAAAGTCGGCTTGGATTCAGGGGAGTCATTGATTGGGGAGGGGAGACAGTTTTGAGTGATGGCTGGGAGGGAGCGCTGGTATTCTGGAAGAGAAAGAGAAGGAGGGAGAGGGGACTACAGCGGGTATTAGTCTGATGAAGTCATACAGGAAATCAATGTGCTATTGAAAGGAGAAAAATGCCGTGCCCAAGGGTGGCTGCACACAAACACAGAGGCCCGCCGACAATGACTCCAGCAGAGGAGGGGACCTGCAGAGTCCAAAAGTTCAAATGTGACTTATTAGCAGACTGTCTACTGACAACAACTACTGTATGTTATAGTTTCACAGATAATATAAGAAATGTTTGAATCATTTCTCAAAATAACAAATCGTATTCTTATCTATGCTAAACTGACGTGTTGGAAAGGCTAGTGTTTACCTCAAGTTCCAGGTCATATGAAAAAACACAGCTTGTAACTGGCAGAGAATATGCAGTTTAACCAGAGAGAAAATATACAGTAATGCCTTTCACACTTACTCAACCTAATATATTCAAGTTCTTTAACAAGCAAGTAATGCAAAGCAATTAAAAGGTATATAAGTTAGCGGCTACGTCCGGTTAGGCCATATTCTAGTTTGCTGAATCATGGAAATCCTCCTGAGTTTAGAAGTCAATGCGGTCCTGTTGGTCAGACTACAGTGCTCTTGCCCCTGACCAGGAGTAGTTCCTTGGAGGTTTGGAGCACATTTATTTCAAAGGTGCAGGAGAGCTCTTTAATAATGCATGTGGAGACAAGCCTATAGCTGAAGATGGCTGAGTGAGTGAGTTGTCGGCACAGAGCTGTGCTCCATCTTGTTCACACCAGTGTCACACGTAAACACACATGGTCTGGTGCTCTTGATCTCCACTCCGACCACATCAATTGTTAATAAAGCCAGGGCCCAAGCTGATTACTGAGGGCTGTTCCACTCTTTATTCTGATCAATAGAGCAGGCTTTCCCTGCAGGCCTGCAGATGTTTGAAGGAGTGAACAAGGCAGTGAGGCAGAGCAGACAATGAGGAGCAGCTTATATCTTAATGACTTTAGTCGCAGCGCTGGAGCACACAGGCAGATCCTGGCCTGGGGCTACTCCTTACAATCCTCCAAGTGCACGGACCAGCTCACTGTGGACTGGGTATTAATGCCACTGACCAAGTGTTACAACGAGGAGCTGTGTACAGCATCAGTCACAGGCCTAAGCTACTCAGGCCTATTACCATGGTAATCTGTACCTCAGGCCAGAGGGCTCGTACACACCTGTGTATGAGAGCATGTATCAACACTCATTAACACTGGAGCACAATGATGTGGCCCACACTAGTGTTTGTGTTCAGCCTGCATACCATGTTCACAGAGTAATTAATCATAAAAGAGGGAGGGGGAGGGGGCGAGGCGGCTCAAGAACATTATGAGTCTGAGTAATTGTCTCATTTTCCTTCAGAGAGCCCAACCAGGAATTGAAAAACAAACTGCTAAAGCAGTCAGCCTGGTGCAGGCGAGAAGTGATTAAGACCATCAACCAATCCCTGCTCAAAGGGCAAACCCAGGACAACTCCTCACCAAGGACTTCTCTGGAACAAAGAGCACAAGGACTTCAAAAATCATCTCCTATAATGTAAGCATGTTCAAAGGAGACACTTTCATGTCGACCAGGAAAGCAAGGCCTGTAAAACCGGTGCCTCTAAAGACACAATCCCACATTTACATCAGTGTGCATTGGTCATCATGGAGTCATTGCTCCACACTCAACTAAATAATTAGTGAGACAAACAATGCAGAGAAGCACAGTATAATATCAGAATGAGCTCTGTCCGTAGACAGACTTGTTAGCCTTCCAGTCACCCAAACACTTCTGCAAACCTGCACTTTACTTTTGAGCATGAGAATAATAAGGTATGTGTGAAAACAACTCCAAGTTACCTGCACTTCAGTGCGAGCTTTTTCTCGCCCTAAAATTAATTGCTTCTTACTGGGGACATTGAGTGCACATGACAGAGAAAGTCAAATAGGTAAGGAAGGCATCGCCGTGGTCCACCCTTTGTTCCACAAATGACTAAATATTTAATGTTGCAGGGCTCTTAAGATTAAAGCTAACATGTTGTCAGTAATAGTGCAGCAACTTCAAAGGATGTGAATTATGCATTTCTTTCCTTTAGCAGAGAAATCAAAGCAGGTAATGAAGATTAAGGTTTGTGGAGCAGCACTGAGTCTGCGGCAGGAGGAGGAGAAGACAGAAGGAGTGAGCCCAGTGTTTGGAAGGTTAATCTATTCGGAGTGGAGGTTATCTGATTAAAAAATCATTGTGTTCATTTAATCTGTTCCACTGGAGTTGCTGGTGGTGTGAGGAGATGGTGCGTCACGGCCTAAGCAGCAGTCAAGAGGTGCTCAGAACCAAATGACAAGAGTAGTGAGGGCGGGGTAAAAGCCACATATACAATAAAGTTTGTTTCTTCAAAGTGCATTTTGCTCTTGGTAATTATCTGAAGAACAGTGTGGGCCTTTGACCCCCAGACAGGCCTTTGACCCTTTCCATCATCAGTGAGGGTGTACCAAGGACCTCTCACCATATGTTGTGAATGTTTTAGTTTAAAAAAAAAAATGTGATAAGGATGGACAAACACTGGTACACAATTATGCAAAAGGCTTCATCCTAAAGTAATTTACTTTTAAGTCCACTTGTGGACTAGTGACGTCTTTTGTCAACCTGTACTTTCACTTGGATTCCCTTGCAATTTTGCTTTACCACCTGATTGCTCTTTTGTTGACTTTTTTCATATGAAACTACCCCAAAATCCAGCTGTCCTCACTTGATCCCGTGCACTTGTCCCACCCAACAGGGGGTTGAAAGCTCAATCAGCCCCAATGATTTCTACCCAAACTCCATCTGACACACTTTGCCCTCCATTGTCTTCTCCATAACCTTTCCCCGCTCTGTGATCCTGCCCGATATTTTTGTGCCTGCATGCGTCCCAAAAGGCTACTTACCTCCAGAGCAGCCAGCAGAAGAGCTTGACATTTGCGTGTGAGAAATGAGTGGAGAGATGGGGTACTCCCGTCTCATTCCGGGTCCCTCACGCGCTGCTCCTCGCTAGCGCGCTAATCGGCCCATTCCATTACACTGGATGGTAGCGCTATACTGCTGCTAATGATGCTAATGCCCATTTGGGGGAAGTCACAGAGGGGCCGGCAGTGCATCGCCGAGGCAACGGGGGGACACAAGGCGAGCTGTGACTTTGAGCTGACAAGAGGATGATGGTGGGAAAGTTGCTTAAGCCCGGTTAAATAAAATGACTTTATGGGTATGTTCATTATAAGAACAACTATAAAACACTTGTTCACAAACAACAACACAAAGGCAATTGAACACCAAATAATCAAAGTTTGTGATGCAGTGTGACTGGTGTGTGAGAGTGTGTGGACTGTTGTGACTCTGAGGGGCCAATGGCACAGTTTGTCAGTTTAGAGGGCAGATGCAACTATAATAGTAGCTTAAATCACATATTTGGAATGAACAATGTACAAAATTGTAAAGCAATGTTTTAACTAAATGTCTTTGAAGACAGCTAATAATACTCACAGCTCAAGTATATATTTGGAAAACATGAATGCCTCAATCATGGTTCACTTTTGTCCAATACTTTTGAAAACCCTAGTCAGTCAGCATTTGCTCATATCAGAAACAAATAAACGTGTAAATATACAAAAATAATGAAACAAACAGGGCAGGGACACATTTGAATAGCCTTTATAAAACTGATTAGCAAAATTATTAGAGGGCTGGTGGTAATTATTTGATTTCTCAGTGGTGTGAGAACAAATGATCAGCGGAGCTTGGGGATTTGAATTGCTTCAGACTCTTCACAAATGTTTGATTAGAAGACAGTGAGGGATCGATGGGTACATTTCCTCCTCCGCTCCCCTGATCTGAAGCTACACTGTACTCTCACGTGAATCGCTCTCCGCCGGCACACATGCAAAGTGAACAAAGCCCTGGTTATTCTATTGGAATCAGATCCCTCTTTAACTGAACATAGACTTATCGACCACAGGCATGGAGAAGGAGGAGAGGGGTAAATAACATCTTCCTCCCCAGCAGAGGCATGCAGCAGATAGTCAGGCATCATTAATCCCGTGAGCGGCCGCACCCTTTGTGTATTGCTTCATTTTACAACACTAAAGTACTGTCTAAATATTGACGAGTCTCTGCTGTCGGAGCTATTGACTGCCACCCGAATGCCCCGCTCCAGAGCAGGGGAGTGGGCCGTGAGAGGGGAGGGGGACTTTACTGTGGGAAGAGCAGGCTTCTGAGGGGCGTCACCAATCACTTTCATGGGATACAGATGTCGACTGAGCCCCTAGAGGAGTGGAGATGTTCAAATGAAGCTCAAAACATGCATTTGGGTGGTTCTTTGTAAGGAATATGTCATTCTGTTCAATGGTTCAGCTGTGTGTAATGTGTCTGAATGTTGTTTATTCATTTACTACTTGAAAGCCAGTAAGTATGCCACTTGCTTGACAGTTTCCACGCCTCAGCTCTGGTCTCTTAAAGCTTTTCAAAAGATAGAATAAATCAAATGTATGGCTTGCATGAGAAAGAAATGAGCTTGGACTCAAGATTACACTGAACTTTTTGTGGTCGTACCTGCGAGGAAGTCAGTCTGTGCCTTTGGCCTCCAACCACTCCCATCATTCACCATACTCTCCCACATTGCCTAGTGTGCCTGATGTGTACATAAATGAGTGGTAGTGGTTGGAGGGACAGGTGGTGCAGAGTGGTAGCTAATACACAGAGTTATAAGAAGACTTTAACTATATGCACTAGTCTGGGTATGTAATGTGTTTGGTGATACACATTTTCATTCTTTTTCTACATTTCTAGTAACAAACAAAACAAATATTGTCTCACAACTAAGAAGAGTTCGGCAAAGGATCCCAGCCCTTTGGTGATGACGTACAGAGCATGAAGAAGCTGAAAGGCGCTTACAAGACTTATTTGTGTGCAGTTTTGAATCATCGATAGATCACATTAATGATCGCCTTCTCTTAAAAATAGGGAAGGCTTCATGAAAAAGTGAAATCAAGATGTATGCAAGATACGACAAATGCCCTGAATAGTTGAAATGGTATCAATCATCAGTGCCCCAACTAGTGACTTCTGCTAAACCGCATGTACTTCACTCCCCACCAATTATTTCTATCAAAATGTTGCTGATTTAAATCCAAAACACATTTTTAACTGAAAATGCATTCTCTGGTTCTTTCCCTCTGTGCCGATCCCTCAGCACAGCCCACTGCCCCAGACCTCTGATAAATATTCATCTTGTATATTGCACAAAAAAGCTGTGATGGGCAAAATAGGAAATCCCTCCTTCCCAACAAAGACCAAGGCAAACCCATACACACTCGCAGACATACTAAAAAAAACACTCTGATAAGCCGCGCCGTTCCACCCTTGGATCTTTTAATAGAGAATAAATAAGTGCAGATTAACATGATGATATAACTCCGGTGTTTTATGTTTTCAACGCGCCGGAACCCCTACGCTCTGCTAACAACCCTCGAATGTTCAAAAAAGCTCGGGTAATTACATGACAAACGACGGTCTGTTTAAAGCGGCAGATGAAAGACTCTAAACGGGGGGAAATGCGCTGAAATAAAATCCAATCTTTCTTCTTCTGGGCGGTTAAGTGGCCGGAGAGGGAGCAGAGACGATGCTTAATGTGGCTTAAGTATGCAGCGTGATTAAATTATAGCGCCAGATCTACTGTTGGCTGTGAACATGGAAAAAAAATATGAGTCCAAAGCTGTTTAAAAATGCATCAAACATGGTGTTGGGCTAGCGCTCCGTCTGTGTCCGAGGGCCGCCGGGAGAGGGAGAGCGAGGACGGCCAATCGGGGAGCGGATGGAGGTCATGTGACGCAAGGCTAATGTGAAGATGAGAGGTCAAGTGCGATTAATAATTAAGAAAAGAGAAGATTATATGAAATGGGATCTAAACGTATCAAAACATATATACCATATCAAAGTTTTAACTTAACTTTAACCGAAACAACACATCTGCAGTGAGGAAACCCTAATTGGCATTGCAGCTCCCAACATGTATGCTTAATGTGGTCTCTCTAGGGAGTTTGCATGTTCTCCCCGTGTCCGAGTAGGTTTTATCTGGGTGCTCTGGTTTCCCCTGCCACAAAAAACATGTGCAATAGTTCAGAGTGTATGTTTGTGAGGGTGACTGTGAGACAATGGATGCAAAGCTACAATCCAGAGAGGTGTGTCTGAAACTAATAAATACATAAAAAAAAATTAAATTAATATCGGTCACACCGTTGCATTTTTAGCAATTCATTGGTGTAGTATTCACAGTTCCATATTATAGTTAATAGAGTTGTACTTTGCTTACTTCTTTAACATAGGACATTAAGGACAGTTAACTTGGATAGGGTAAAAGAACAAGAAAAACAATTACAGAATGGTCAAAGCTCCTTCCCCCATGTGCATAATGTTGCCTTCTTTGTGTAGTGTTTTAATCACCTGAAATGTAGCACACAAGTCAGTATGATCGCACATGTATCGCAACTGTTTTTGTTGACATTGACAATCGTTTCGTGTTTTGTTTGTTTTATTTCTGTGCTTTTAACCTTGTTTTATTTATATACTTGTCTTGGGCACATTGGGGACTTTTGCACATGTATTCCAAAGTGGTTTCACTTCAAATGGCAAATACAATGAATCGCAATTTGTATATTTTCACTGGTCACATTCACAACCTGCCAGAGCTGTCGACTCATCTGTACAGCATTATTCATCACTTTAACTGGCTCCAATGCATACATTTGAAGATGCAAAGGAAAAAGTATGTAAAAGTTGTTCAAAAAGCTGAAGTAATGAACAAGAAGTACCTTTATTTCTACCTCTGGACCCCGACGATACTGTTGTACATACAATGGATGCCGGTAACAAACGGCTTCTCACCAGCCTGATGAGAAAGGCCACTTCCTACCAAAATCGGAACAAAGAACCCAGGCCTCTCCGAGCTCTGCTTCGGCTCCGTCAATGATAGAACATGAAAACCAAATTATCTGGCAAAAAAGGAGCACGCGTAAGAAATACTTTTGGTTCATCTACATTGCATCAGAAGACCGCGAGACATAGCGCGCGCTCCCTGCAGCTACAACGCAGAGTAATGTGGGGAAGTTATTCATAAAAATCTGACCATGTAAGCACTAACGGAGACATGATGTTTAATTTGTACTCGGGGTGGAAAAGAAAAAAATAAGTTTTCAAGTCCGGCGGCACACACGGCACAATAATGTCACACTTGAGTGGGCAAACAGGTCACGCCAGGTCTATTGTGAGCGCGGCGCGGCTCCCCGGCATCGGCGGGGTTAACGGGCTGAATGAGAGGCGCGCCGGTAATAGGATGTCCAAAATGTAGGGCTTATCTTATACGGCATACTTCCATAATTTGGATGGAGTTTGCGGCATGTTTGTTTGTGAGCGGAGGATTTGGGCATGCCCCGCACCGGCGTGGCCCAGGCAGCCGGAGTTTGACTTGTGGGGGCCCTGTAATTATAAGTGGGGTTTAAACTGGGTGTATATAAGGTGAAGTAATAGTAAACACGGTGGCACTACAGGAACCATTTGGCTGCGGTGAAATTGTCGTTGACTTTGGAGCTTATATGAGATGTAAAAAGTGACTACTAAATCTTAAAACATCAGCCAACATGGTTTAAATGAGAAATGTAAGCAAAAATATTTGATTCATTTTTGTGTAATCTTGTATTGCCCAGAATTCAAAGTTCCACCTTTCTCTGTACGTACTTGTGGTTTTACTAGGGTAAAAAAATCAAATTGTTACAATCAAAAAGATCAAGAGAAAAGATCAAGGCTATGCTCACACTCAAAAGAGCAGCCGTCCTCCTGTGGACTCACCACCTGCAGAGGGTCAGTGAGGGGCTGGTGCTATGAGACTTGGGTGGCATCTCTGATTGCCACCCCCCTGACCCAGAAATGGATTAAAGGGTAGAAAATGGATGGATGGATGGACAATCAAAAGTATAGACATGTTTATGAAAATCAGATGCAAAGTTTTTGAGAATTGTTTTCATACCTTTAAGCTTTGGGGTCATTACACCTCAAAACTCATGTGTGTTTCTGAAAAACCTTCCAGGAGGTGGTACTAGTTTGGAACAGAGATGGCATGTAACACAAGCATTTTTTAACAACTGTACCATGTTTCTTCTTGTATTAGTACTTTACTGCACTTATTTTTCTGACTTTAAAAAAAGTCAAAATATCTGTGCTTTCTGTGCTTTACCTTTAAAAAAAAGGTTATAGTTTTCCAACGCGCGGTCCGAGAATTCATTCCCTGAAGAAGTCCCCAGGTTGAGGACGAAACGTCGGGAAAACTTGCTAAGAAGTACAGATGATGGGTGAGAAACCTTCCTTTGCTCACCAGATAATAGAAAAACTCTTGTCTGGTTTTCTATTCAATATTTTTTCCACATCTCTGTATACAAATGACAAGTCGTCACAAGCATGTTTAATTTTCCTTAAATCCTTTCAAACATCGAGACCAAAAGAATATATGAAAGCACAAGGGCATCTCTATAGTCTCAAAGTACATCATGACGGGTTAGACATCTCACTGAATCTGATTTCAAGATTTTAGATGTGGTAAAATACCTGTACCTTTTCGTCCAATCCAAGCACAACTAGCAAACTTCACGTCATTGTTGAACCGCCAGATTTGACATGGGTAGAGGAAGTTACCACAGTGTTTAACATTTTTTTTATTAATGGACTAGTTATTGTCCCATTCAAATCGAGATAATGGTGAACTCCTCATACCTTCTCACCTTACCTATCCAACCCTTTCACCTGTAAATCTGGACACTCTTCAAGCCACAGAACGTACCTCGTATTATAGCCCACAATAATGTTTTTATTTACTGGAAAAGCACTGCAGCGTTAATACAAGTGGCATATCATAGCTGCGCTCTTGCTTGTCCATGGGACCCTTTTGGAGTTCAAGTGCTGTATAATTTGCTGTTGTGATGGTACGTCTCCTGCGCCCACTGGGGAGTGCGGAACATGCATTAGGATAAGTCGCGCCGCCCGGGTCTCTCCCACTGTACATATGGTAATGGATGGTGTGTGTAACATGTCAGCCACCTCATCATGTAAAAGCCTTCCGCATACACGGGCAGGGTGGGGGCGCATGTGGGGTGGCAGGTAGGCATTAGGCGATATAATGGTCCCTATTTTTACGCGGTGGAATCGAGCTGAAGAGGCGACGCTTACGAGGCTTTCAGAGAAGCAGACGCGCAGGTGGAGGGGGAGTTGGAAGTGGGTAAGCGTGCGAATCAAACAAATTGGATGCGATTGTCTGTTCCTCTGTCTGATAGGATATGGGATTAGATCGTTTTATGTGCCATTGGAATATTGATTTCAAAAGATTGACTCCAAAATGTAAAAGATCAGCAATTTTTGCTTCTTAGACCTGTTGCTTTCTGGTTTTCACCTTGCAAGAGAAATTGTTTGTTATTTACTTGAAAGACATGAGTAGATATAATTGTTAGTTTTAGAGCTGCATAAAAAATTGTAAGACCACTGATCTCGACTCGTCTGCGATTATCGCGAAAGACGCCAAACTTTTGGCAGTAATGATAAGAGCTGAAGGACAGGAGTGTTTACCTCACTGGCTCGTGTATGATTTTAATGCTATCTTGTTCAGCACTTTGAGTTGCCTTGTGTATGAATTGTGCTATACAAATAAACTTGCCTTGCCTTGCCTATCCTCGCCGCTTTCTGTGATTGGCTGCGTTTTTTTGTTCTATTTTTAATTGATAAAAAAATTGTCGAACCGTAGTTCTCTTACAGCAGAATCACAGTTTAATTCAGAATAGCTTTGGTAAGTTGTGGCATCATGCGATCATGTGTTGAACAAAATGCTCCCATATGGTCTGTTGACGTTCAGTGCGGTTATTTCTATCAGATCCCTATAATCTCTCAAGAGCTATCTAGCTCTCCATGTAAAATTATGAATAAAATATACCTATAAGGCAGTTACCCCCCTATAACTTTATTGGGGATTTCATAAAATCTATACTTTTTACCTCAGCAACATTCTAATAACTAAAGTGCACAGAACATTTAGGTGCAAACATTCATTTAACACAATGTATACACAATTTTGTCATTGTGTAGATTAGACAGAATATTGTCTTTTTCCTTAATTGTTGCAAGGTGTCCAAGTACCTATGCCACATCTGCGGCAAAATGTAAGTAAATTAAAAACCATGTCAAACTAATAATGTCTAACTGTGCTCTGCGTAATGTCTATAATAATGTCGAATTCAGTGAAATGTCAGTTGAACCTGTTACGTGCACTTGTGATGTCGTCCAAAAAGAGTCCAGTCATGTTGTGGGTCTGCAGCCTGCCTCCACCGGGCCGCTGTGCAGCAGTGCAGCAGTACAGCAGTACAGCAGTGGCCAGGCCCTGGGAGGTACTTAATCCCGGCCTGTATGACATGTGTGAGCTCAGGGTATTGTACTATATGTTTGCCTCTCACTCAGCTGTACTTAATGTTGCCCATAAAGGCTACACAACAATAAGCTACGCCTGGCACTCTGGCCACCATTCCGCACTACACTAGGCCGCTGAGCAGGATAAATGACTCCTATAAAGCTGTCACACACACACACACACATATACGCGCTCACACAATACAGTGGAGCGTGCACTGACTAGAGAAAGTCATCTTCTTCTCTGGACCATCTACTGAGCGCATGGAGAAGTTTGTTTGGCTGTTGCGCGGTAATAAGCTGAGCGCCACTCGTAAAAACGTAAACAAAGAAATATGGACGGAAGGACTTGTTACCGGCGGAGACTGGGAGGATATTAATGGAAGCCCGCGCTGATGTGATGTGCTGTTATGCATCTGCGTGTCAGGCCCGTCGGCTGTGACGCTTCTTTACTGTCCCGCGGCAGTGTTTAATCAGGGGCCCACGACAAGGCCCTAATGTCCTGCACCTCCCTTACACAAGACAGATGAGCTCAGACAGGGAGGTGAGCCAATCAGGTGTGCAAGGAATACAAACTGTAAATATACTGGAAACATTTTATGCTTTGGTCTACCAAAAATATGCAATATATATTTTGAATATTTTAAAATGACACTTTTGATCCAATGTGATTTAATAAGAGTTAAAACGAGATTGTGTCCTGCAGCTATTTCAGAGTTACATTTCCCAAGTACATGGAAGTGTGGTGATTGCATGCTAGTTTGTGTAAGGTGGAAAAATAAGGATGTTTTGGATGGACAATAGACACACCAGGACACTTTAACATTCTTCAACATGTATGGACATTTATCAACATGTGTTCTATATTCTCTTACAGTTAATTCTCTGATCTGTGTTGGTGATTTCAATGCTTTTGTCAAGTCCTCTGAGATGACTACTGTTGTGATTTAGGGCTATACAATAATTAATATACACGGTGGCTGGATAGCACTCTCGCCTCTCAGCAAGAAGATCCTGGGTTCGAATCCCGGTCGGACCAGGGCCTTTCTGAGTGGAGTTTGCATGTTCTCCCCGAGTCTGCGTAGGTTTCCTCCAGGTACTCCGGTTTCCCCTACCACTAAAAACATGTACAATAGGTCTGGCATGCGCCTCCTGTTCGGAGACCCTGCTCCCATCTCTGTGTGGAGTGAGAGACAAATGCCCAAAAATTGCAAACCGCTTTGTGACTCTGGTCTGTGAAAGGCGGTATATAAATAAAGATTACTTACTTACTTAGATATTGTTTATAAGTATTGTATTGTATTGTAAAAGAGAAATGTGCATCACTTTGTGTGCAGAAAGACAGGAAGTGTTAAAAGGTTAAACCTATAGTCTCTCTTTTGTGAAAGATATGTACAAGTCAAACTCGTTTGAGAGGGTTATAGCTAAATGATTCTATTACACACAGAGTGAAGATGTTTTGAAGCGTTTAGCTGTAACTAACAATGAGACCCTCGAGTGTACCATTTCAAAGTACACATCTTTGACTAAAATACTATTAAATTTACAATATCCTAGGATTACCAGCGTAGTTTTGTGTCCCTGAGGGCTAAAAGGATTAGACAATAATTTTAGCCTGTGGTAAACAGTGGGGTTGAGTGTATATTGTATCATGGGCAGTAAAAGCAGTATTTATAGTGGTGTTTATCTGTCATAGCTGATGTGGCTCTGACAGCACCATCTCGTGCTGCTTCGTGTTACTTTTAATGATTTTCCTCTTAAACATGTCAGTGTCATGCCTGCCTGTTTTTCCCAACCACATATGAAAACCAAAGCACTGCCGTTGCCAAGTTGATTCTGATCAAAATGTAAATGCAATGTAAATCCCAATATTTATTCTTGCACTTAAAAAAAGCGAAATTGAAAAGGCTAAAGACATTATCTCAGTATTTTTTTTATAACGTCTCCCATATTTGGCGCCAGCCCTGCTCTCCATAAATAAAGCCCACAGATAATAGGCGTCAACTGGAAAGCCATTTTCATTCTTGATATTTATTCAAGCACTTCGCTGCGTGTTTATACAATCCGGAGTATTAAAAGATTGATTCAATTTGATGTTTGGGAATAAAATGCAAACAAAAACAGATGCACATGTCTTCTCCACCTCCTCTCCCCTGCACGCTCAGAAGCCATTGTGGATGCTTTCTATTCTCGACCAAAAAGGAGTTTCCCAGAATGGCTGGGAGCAGGTAGACTGCTGTGCTTGTGCAGCTCACACTGTGTGGGTGAGAGCGCGTGGCTTAACGGGGCTCCTCTATGTACATTTGCTCCATAGTGTCCTCGTTTTACTTCCTCTAATGGCTTTGTGCTGCCGACTACCTCTGAACCTGCATTCTCAATATGCACTGTGTTATGAAACAGTGAAAGGAGCAATAGGTCAGATGCAAACTTGTGTATGATTCTGACACTTATGTAAGTAAAACTTTCTGAAACGACATTTGAAATCCCATTGAAACCACTGCATATTTTTTTTTTAATAAAAGCTGATGCCTGACTTTCCTGATAAGTATATTTTGCTATTGGTTCGTCACATTAAACACATGTCAATTGTGGACAAATGCAGTAATGGCATATAACTCTCTTTAAGTTTCTGGAGGACCTTGTATGTTTCCTTGGAAAAGTTAAGTTAAAACAGAGTTAAGTTAATACTGTACTCACACATATAATTGCAGTTGTTCTATTAAGCGCACCTGTATATAAACGGCACCAGTTAGATTGAACAAGTACATTTTGTCCAAATATAGGCCGCACTTGAATAAAAGCCACAGGTTGTCATGTTGTAATAAAATACTGATGGAGACAGCGGATGGAGCAAAAGCTGAATGACTGTTTTAACTGGACACAATGTGACGATGTGTTTTAACACTGATGACTCCTGATGATTAATGCGCTCTGGTAAATCCACTCTATTTCACAAAAAACGTTTTCCCATTCCTACTAAAACAATAAGTCCATAAACTGTTCTCACAACACTTTAATCACATAAAAACCTATTGGATTTCCCTGTACTTCCTCATGTTTTCTGCTGTTCACATAAACACATAATAATAATAATAATAATAATAATAATGATGTAGACTTTTAAACTTGGCATTTCAGGACAACTATATTTTTACTAACTAATATTCATGACTATTTTTTTCTTTTCCCTGAAATCATAGTTTTAAGTACATACTATAACAATAAAAAACCATCATTTACTGAAATAATTGCCTTTGTTTCCGAACTACTTTCCTTTCCGTATTCCGCCAGTCTCATAACATATCACTATATTAAGTCTTTGCACTTATTAGCGCTCAGGCTCACACTTAGAGCAATTACCACACTCTAATTAAAGGAAGGCATATCTCCTCTGCACTTAATGGCTGTTTGCTCATTTGTAGTACAGATATGCAGTCTTCGTACATGGATACTGTCAAACAAGCAGCAGACAGGTCCAAGCATCCTTCATGAGATGTAATTGAGACCCTCCCCTGTCTTCTGTAGGCTGTGGTGTGAAGGATGGTGGTGTTTCAACCAGGCTTTATCATTTGAAGAATGGAGGATGTTTATGCAAAGAGCTGTTCTGCTAAGTGTTATTCAATCTATGGTACGCTATCACACCGATTACTGCGAATTTAACAAAGAAGACCTAAGTTAGGTCCTCAAACACAAGCCAGTGTCAGAAAGGGATTTCTCCTTGTCAAACTGGTTTGTTGAATAAGTTAAACATCAGTGTTGCACAGTCAATCAAATCCAAGTCCGGTGTTTCCGAGGGCAGCTTTGGCTGCCCTAGTATCTTACTACAATCACATGAGGTGTGAATGATTAATGCAACCACTAAAGTGACAGTCTGGTAAAATGTTTAGGGTCGGGGTTAAAAATAGGGTTACATTAATAAAAAATGAATACAGGATTACTTAAACATGTACGTAAACATGTTGGAGCGTTTGGGTAAAAAAAGACTACTTTTGACCTTTCTCGGAAGTCACATCCACATTAGCATGTGTTTAAAATCTAATCAAGACTTGAAATCCCCCTTTAGATTGTTTGCCCAGTGTTGTGTCAGGTTTAGGCCACCTCTCCTCACTCACCCCTCCTATTATGAGACATTATCCAGAAGGTAAGAGAACGGGGGACTTTTAATAGCACACCTGAATGGAAGCTGTCACATAATCAATGCATACAGCCAGCATTACGCACTGTCAGTGAGCCTCGATCACAGGCTGACCTAGAGACACGGGACTTGGGATATTAACTGAGTGAGAGGAGCATGGTTAGCTGAAATTGAAATTACTTTCCCACCAGAAGAAGAGCTCTTTTGTGTGAGTGGTGTCAATAATGAATCTTAAATGCTTCTATTTTCTGTTCAATTCAACCTTTAGAAATTAATCCGTGAAAGCCGTGAAACTTTATAAAAATGTATCTCATATGAATAAAATAAGGTAGGTTTGCGTCTAAATGGTCACTGAGTGGACAAAGTTTATGCGAGTGTGGCCCCAACTGAGAGTCTGGGCTCATTTGCTATGTTATACATAATTTTAAAGCTAATTTCATGAAGAAAACAACCTTGCCATTTATATTACCATAAACATTTACCCCAAACAAAAATAGGTAACTGGTGCTAAACTATAACTGGGACAGTTTTCCATGTGCGTTCCTCAGACAATCATCTGCCCAAATGTTATCCTTCTAAAAGTAACATCAGTCTCCTCCGCCCCTTTTGGGTTTGTTCCCACGCTCTCCTTCACATGGAGACAAAAGCATGAACTTCAAAACAAAATAGAAAAATTATAAATCTTCAGGGAAAAAATAGTTTTTATTAATCTCCATCCTTGTTCTTAGCAGTGCTTGAGCAGTCTCCTACTCTAGAAAACTTCCCAAAGTTGCAGTGAAGTAGTGGTGTTTTTGTGCGGTGTGCTGTCGTCAGCACACTCTAATCCCTGTGGCCTGTTGTGTTGTGAGCTTCCCGTGCCGAAAACGCCGGACCGCATGTTGATGTGTGCTCCCGAGATGTTTGCGCCCAATGCCCTTTGATACACACTGACTTTTAGCAATGCAATTTCCCCTCTTCTGTGTGCGTACGTATTCATCTAGGGTTTATTAGAATATGAAAGTGTTGGGCCGCCGTGCCAGAGTTAGCCTCTCGGAGCACCTCTCTCTACCCCCACATGTTCTCCGGCCTGGGCACTCCTTCTCCCCCCCCCCCTCTCTGTTTCATGCATTAGACATGAGGGGCTGTAGAGAAGACTGGAGCCAGGGGAGGCCAGCGGCGTGCACCAGGAAGCCGCGTTTAAACATTACTTTCAAGTGTGTTTGGAGCAGAACAGATGACCATGTGCTTTTCCAAGTTTATTTTTGTTTCTTTGCTTTACTAAGTTTTACGTTTTGTTTATCCATTAAATTAAACTGTTTTTAGTGTAGCTTCCTGAATCTGTGCACAGCCTCAAACCCTCAGACCTTCTTGCTGAAAGTATTCCTTGCCTACTGACATCAAATGTACTCAAAATTGAGCTCATGTAAGCGTAAGCTACATTTGTTTAGAATTCGCAGCAGGCTTTTCAATGTCAAATGTTTTGTCATGATTTCTGTCATGGTGTTAGTCACATTGAGCAGCAGTTTTTGTTTGTGCTATATTATTGAGTATGATTTAATGCTGTTAGCTAAAAACATCAATCATGGCAGTAACGCAAACCCATTTCAACTGCAAAGTACTGTATTTTGACAGAAAGCCGCGTCACTGCATGGCAAAAATACGCGTAAATCATATTTAGGGCTGGAGAGTTGTGCTCCAGGATTCTACCACAGGCACGTATCTGAAATTAGCCCCGCAGCAGCACCCTACTGCTGCTCAAACCTTTCCACTTCAAAAAGCCGTACGCTGTGTCTGGGACGTTAAGTAGAACAGGCATTGGAGAAAACAACAGCAATCGCGCTCACTGCTGATGACTGGACGTTCATCAGGAATCACAGCTTTCCCAAGGTCTCAGCCTGAAATTTGAAGCTAGTAAGTAAGTAGTAAGTAGTAATCTTTATTTATATACCGCCTTTTCACTGCAGATCTGAGTCTCAAAGCGGTTTACAATTGTTAATTTTGGGCATTTGTCTCTCACTCCACACAGAGATGGGAGCAGAGTCGCCAGTACAGGAGGCGCATGCCAGAACTATTGGACATATTTTCAGTGGTAGGGGAAACCAGAGTACCCGGAGGAACCCTACGCAGACACGGGGAGAACATGCAAACTCCACTCAGAAAGACCCTGGTCCGACCGGGATTCGAACCCAGGACCTTTTTCCTCAGAGGCGAGAGTGCTATCCACTCAGCCACCGTGCCGTACTGTAACTTTGCGTGATAGTTACAGTATATACACCTTAAAACACAGGACTTGGAATGAAAACAAACAAAAGAGTAGTTAGAGCCATTTCTACTATGTTAATAGTTCTATACACTGTAAAAAGCAACAACAAGAGCAGAGGTTGAGTAGCTTGTATTCAGTGTTGGGCAAGTTACTTAAAAAGCGGGATGCATTGTGTGACTTACTGTTATTTCAAAGTTTTACTGTCTGTACTTGTAACGCATGACACTGCTACCACATTACTTTTAAGTTTCTCTCACTTAATACATATGTACATTCTAATTGTGGCCGATGCTATTGCATGAGTTTGATAGATTGTTTGATTTGTCACATAATCAGCACTTAACTTTGATGTTCTGCACATTTTTGTCTCCAACAAACTCAAAATAATTGGAGTACACCCTTCTTGAAAATGTAAGTACGTAAGTAAATGTTTCTTTATAGCACATTTTATAGACAAAGGTCACCCAAAGCGCTTTACAAAGTCAGAGTTTAGTTATCGTTCCATTCCCTCCACGAAGATGACAAAAGCAAGACACCGAAAACACTGGCGCATCAAACCAACACCATCCATTCCGATCTATTGTTCATGATTTTTGGGGTAGAGGAAACCAGAGCACCCGGAGGAAACTAACCTTCTATTTTCCACAACCATCAAACCATCCCTAAGTGTGCCTGAAAGACCTCCTTGGACATGTTTTTGGGTCATTCAAGGGAAAGTAAAAGTATTTGTTAAGCAAAGTGCCATTGCTGGCTACATACTTTTGGTAAAAGAGAAATTCTCTTGTTTCATATTTGACACTGTATATTTGATGATGTCAAGTTACATAGGACAATGTTGTTAATAATTTATGTCTCAAATGTGTGTAATGGAAATTTGATTCACGATATTGTACATATACTTGAAAGTTGTTTGGTTCTTCATTTTTCGTGGCCACAGTGACAGGCTGGAGTCTCAAATTGAGTTTAGGATAATATGCAGGGGTCGTATGTACATTTATTGCTGATGGTATTATAACAAAATGATATATATTCCTCGGTATACATCTACAGGGCCGGGCTAAGGTTACAGAAAATAGAATTTCTCACAAAAACAGCATCATTTATGCATCCAGTTAGTCCAAGTCAGACTGCTGAGGCATCATATTAACTTCAGGTAAACATGCTGCTCGCCTCAGCATCAGGGCCATGTATGGATTTTATTCTTTCTTATGGTATGGTGTTGCAGTGTGGAAAGTCTGGACTGTGACTATTAAATCCTAAGTAAGTTTGTCAGTTTATTTAATCTTGAAAGATTTGATACTTCATAAACCTTTCCGCTACATCTTTGCCTTAGGCCTTCTATGTTTGAAGCAATCTTCCGAGGCGGACTTGAACTATTCATAAGATATTATATTTAGTTAAATTGGTACTCATTATGGGAATGAGCCTTGTTTTGGATGATTCTGAAACCGTAGACTCCCCCTGGCTTATTCACCCAGACTTCACGCTGAAAGTCTTGTAATCTTGAATCACAGTGTTTGATAGCTGACAGGAATCTTTATCGTCTCCATATTTTATGTAGAGGAATGTTCCTTTTACAAAACAGCTACCAAACCTTCTGAAAACTATCACCATCCGCAGATTGTCGATATCCCATGGTTTTGCATTTGAACGTCATCACATTTCTTCACTTTGTAGTCTGTCCCTGCACAGTCTCCAGTAAAACCCTATCCCATGCTCTGCTCTTGCCCCATGGCTCTTTCAGAAATCACTTTCTCTCCTAATGGCTGACCTCCTGTAGACTGTATAGGGTGGTCCCTCACTGCCCCCACCCCTCTGGCCAGGGGCTAATGTTCAGCCGGCACCCATCCAGACAGGAGCACTACAGTCACCCCTGACCCCAGCCTCCCCCTGCCTTACCTGGGTCAGCCCGCAGAGGACAGACCACGGACAAGATTAATGGAAGCCTCTCCTGGAGCTGTGTGTGTGTGTCACAGAGCCGCCATCGCTGCACTGCTAAATCACAGTGCTTTTATTTGATCTTTTGGGTCTCATGATAAGCTATTCATAATAATGTTGAGGAAAGGAGTATTTGGAGTTTGGCAATCTATGGTACTATCTATGGTAAAGATATTAAGCTCAACAAAAAAATATAAGATTGACGGTTGTAAATTCGAAATCTAAAATGCAATGTAGTTTTGGGCTAAACTCAAATGGCCTTTATCGCTTCCAAGCAAAACAAAGCATACACACATTGATTTCTCAATTGAGTTAACATTGTGTGTTTTATAACTAAATTGTGTATGGAACAGACGCAGCTCCATCTCCTACAGCCTAATGGATGTTAGCACTGCCATTTACTGACGATACAAGTTAAAGTGTACCTGGATGCAAACACAAGCAGGTGTAATGAGATTAAAACAGCAAAGGAGACCTGGCAGCTCTATATGTTGTTGCATATCCGCCAGATTCAGCACAGGGCGTTCTCTGAAGGGGTAAGCTTGGGACAATGAAGTGCTTAAGTTTCCTGATGGAAGTGTGGTTGCATCTCAGAATGACTGCAGGTTCTTTGCTCAGAGTAAGATTTGTTGTGGATCGCATCTCTTGAAAGTATCGCATTTGGGGAAAACTGGGGAAGACGGAAATAACTGTCAACAAACGTTACACCTGCGGGGGAAATGCTAATGCTGTTTTGGCCTCAAATCGCCACTGCTGCTAATATTTATCTAAACTTTGTGTCTCCAATTACACCTCCTCCTAACTCCTCCTGTTCTCATCAGGTAACACACGGCGGGGCTTATTTAGCAGGTGATTATGCCGCTGCATGTGGTCTCTCCCTCTCCTTCTATCAGCCCATCCTCTCTCTCCATTCCCCCACTATCTTCTGTGACTCTCTCTCTCCCCCGGTGTGCGCGAGGAGTTGCTAATTCAGCAAGGTCCTGTGTTCATTCTCAAGGTGTCCTCTGCCGCCTCTTTTCTGAAGGCCCTTTTAATGGATTGGCCTGATATACCTTCCAAATGGAGCACTTTGAGCAGCGTTAATTCGCTTTCTGATAAAGATCCCCACCTTTTTTTCCCCCTCGCTTTACCTTTGCCTTTCTATAAGTCTTCTCCCCCCCGATATGAAGTACACAGGGACAGGGGCAATGAGCACAAAATCCCCCTTCTGTGTCTGGGAAAATGGAGCGCTTGTGCGAAGGAATCAATTGGGATTCTCCATTCATGTGTCGGCAGGTGGGGATGAGGGCAGAGCATTGTGGACACCCTTTCCCCCGGCCGGTCCGGTGTCTGGGGTGGAAATTGGAGCTAGGACGGGGCTTTGTGGCGTCGTCGGTGGGTTATCGGCAAGATCTGGTATGGCTGTCAAAGCAGTCAGGCCCTGTGAACTCTGGGACGGCGGGACAGTGTAGTAAATAGGCACGAGCGAACAGGTCGTCAACACAGTTCGTTCCACACACTCTGGTGTGGGTCTGTCAGTGTGTGTGAGGCGTTCAGGGTCTGGGGATTCAACATGATTTCAGTTTTTCATGTCATTGGATGATCTCTTAAGTTTAGTAACCGACAGTCATATTACCTTGTTTGTGAAAATTTTTTCTTTGTTTCATTTTTGGAGATATGTCACTCTTGTATACATAGAAGTTAGTAGAGTTAAAAGAATACATTTTTATTGTATGTGTAGGCAGGGTGCAGCTGTCAATCATGCAACTACCTAAGCACTGACTTGATATGGAATCATTTCTAATCTTAAGAATCTCAATATAATGTAAGTATAAACGCTTTGTTTTACATATTATTCCATTATATACATATTGTTACAGAGCAGCATCTGGATTGTGTTCATGAAGCGGATTGAGAGAAATAAAATTGTTTAATGTCCCTAAGAAGCAAAGCTA